>JACGDI010005771.1:423307-573732 GCA_014898725.1 Jacaranda copaia
AAAGAGGGATTAAAAAACAGGAAAAGAAAAGAAAAATGCTTGTATACTAAGGGCTTGCTCTTTTGCATTTTTTCAAAATATTTTTCAATTTTTAAAACAATCCCAAAAAATGTACATATTTTCCAATTATTCTCCCAAAATACAAATATTCTATGCCCAAAAAATCCATATCAAAATAATTTCAAAATACCCTATACCCTAAATACCACACCTTTCCCACGCACCCCTCATTTTATTACTTTACATTTCACATCACTCATTTATTTATTAGTATCTTACTTCACTCATCTATATATATATACATATATATTTATTCATTTATATATTTATATCAAAATATTAAAATATTACTAGTTATAAAATTCTTAAACTTATTTTTAAAAATTTAATTAAATTAATTGTCAAAAAATAGTTAAATTTAATTAAATACTATTCATATTATGTAGCACCCTCCTTAGGACAGCACCTAAATTGAGGCACTACTTTGATTTAAACTTAATTCTTGGAGTTACAATTTAACAGTAGGCCCATAAATTCAAACATCTCAAAATTTAACACTAATTCAACTCCAAGAATACTAAATAAACCACAAAATGGATATATCAAAAGGGTTTAGGGAACTAAGTTAAATTACAGTCTCTAATAGATCAAGCCATCATTTTCATCTTACACTACAATCTTCAAATAAAATGTAGACATCACAAGGTCTCTAAGGTCAACCAAACAGTTACAAGTTCCATACTTAATTTTGGCTCCAGTTCTATTACAAAACAACTATATACTTCATTCCAAACCTAGCGTCCACCAAAGCCTATACCTGCCTGAACGATTATGAAATATAGGAGGGTAAGTCCAAAAATTTAGTAAGGGATATGTACAAGTTACAATAGTGTTTGCCGAGGAGAAACTCAACTCGATAAAATATAATTTTTATCAAATGAAATATAACAAAATTTGAAAATAGACAATACGGAAATGCAAATAGGAAACTCTCTTGCCTTATTACTCCAAGAACAAATTACAGGAAGACAGAAATTATTTAAGCAAATCAAACCCAAAGCACACGCATTCTAAGAAAAGGCTATAAGACATGCATTACAGATTCACCTTATACTAGACAGATAGATAATTACCTAAGCGTAACAGCTTGGCATATGGTAAATGCCTATACGAATTGTATAATGCACCATTGATACCTAGGGAAAGATCCCTAGCATATCGCTCATACCTAGGGAAAAATCTCTAGTGTACAGTTAGCACCCAAGGCGAAATCCCTAGCATACCGGTGACATCCAGGGGGAAATCCCTAGCATACCCCTACATAACCAAACAGATCACCCAGTATGGCCTTTAGATCACATAATCATTGTACAAATAATAGAATAACCACTCATACAGATGCCTAAGGGAAAAAAATCCCTAGTGCACTGTCGATTTCAGATCAACAAATCATAATAGAATAAAATAGTATGATATCAAGGCAACAAAAAATAATAAATAGCGAACAGATAAGCCAACATGGACAATAAACACAGAGCTAATAATAGATATATCGATAGGGAAACTGATACGGTACAGATAGTACATATATGAGACTGACAGATATTAGAATAACAGATAACAAATAGAAGTTCTGGACACTAGAATAGATAAAAAATAGAGCCAACATTAGAGGTAACCCTCAAAGGGGTATTCAAGTCAGATAACAGATAACAGGCAGATTTCACACATAGATCTTAATATGATTTAGAAATAGTAAAACCCACATAGGGGCTTATTGTAACGATAGATAAAAAATATAATGCCAGATTGGCAAACCCTCATAGGGGGTTGCCAACAATTAAGAGTAGCTGAACAAAGCAACAACCCAGAATGGGTGACCTTCACCTCTTGCGGTCCCAAACAACAATAGTCAAAAATCAAATCTACTACTCGTCAGTGCCCAGCTCATCATTAACTAATCAGGAAAATATGCCATGAATCAAATTCTCTAGAATCAACATTTACGCATAAATCCCTAGTCAAATTCCCATTCTAATACTATTTAACTTATACTAGTTCCTGATATCAAAATTTGTATTCAACTTATTATTAACCAATATACAAGTCCAAAATTTATATCTCCCATCTCCCTATTCCTCACATAGGAAAATAATCATAGAAATACATATATCAATTCAAAGGCTCAATTCGAACAAAACTAACAATTGCATACATGCATGTACATATATACATAACATGCAATTAACCAAAAAAAATCTTATACCACTAACGAGGGCTCAAAATCACAAATTAATAGCATTGGGATGATCACCGCATTAAGACGAGGAGACTACCTCTCTGCCACCGTTAGACCGCTGTCGCCAGCTGTCGTCCACCATCTACCCTTGCCGAAAAACTCAACTCCACCATAGAATTGTTCCTCTTGCCGCAAGGATTTCAATGCCACCTTTCATTTCCAATTTTTAGCAACGTAGATGCCGAAACGGGCCAAAAATTGCCAAGTTCCTCCTTCCTCCACCGAGCTCCGATCACCACTTCGCTATCGTCGAAGTCGCCATGCAAAGGTACCATTGAGATCTTCATGTCAAATGCTCCCCAACCCAACCCTCATAATGGACAATGGCCACTAGAAACCACGAAACCAAGCTACCACCATGGTTTGCCTCCTTGGTCCACCTCCTGCCGCCGCTGCTCCGCCATTTGGGTTATGAGTTTAAGTGGTTGAGGGTGTAGGTGGTGGTGAGGGGAATAGATTGGTGGGTTTGGGAGGGTTGAAAAGCCGTTGGAGAGGTTGGCAGGAGGTGATGGTGGTGGTTCGGTGAAAGAAGAAAAAGAAGAGGAAAAATGAAGAAGGAAAAAGGAAGGGAAAAAATGAGAAAGAAAAGGGCCCTACCCAATTCTAAAATCTGATTTTTCTTCTTTTTTATTAATAAATTTTTAAATTATACAATTTTACCCCAAATTTTTAGAAAATTGAGATTAGCCCTAAATTAATTAAAAGTCAATACAATTAAGTCTATAAAAATTATAATTTAGCCCACAAAACTTTTAAAATAATTAATAATGTGAAATTCATAAAATTTCCAAATAATGATAAAACCATAGATTATAAATAAAATAAATAAAATTTTAGGGGTGTTACATATTATTATTAAATAATTTATTACTAGATAATGTATTAAATTAATGAAATTAATTAATTAAAATTCTTATTAATTAAATAATGGATTTAGGTATATTTAATACTTAATATATTAATTAAATATTATACGTATTCATTTAATAAATAATTTAAGATATTTTAATTTGATATAATAAATAAATTAATCTTCATTAAATATTAGTCTTAATTTTTTTTAAAATTATAATAACAAATTTAATTATTATTTAATAATATATTAAGTTTAAGAAATTAATACTAATGTAATTAAGATAATTATTGAGAAAATTAATTAAAGTAAAGTATAAATTATCAACAAAAATTAATTAATTATTGAGAAAATTAATTAAATTATTTGATTGTTTACTAGGTAATTATTTACTAAATAATGTATTAATTAAATAATGAGATAAAGTAATTAAATAACCTATGAAATTAATTAAATTAATTTGTTTAATTATTTAGATACTTGTTATATATATTAATCAAGTTCTATATTTCATTCACATAAAATTATTTTTTTAACTTGATGAATTGTTGTAAGTATTGCAGATATAAATTATTAAATAAATTATTTTATTTAAATCAATAATTAAGTTTTATTTGTATGCAAATGAAAAATAATAAATATTTAAGTTGTAGCACCCCCACTCAGAACGGCACCTAAGCTGAGGCGCTACCAATTCAATATTAATATTTTGCCTGTAGTAAACAATGGACCCATAAAAATTTCTCTTCAAATCCTTCAAGAAATATACAATATTTTAACTTAACACACCCTAGGCAAAATATCCATATGCATAACATTAGCAAAATATATATAAGTTCAGGCCTTCATGATCATCCACGACCTATCACAACATCCCAAAACTAACTTAACTTTCATGGAAGCCTATATACACAACCAGAAATCTAGTACATTCTAAAATACATTCAAGCATGGGGACCTCGTTCACCATCTTTACTTGCTTGAAAGAAATCAAAATTATATTCATTGATCCAACCTAGAGTCTAAGCTTGTCACTCAATCCTGTCTGAAAAAATTAAATAAAATGGAGGGATAAATCCAAAGGACCTAGTGAGGTATAATAGTAATCATAAACAATAGGGACCTATTGTGGAAAAATAAATTCAACAGATTGAAATTTCACAAGTAGACAGGTACATTTCAAAATATAGGTAATAACAAGTTGAGCATATAGAAATCTCTCCATGTTCCAGTTGGTCAGTCGATCTATCAATCACTCAATCAATCAAGCACTAGGCAGTTAGTCAGTCAGTCTAGGATGATGATCAGTCGATCGGTTGTTCAATCGATCAATCAATTAATTAATTGATTAGACATGTCAACACGTTCTAAGCAACAGTTGGGATCAACTTATTAGTATGTCCCAAGCAAATAGCTGGGATCAACTTATCAACACGTCCCAAGCAAATAGCTGGGATCAACTTATCACAATCAATTAGTCGGTTGGTTAGTCAGCCAATCAATTAATCAGATAATCATATCAGCTTGTCCCGAGCATAATGATTGGAAACCACAGTCTTAAACTTATTTTCATATAGCGAGTTACCTATAAGGCCATATAAGGGATATATAGAACAGTTATCAGTTAATAATGTTCAACAAGTATGATTAAGCCATCATGGCTATATAGCAAGACATGAATAAGTAAGTATGCTGATAGGGCATCCAATAACAACACAAGATGGGAACAAGTATAAACAGTGACAAGTACTGATCAAGACAAGTACCAAACAAGATAGAAAAGAGTTCTAGGTGCCTGAACAACAAGTACAAACTTAATAGAGTAATAACAAGTACTAACCCTCATAGAGGTGATCAAGTCATTTAACAAGTAACAATTGAGATAACAAGCAAGTACAATTTCAAGAATAAGAACAAGTACAACAAGAAGCATGTTGGAACCTCATAGGGGCCATTCCACAAGAACAATTGACATAAATAGGCCAAAGTGGCAGACCCTCATAGGGTGCAACAATTCACAAGTAGGCTTTAAACAAAGCAAGTATCGGTTGGTAAACCCTTACTTTTGAATTCTCAGAAAAGTCGGCCACAAATAGCAGTTACTAGTCCTCGGGATCCACTCCTTCGTCACCTATCCAAAATAGCATTTTCACAATCAAAATTCTCATTTGAACCTAATAATCATAACTAAGCCATTAATGGTCCAAATTTACTCGACAACCGATTAATAGATAGATTAGGCCTAAATGATACTATCGCCCCAAAATGACTAATAAGGCTAATGTTGCCAAACTGAATCTCAATTTTCATATCAATTCACTTATCATAATATTGACTAGTCCTTAATTACACAATCTCTTCATAATATTACCCCCAAATCACAATAATAGTTTAATTCTTTGCAATTAATCCCAACAATGTCACTTAGATCTTAAATCTATAAAATTAGAATTTTCTTCTCATAATACTCGATAATTTTCCATAATCTTCATAAAATAATACTATCTAATTTTACTAAACTCATATTGGTGCATGCATACACTGAGTTTTAGTCCCATATCATGTAAAATCACCCAATTATCATTTCACAAGTTCCAATTTCATATATTATAGTTAAATTGCTTAATTATCTCAATTAATCCTAACATTATATGAAATAATATAGATCTAGTCCCATGCATGGGAATGTACATATATATACATATATCAATCATGCTTAAATTTCTCATTCTTAGCATATTACAAGGTTTACAATGAAATTGGAGTAATATACATGCACATATATATAAATATAAGCAAAACTCCATCCAATTCTTTACCCAAAATTTCCTTCTCAAAACCTCAAAACCACAAACCAAAAGCACTGCCACAATTTTAGTGATGATACGTGCATTCTATCTTGGACCTACCAAAACACCACCGGAGCACCACCATGCACAGTCGTCAGAATAGACCAATTTTACCACCAAAATGCTTCTTTCAACTCAAGTAAGCAAACCCCCAAATCAATTTTGCCAATTGTTGCCAAATTGATGCCTAATTTTGGCCTCAACCACCCAGCACCACTACTTACTGCCGCGTTGGTTTTTTCTTAATTCCTCCATCCATAGTGGTCTATTGGAGAAGGTAAAGCTATTGGTACTTGAGTTGAGCCCATCAAAATGGTACCTGGGTCCGCTGCAAAAAGTTGTCGAAAAATGGAAACCCTCCATCCCTTGGGTTTCAAAGTGTCGTCGATGGAAATAACCAGAAGGGGTTTGACGTGAGGTTAAAGATGGTGTTTGGTGAAGGATGGCGAAATGTTGGGGGGGAATTGAAATTCAATATTTATAAGGTTGATTTTTCTATATTCGCATATTGGCCCCTAGAAGTTTATTTCAGATTTCAATTGGGTCCTTCAGCCTTTTAGCTATCTTCAAATTAGCCCTCAGCTTTCTCAGTGCCTCACATTGACCCAGTGGACTTAAAATATTTTTAATTTGACCCACAACACTTTTAAAGATTGTACAATCAAATTTCTTTAAATTATAAATTAACCCCAAAACCTCAAATCTTATAGCAATTAAATTTTTTTCATTTATTTTCGAAGATTAAAATCTGACCAACCTATATCTTAAATTTTAAATTCTTATTTTTCCAAAATATCAAATTTCAAAGGTGTTACAAAAGAGGTAGTATCAGAGCCTAAGTTGTCAATGACCTAAGCATTTGGGCATTATTGGGATTTGTGACTAAGCAATTAATTAGGTTGGTTTGAGTAAGACTTTTGGGTGTTATATGTAATTGGAAAACTTCTATGTGATTTAAGGAATTAAGAAGTATTTGAACAGTTGGTAGTAGGGAGATAGAATGTGCGAGCGCATGCCTATGCCTTGATGAGAGAAAAAGCACTGGACCTAAACGAAATGGCAAAATGTGTAATGCCCCCGATCGGGATGACCCCTAGTTGAGGAACCATTCAATTCAATCTTAATTCAAAATCCATAATAAATAATAAGCCATCAAAATTTCTCAAACTCATCAAAAAAAGCAGCGGATTTCGGACTTAAACGACCTCAACAAAAGTATCAAAGGCAGCAACACACTTCAAGTTAATCAACTTTTACAAAATACTATGACATACTTTAAGTTCCAAGTACATACCATCAATATTTCTAAAATATTTAACACAATATATATACCCTACAGATGACAAATTCAGACCTAACATATCATAATATCTTTTGGGTTTACAAAATGTACTTAATTAACCTACGGCTATTCTAGTGCAAAATCATATTTGCCAACCCAACTGGAAGTCCAAGCTTATCATTCAATCCTGTCTGAGAAAAATTAAGACAAAATGGGTGATAAGTCCAAAGGACTTAGTAAAGGATATTGATAATAAGGAACAATAAAGATCTATTGTGGACGAATCAACCCAATGGATCATCACTCAATATTTAGTATGGAAACATATCAAGAACAGACAGAACAAATAGTAGCAAGACCAATAAATAGACAATAACAATTCTAAAGAACAAACCATATCAAAGTTAGAATTTCTAGTAGTTACTAGCTTGACATTGTACTGGTTGGCTCGAATAGCCCGAGATCATCTCAACCAATCCTACTTGGGAGGTATAGAGCATCTCAATTGATCACAGTTGGGAGGAAATACAAATAACTCACTCGACCTGGACAACTGCCTGATCTAGACCAAGAAACTTTACCACCTTTGATCCTCCATGAGCAAGGTACAAACAATCAGAATATGAATCAGAGCATAACAGACTTATCAAATTCACCTTATCATAAGCTTCAGGCTTTTCGCTTATCTCATACACACGGTAAGGATTAACATACCATTGCTTAATCTAAGAGTTTTGGGCCTATCGCTTATCCTTTGCACACAACAAGGATTAACATCCCATCACTTAATATAAGAGTTACGTGCTTACCACTTATCTCATACACATAGCAAGGATTAACATCTCGTTACTCTCAAATAACAATCACAAACAATAATAGATAGTAGAACAGATAGATAACAGACAACCAGATAACAAATAGACAAAAACAAGTGTGAGACAATTAACAATTGAAAGTTCTAGGTGCCAGAACAGACAGGAATCAGAATCAAACTCAACAGATAACCCTCATAGGGGTGATGAATTAGATAACAAATAATAGATAACAGATTAAATTTTAAACAATCAGAATATGTACGAAAATAGAAAACCCATGCAGGGCTTATTACAATAATAAATAGAAATATTTGAGACCAAAGTGGCAGAACCTCACCTCTTATAGTCCCAAATAGCAACAGTCAAAATCAAATCTACCATTCGTCAGTGCCAAGCTTGTCGTCACCTAATTAGGAAAATATGCCACAAATCAAAATTTTTGTTCAATCCCAATAACCTTATAGAAATATATCAAGCATTCTAATGCCTCATCTATCACTAATATATTACAAAATTCTTCAAAATCATTATTTACGCATAAACCCCTAGTCAAATTCCCATTCCAACACCATTAAACTTATAATGATTCCTAATATCAAAATTTATTTTCAACTTTTTATTAACCAACATACAAGTCCAAAATCATATCAACCATTACCCTATTCCACACATAGGAAAATAATCATCGAAATATCTATATCAACTCAAAGGGTTGACCAGTACAAAACTAACAACTACATGCATGCATGCACATATATATATAACATACAATAATCAAATAAAATTTTGATCTCGCTAGCAAAGGCTCAAAATCACCAACCGAAAGCACCGGGATGATCACCGCATCGAGACGAAGAGACTATCTCTTTGCTGCTGTTAGAAAATTAAACTTCACCACCAGATTATTCCTCTCATCGTGAAGATTCCGACACCACCTTTCGTTTCTAATTCCAAGCAATGTACACACTAAAATGAGCCAAAAATTGTCACTTTCTTCTTTCTCCAATGAGCTCTGATCACCACATTATCATCATTGAAAATGCCATGCAATGGTACCATTGCATTTCTCTCATCAAGAGCTTTCCAACCCTACCTTTAGAGTGGAGAATGGTCACCAAAAAAGAAGAAACTCGGCAACCACTGAGACATGCACTCCTCGATTCTCCTCCATCCATCACTGCTCCACTGCCCAGTAGGTTATTTTGAGGTGTAGAAGGTGTCAGTTGTGGTGAGGGAAAGAGTTTGGTGGTTTGGAGTGGTGAAAAACCCTGCTGGAGATTATGTCTTGTGATGGTTGTGCTCTCGGTGGAGAAAGAAGAAAAAGAGAGGGAAAAAGGAGAAGAAAAGGAAATAAAGAAAAAGGAAGGAAAAAGTGAAGAAAAAGGCCCCTACCCATGACCAAAAAATCTGATTTTTCCATTTTTCATTTTTTTATAAAATTTTAAATTATGAAATTTTTCCTAAAATTTTTAGAAAATTACTATTAAGCCTAAATTGATCAAAATTATACACAATTAAGTCTACAAAAATTATAATTTGACTCACAAAACTTTTAAAATAATTAAAATGTGAAATTCATAAAATTTTCAAATAACGATAAAATCGTATATTGTAAATAAAATAAATAAAATTTTAAGGGCGTTACATTCCTCCCCCCTTGAAAGAATCTAGTCTCCAAATTCTCTCATCTGAGTACTGATTCAACCAACAGATGTGTAATAAATCCAAATCTTGGGTTGAGCATTAGTTTTAGGAATGCAACATGTATGAAGAAATATAGACACCAAGATCATATAAAGCATTAACATGGATTTCAAATACTATACCTTTTATCATTTTATTGGGATCTAGTACTTCTTCTCCTGTTAGAGCATAAGCATGAGCTCATATATTCAGCCTCTCTCTAGTTTCCGCCACATATTTTTCTTTGTCTGTAGGAGTGGGGCCTCTCCATTTGGGGCAATCTTTTGCAAAGTATTGATCACTACCGCAACTTGCACATTTGCCCTATTTTCTCCAATAGCTAGTCTCATCATGGCCAAATCCCCCACAGAATTCACATTACTTAAGTGCTCTTTCTTGAGTCGTATTTACCTTCTCACCAGAATGAAGGGCTTGTTAGGTAGTGCTTCCCACCTAAAGCTTTAATTGCTTTCTTTTGGCACTACCCTGTCCATCGAGGTGCATCTTTCCTTTCAACTTCTATCCTCAATGTTTTTGATCTCATGCAGTTCCGACTTAAGTTGCAATGCCTTATTCGCTGCTTGGTTGAAGCTCATCAAATCACAAGTGGCCAAACCCCTTCTTAATTCTAGCCATAATCCCTGTATAAATCATCTAGCCTGTCGACTTTCATCATCTTGTATGTAGGGAGCATATTGTATCAGCCGACTAAAAGTGGCCTCGTATTGACTAACAGTCTGTGCACCCTAAACAAGGTCCATGAACTCTCTTTCTCTTGCTTGCTTCACTACCTCTGGCATATACTTATTCATAAATTCTTGTGTGAAATTTTCCCAGGTCCATGGTGTTCCTCCAGCTGTCCACCTTTAGTTAATCATTTTCCACAAATTTCAGGTGAAACCTCCTAGAAAAAATATAGTAAATCTAACCTTTTGATCATCTGAGTAGCAAAAGGTCTCAAAAATATTCTCCAAATCCTCAATCTATTCTTTAGCTGTTCTATCATTAGGGTCTCCTAAGAACTTTAGGGGTTTGAAGTGAAGAAATCATTCTAATGCCCGGTCATCAGCCATATCTCATTAATGCCCCTAGCTCCACTACCTGAGTGTTGAGCCTGTGGCCTAAATGCTGGTTTCCTCTGGTATATAGGATCCATTGGATGGCCTATGGAAGGGATTTGTGAACCCTCTTCTTCTTGCATGGCTTGTGGGTAAGCAGGTGCCCCTTATCTTGGAGCCTATTGGTCATTCACCCGTCGACCAAGAGGTCTTCCTCGATGTCCAGTCCTAGGCAAAATAGGAGTACTAGAGCTTCTTTATGATGCCATCACTTCTGCTAACTACCCTAAACTTCTAATAATAAAAGAAAGAAAAGTGTTAGATAAGATCAAACCAAACACATAAACAAGCAAGTCCAATCATTCTCCAATATATGATAAGATCCCATGGACATCCCTTAGTACGCAAACTCATCTTACTATCATCACCCAAACAATTACATCTTAAATTCCAAAAATCACAAAAGAACTTCCTAATACAAAATATGCCCAAAATTCATACTCAAACTAACTTAAAAAAAAAGATCAATCACATTTCTTAAAGATACCCAAACAACTAGGTCATCGGCAAACCTAGGCTCTGATACCACCTATGACACCCTCTATTTAGATAACCCCTAGCTGAGGCGCCATTTAATTCAGTCTTAATTCAGTCAGAACAGACAGGATTCAGAATTAAACTCAATAGATAACCCTCACAGGGGTGTACAAATCAAATAAAAAATAACAAATAACATATCATATTTGAAACAATCAGAATACATACGGAAATAGAAAACCCATGCAGGGCTTATCACAAAAAAAATAGAAATATTCGAGGCCAAAGTGGCAGAACCTCACCTCTTGTAGTTCCAAAAAGCAACAGTTAAAATTAAATATACTATTCATCAGTGCCTAGCTTGTCGTCACCTAATCAGGAAAATATGCCACAAATTAAAATTTTTGTTCAATCCCAATAACCTTATAGAAATACATCAAGCATTCTAAGGCCTCATCTATCACCAAGATATTACAAAATTCTTCAAAATCATTATTTACGCATAAACCCCTAGTCAAATTTCCATTCCAACACCGTTTAACTTATAATGATTCCCAATATCAAAATTTATTTTCAACTTATTATTGACCAACATACAATTCTAAAATCATCTCTCCCATTACCCTATTCCTCGCATAGGAAAATAATCATTGAAATACTTATATCAACTCAAAGGCTTAACTCGGACAAAACTAACAACTACATGCATGCACACACATACATATATATAATGCAATAATCAAATAAAATTCTGATCTCACTAGCGAAGGATTAGAATCACCAACTGAAAGTATTAGGATGATCACCGTGTCGAGATGAGAAAACTATCTCTCTGCTGCTACCATCTGTCGTCAAACTATCGCTATCAAAAAATGAAACTTCACCACCAGATTGTTTCTCTTATTGTGAAGATTCCAATGCCATCTTCTGTTTCCAATTCTGAGCAATGTACACACCAAAACAGGTCAAAAATTGCCACTTTCTCCTTTCTCCAATGAGCTCCGATCATCGCCTTGCCGTCATCAGAAATACCATGCAATGGTACAACTGTGTTCCTCTCATCAAGAGCTTCCTAACCCTACCCTTAGAATAGAGAGTGGTCGCCGAAAAAGAAGAAACTCAACAACTATCGAGATATGCACTCTTCAGTTCTCCTCCGTCCACCGCTGCTTCACTGCTCGATAAGTTGTTTTGAGCTGTAGAAGGTGTTGATTGTGGTGAGGGAAAGAGTTTGGTGGTGTGGAGTGGTGAAAAACCCCACTGGAGATGATAGTTGGAGATAGTTGAGCTCTCAGTGAAGAAGGAAGAAAAAGAGAGGAAAAAAGGAGAAGAAAAGGAAAAAAAGAAAAAGGAAGAAAAAGGTGAGGAAAAGGGCCCCTGCCCAACCAAAAAATTTGATTTTTCCATTTTTTATTTTTTTTAATAAAATTTTAAATTATGCAATTTTTTCCCAAATTTTTTGAAAATTATGATTAACCCCAAATTGATCAAAAGTATACACAATTAAGTCGACAAAAATTATAATTTGACCCACAAAACTTTTAAAATAATTAAGATATAAAATTTATAAAATTTTCAAATAACGATAAAATCGTATATTATAAATAAAATAAATAAAATTTTAGGGGTGTTACAAAATGTATTGTTTCTATATTTGAAATCCATGATAGTGCCTTATATGATCTTGGTGTTTATATTCTTTCATATATGTCACAATCCTCGAACTAAATTTGCAACCTAAGATTAGAGTTTATTACATAAGAAGTAGTACCTGAATACTTGGAAGTAATTCCGAAAGAATTGAGTTCATTGCCCCTCTAGCCCACATAGAAGTATTGTTTAACCTTCTGTAGGGACTAGAATCTTTTCAAAGTTGGAGATGGATAGGAGCCCTACTAGCTGAAGACTAGAAAATGCCATGTAAAACATTTACACATGGTTCTTAGAGCCTTAAGAAAGCATTAATTGTATGCAAAATTTAGCAAATACAGATTTTGAATAAAGAATATGGCTTTTCTAGGTAAATCATATTGCAAGATAGGGTAGAGATTGATTCCTCTAAGATAGAGGCAGTAGTTAACTGAAACAGACCAAAAAATAAGATAGAAGTTTGTGATTTTCTGGGTCTTATCGACTAATAACGAAGATTTGTGAAGTACTTTTTTAAATTAGCTAACATGTTAATTGAATTAACTCAGAAGGTCAAATATTTAACCAGAATGAGGATCTGAATATGAGACAGTGTGATGGATGAAAATTCTAGAAGATTGCAATTCCACCATCACTTATCACCATAAAAGGCAAATGTAGTAGCCAATGAGGATCCTCACTTATTGGAATGCAAAAGCATTAGAAAGCCAAAGAACAGGTGCTGTGCTAAAATTGATACAAGTAGGATTATAGAGATAAGCACAATCTAAATTATAGGATGAAATGTGACAAACTCCAAGGTAAAGGTATATGGATGTTGAAATAGAAAGAAAAGTTGGAAGTTCTAGAAAGTCTGAGTTCAATACTAATATTCGAGGTATTTTTCTATTCCATAAGAAAATATGAGTGCCGAAAGAAAGATTACTAGAAGAGGCACCCAAGTCAAGATATACGATGCATTTGAGAAGCACAACAATGCATCAAAACTTGAAAAAGCAATTCTGGCATAATATATTAAAAGAAGAAGGTAGATCGAATGACCGAACTTACTTATTTTTGGCCAGTTGAAACCATACTCAAATGAGAATTTGGGAACTAGATTCTTTTATTGGAGGAGTCTGTAACCCCCTGAAATTTAATCTTTTCGGAAAATAAGAATTTAAAATTCAAGATTTTGGTTGGTTAGATTTTAGGCCTCAAAAATAAATGAAAAGCATTCAAGTGCTAGAAGATTTGAGGTTTTGGGGTTAATTTATAATTTGAATAAACTAAATTGTACAACCTTTAAAAGTTTTATAGGTCAAACTGAAAATATTTTAAGTCAACCGAGTCAATATAAGGTACTAATGAAGCTGGGGACTAATTCAAAGATGGTTTAAAGGTTAAAGGACCAAATTGAAATTTGGAACAAACTTCTAGGGGCTAATATATGATTATAGAAAATTTAACCCTACAAATATTGGATTTCAATTTCCTCCCCAAACATTTCACTATTCTTCACCAAACACCATCTTCAACCTCCCGTCAAACCCCCTCTGATGATTTCCATAGACAACACTTTGAAACCCAAATCTAAACCAACCAACTTCTTCCTCTAGTCACTATGAACACGAAGGTACCCCATCAATAGTAAAATGGTCAAAAACGTGGTTTGAAAATTGGCCGATGGTGGAGATGGTGGGTTTCCATTTTTTGGCAACTTTTCATAGTGGACCCGAGTATCATTGTGATGGGCTCAACTTGAGGATCACACTGGTAGCTTCACCTTCGCAAATGGACTATTATGGATACTAGAATTAAGGAAATATCAACACGGTAATGGCCAAAATTAGGCTTTAATTCAGCAGTGATTGGCAAAATTGATTTGAGGGTTTGCTTACTTGAGCTGAAAGGAGCATTTTGGTGGTAAAATTGGTCTGTGTTTGCAACTGTGCACGGTAGTGCTTTGACAGCTTCGAGATAAAATGGTCGTATCATCGCTAAGATCATGATGATGCTCTCAATTAGTGGTTTTGAGGTTTTGAGAAGGAAATATTGGGTAAAGAATTGGATAGCGTTTTGCTTATATATATACATGCGTGTATATTGCTACAATTTCACTATAAACCTTGTAATATACCAAGAATGAGAAATTTAAGCATGATTGATATATGTATATATATGTACATTTCCATGCATGGACTATAGTGTAGTTAGTGGACCCAAATCTAATTATTTTATGTAATGTTAGGATTAATTGAGACAATTAAACAATTTAACTATGATATATGAAATTGGAACTTGAGATATGATAATTGGGTGATTTTAGATGATATGGGACTAAGACACGGTGTATACATGCGCTAGTATGAGTTTAGTAAATTTAGATAGTATTATTTTATGAAGATTATGGAAAATTATCGAGTATTATAAGAAGAAAATCCTAATTTTATAGATTTAAGATCTAAGTGACATTTATTGGGATTCATTACGAAGAATTAAACTATTATTGTGATTTGGGGGTAATATTATGAAGAGATTGTGTAATTAAGGACTAGTCTATATTATGATAAGTGAATTGATATGAAAAATGTGATTTATTTTGGCAATATTAGCCTTATTAGTCATTTTGGGGCGATAGTATCGTTTAGGCCTAAAACTATCTATTAATCAGTTGTTGAGTAAATTAGGACCATTAATAGCTTAGTTATGATTGTTAGGTTCAAATGTGAATTTTGATTGTGAAAATGTTATTTTGGATAAGTGACAAAGGAGTGGATCCTGAGGACAAGTAGGCTACTATTTGTGGTCGACTTATCTAAGAATTCAAAAGTGAGGGTTTACCAACCGATACTTGCTTTGTTTAAAGCCTACTTGTAAATTATTGCACCCTAAGAGGGTCTGCCGCTTTAGCATATTTATGTTAATTGTTTTTGTGGAATGGCCCCTGTGAGGTTCCAACATGCTTGTTGTCGTACTTGTTCTTATTCTTAAAATTGTACTTGCTTGTTATCTCAATTGTTACTTGTTAAATGACTTGATCACCCCTGTGAAGGTTAGTACTTTTTATTACTCTATTGAGTTCATTGTTGTCATTCAAGCTTCTAAAACTCTTTTCTATCTTGTTTGGTACTTGTCTTGATCAGTACTTGTCACTTTTTGTATTTTTTCCCATCCTATGTTGTTATCATATGCCCAACCGACATAATTGCTTGTTCGTGTCTTTCTATATAGCCATGACGGCTTAATTATACTTGTTAAACAACATTAACTGTTAATTATTCTGTATATCATTCATATGGCCATGTCGACAACTTGCAATATGAAAATAAGTTTTAGACCATAGTTCTCAACCGTTGACCTTTAGACGAGTCATTAAGTTGTTCCCATCTATCATGCTCGGGATGAGCCAATATGATTATCTTACTAATTGACTGACCGATTGACTAATCGATTGTGATAAGTTGATCCTAGCTATTTGCTTAGGACATGCTGATAAGTTGATCCCAACGATTGCTTAGGACGTGCTGACATATCTGACCAATTAATTAACTAATTGACCAATTGATCAACCAATCGACTGACCATCCAACTACCTGACTGACTAACATCTTGATAGACTAACTGAGTGCTTGATTGATTGAGTGATTGATAGACCAATTGACTAACTGGAAAAAGAAGGGATTCCCATATGCTAGACTTGTTATTACCTATATTCTAAAATGTACCCGCCTACTTGTGAAATTTTGATTCATTGAGTTGATTATTCCTCGATAGGTCCCTATTGCTTATGATTACTATTATCCATCACTAAGTCCTTTGAACTTACTCCTCCATTTTATCTTAATTTTCTCAAACAGGACTAAGTGACAGGCTTAGACTCCATATTAGATAGGCAAATACAATTTTGATTTCTTTCAAGCCGATAAATATGGCAAACGAAGTCCCCAAGCTTGAATGTATTTTCAAATGTACTAGACTTCTGGCTGTGTATATAGGCTTCCATGAATGTTAAGTTAGTTTTGGGATGTTGTGATAGGTCATGGATGATCATGAAGGCCTAAACATATATATATTTTGGTAATTTTATACATTTGGATATTTCATCCAGAGCGTCTTAAGTTATAGTATTGTGCATTTCTTGAAGGATTTGAAGAGAAATTTTTATATGTCCATTGTTTACTATGGGCAAAATATTAAGATTTAATTGGTAGTTCCTTAGCTTAGGTGCCATCCTAAGTGGAGGTGCCACATAAATAATTATATTTTAATTAATAAATAGAAATTAGTTTATAATTAATATACAGTAATTAATATTTTTTATATAAACTGATATTAACAATTATGACATCATTATGGTATTAGATAATTTTTTACAATTAAGATATAATTATGATTTCATAAATAATTAATATTTATTTATAAGTATTTTCTTCCAAGTGATACATCATTTGCTAATGTTAAATTCATAAAAATATAAATTTCATAATAAATCACCAATTCAATTAATTACACATTATTTTAATGTAATTTTGATTTCATAAATAATTAATATTTATTAATAAGTATTTTCTTCCTAGTAATACATCATTTGCTAATGTTAAATTCATAAAAATATAAATTTCATAATAAATCACCAATTAAATTAATTACACATCATTTTATTTTAATTGTGATTTCATAAATAATTAATATTTATTAATAGGTATTTTCTTCCAAGTAATACATCATTTGCTAAGGTTAAATTTATAAAAATATAAATTTCATAATAAATTACTAATTAAATTAATAAAATATCATTTTATTACAACGATATATCAACTATTACACATATGTATACGCACGTACAGATCATCCAACTATAAATATATATATATATATATACTTAAATACATAAAAAAAAATCACTTTCACCCCTCAAACCCAATTAAATCACCAATTAAATTAATTACACATCATTTTATTTTAATTGTGATTTCATAAATAATTAATATTTTTTAATAAGTATTTTCTTCCAAGTAATACATCATTTGCTAATGTTTAATTTATAAAAATATAAATTTCATAATAAATCACTAATTAAATTAATAAAACATCATTTTATTACAACCATATATCAATCATTACACATATGTATACTCACATACACATCGTCCAACTATAAATATATATACACTTACATTACACACATAAATGTTAGCCCACAAATCCAATAAAAATTCAACTAATTTGACCTCTACATTAAAGTTTGTTTCATTTCAAAACAAAAAGAAACAACCATCTCATTCTCATCTCATTTTTCTGATTTTTCCAAAACAAAAAGAAACACTTGGCACATTCTTTAAATTTTCTCCCAAAAATCCATTCTCCCAAAATATTTTCCAAAATTTTCCCAAAATGCTAAAGAACAAACCCTAATAATTTCAAGAAATATATATGTAACACCCTCAAATTTTGGTATTTTGAGAAAATTAGGATTTAGAAATCAAGATATTGATTGGTCGAATTTTAGGGCTCAAACAAATTACTAAAAAAAGACTCAATTGCATGAAAATTGAAAGTTTTGGGGTCCAATTGCAATTTAAAGAAACTTGATTGAGCAACTTTTTAAAAGTCTTGAGGATTTGTATGGAACATCTTTTCGTCAAAGGGATCAATGTCATGCACAAATATAATTTAGGGGTAGAATTGAAGTGTTGGAACTTTTTAGAGGACCTAATTGAAGAAAAGGGTAAAGGTTTGGGGGCCAATCTCTAATTTCAAAAAATTTAATTCTTAAATAACTTCTTCTTCTTCTATTTTCTTTATTTTCTCCCACATGCACGCACACACACACATTTCTCTTCGGCGAACTTCTTTGGCGAGCAAAGTTTGCTAAACTAAACCAATCATCTTCTCCATCTCTTCATGACAAACACACTAGTACTGAGAAATTCCTAATTTAACCAATGGAATAGCTAGGAATTAAGCTTGAAATTTTAGCTATGGCAAAGATGGTGGTCACGACTTCACCGGTAATGAAAGCTTGCAATTGGGTGGTGGGTTTTGTAGCCTTTAACTCAAGGAAGAGTTTAGTACCTTCAACTTTTGGAATTAACCACCGATGATAGCGAAATTAGAGAAAAATAGGATAGCAGTATTGGTGGCAAGCTAGCGACTTTTGGCTAATTACTTCCAACTCCAGGTATAACTTAGGAAATTGATTAGGGTGCTCTAATCAATGCAGTTAGAAGAGTTGAATAGTGGTGTTGTGATTTAGTTTTGGCTATGATGCATGGCAGCTCTGAGATAGAATATCCGTCTCATCATGATGGATACATGCATTATGTTGGCTTGTGACAATTAAGCTTTGATGATAAGATTTGGGTAAAAGTTGGAGTTTGGGGATTTAATTCCTTGTGTTGTTTTATTCTTGTTAAATCATGGGTTGCAACACAAAGCAACTATTGAATATGATATGGAACTAAAATTCAATCATGCATGTGCATTTAGATATTTTAGTGAGCTTGAATTTGTGCTATTGTATGATAATCTTGGGATTAATAGAGTTAATCAAAAAAGAAAACCCTAAATCTTATATTATGCTAAAGATGATAAAGAACTGACATAAGAATTGAACTTATAAGCCATGCATATATGATTTTAACCATTTAGTGGACTCGAATTTAGTATATTATGTGATAATCTTGGTTAATAAATGGAATAGGTGTTAAAAATTCTAATTTTTATGGGTTTGAGACCTAAGTATCAATAATTGGGATAATTAGATAATTGGGCTATTATTTGATTTGGGATAATGATATGAGGTTAATTATATAAATAAGGACTAGATTACACTCTCTTACTAGAACCAATATAAACCTTATAAATATTTCTACATTAAGGGCAATTGAACTCTAAAATAGCTATTTAACGAATAGCTATTGATTTTAGATTATTGATAAGTATAGTTGTAATTATTTAGGTTGAATGTGGATTTTGACAATAAATTACTCTTTTAGTTAGATGATGAAAAAGTGGGTCCGACGGACTAATAGACTATAGATTATAGTAACTTTTTTTGAGACTTTGGAGGTGAGGGTGTGCTAATCTAACATTACTGATACCTATTTGTTCTTGTCAAAAAACTCTGTGAAGGTTAAATGCTTATATAGTTTTAAAAATTTAATTTTAAAAAAACTTCTTCTTCTTCTCTGTTCTTCATTTTCTCCCGTATGCACACATACACCTTTCTCTTCGGCAAATTTCACCGATGAGCCTAAAATTTGCTAAACCACACCAACCAACTTTTCCATCTCTTCATAATGAACACACCAGTACTGAGAACTTCCTAGTTTGACTAGTGGAATGGCCAAGAATTAAGCTTGAAATTTTAGACACGGCAAAGGTGTTGGTCATGGCTTCAAGGAAATGAAATCTTGCAACTAGGTAATAGGTTACATAGCCTTCAACTCAAGGAAGAGTTTGGTACCTTCAATTTCTAGAATCAACCACTAGTGATGGTAGAATTAGAGAAAAATAGGATAGCGAAGTTGGTGGCAGGCTAGCAATTTTTAGCCAATTACTTCCAACTCCAATAGCAACTTAGAAAATTGATTGGGGTGTTTTAATCAATGCAATTAGAAGAGTTGAATGGTGGAGTCTCAATTCAATTCTAACTACAGCACATGATGGCTCTAAGATAGAATGTTCATCTTGTTATGACAAACACATGCATGGTGTTAGCTTGTGATGAATAAGCTTTGATGATAAGATTTAGGTAAAAGGTGGAGTTTCGGGATTTAATTCCTTGTGTTGTTTTATTCTTGTTAAATCATGGGTTGTAGAGCAAATGTGAGTATGAAATATGACATGGAACCAAGATTCAATCATACATGTGTATTTAGATCTCTTAGTGAGCCCAGATTTGTATTATTATATGATAATCTTGGGATTAATTGAGTTAATCAAAAGAGAAAACTCTAAATCTTATATTACGTCAAAGAGGATAAAGAACTTATATAAGAATTAGACTTATAAAGTATGCATGTATGATTTTAACCATTTAGCAAACTTGAATTTAGTATATTATGAGATAATCTTGGTTACATAAGTGGATTAAGTGTTAAAAATCCTAATTTTAATGGATTTGAGACCTAAGTGACAATAATTGAGATAATTAAGATAATTGGGCTATTATTTGATTTAGGATAATGATATGAGGTTAATTATATGAATAAGGACCAGATTACAATCTTTTACTGTAATTAATATAAACCCCATAATATTTTTGCATTAATGGCATAATGAGCTATACTATAATGTTAGTACCGATTGAATCCTAAAATTGTTATTAAATAAATAGCTGTCAATTTTAGATTATTGATAAGTATAGTTGTAATTATTAGGGTTGAATGTGAATTTTGATAGTAAATTACTCATTTGGTTAAGTGATGAAAAAGTGGGTCCAACAAACTAGTAGACTACAGATTGTGGTTGCTTTTTCTGAGACTTTAGAGGTAAGGGTCTGCCAATCTAGCGTTGCTTATACATATCTGTTCTTATGGAAAAACCCTATGAGGGTTAAGTGTAATTTTACTATACCTACTCGTGTTCGTTGAAATTTGTAATTGCTTGAGTTCTTAATTGTTGTCTATTAATTGACTCATATATTCCTGTGAGGGTTAGTGCTTGGTTGTGCTTTGATAAGTTCGTTTTTTTCCGTTGTGGTGCCCAGAACTTTCTCTCATTATCTATTGATGTACTTGCTCACGATTGATACATGTTATTATCTTGTTATATATTATCATTTTGTACTCTTATTTATTGCCTCACTAGTAAAATTTGACTTATTGATAATTATTATATGTACAAATATATGGGACATGCTAAGGATACTCTTGAGATGTCAATGATATGCTAAGGATACTCCTAGGTATCGATGGTATGTTAGGGATACTCTTGGACATCAATGATATGCTAGGGATACTCCTAGACATCTACCATGTACCAAGCTATCATGCTTTAGCAAAAAGTACTTGATATCCATGCCTTCTCTAGTTCTATTGGAATGCATATATTATTCAAGTTTGCTTGATCGTACTTGTATCTTGATTGTTTGAAATTTGTTCATGGAGTAATAAGGTTGGAGTAAGTTTCTAGTCTAGATTAGGCTAATGTCCTAGGCCACATGAGCCAATAGATATTCCTCCCAAACTGTGATTGGTTAAGATACTCTATACCTCATGAACAGGATCAACTAAGATGATCTAACTGTTGAGTTGACAATTACCGCTCCTGACCTTGAATTTTCTAGCAGTTTGAAATTGCTAAACTTGTTAGTGACTCTATCGTAATTGTATATGATTTGATAATTGATTCATAATCTGTTGAAATGTACTTTACTTAACATGTCTCTATTGCTTACTATTAATGTTATCCCTCACTAAGTCCTTTGGACTTACCCTCCTATACATTCTTTTATTTTCTCAAGCAAAGAATAGATGATGAACTTGGACCTCAGGCTAGGACATGAACATATTTTGTAATAGATCAGGTGTTTGGTTATATATATATATATATATATATATGTGTGTGATCATTTGAATTTTAAGCCTGGATTTTGAGATGTTCTAATATGTCATGATGGATAATGATGCCCAAAGGTATGTATATGTTGTTAAGTGTTAAGGATTGAGCTGTGGTATGTATTTAGCAAATTTTAATAAGGTCTGTTTAAGTTAGACTGCAGTAGTCTTTTATAAGCTTTGAAAAATTGATTTTATAGGCCTATTGCTTATTTCAGGTTCAGAATTAATATTGAATTAGACTGATATCGCAACTTTGGGATTATCCTGAGTGGGGTGTCACAGGTGATATCAAAGCCTAGGTTTTGATGACCTAGGTAAGCATGGGAAGGATTGTTGTCACTAGAATTGATGGACTTACTAGTGATTGGACTTAAATCAGGAATCATCTACGATGCGAACTCTTGGGATACGAAAAACCTAAGTTATTGTGTGATCTAATCCTATGATATCATTCTTGAAATATGGAATTTTCAGTTAATAGTGACTGAGTTTGATTTTGAAAATGCTTCAGATGTGTATGCTTGAGGCAAGGATTACCTGAGCAATGTCAAGATATGATTTGGAATATGAAATTTTGGGATAGAAAAGTATGAGGTTTTGTTGTGAACTTGAATATGGGATTGAATAAGAAATGAACTTTTAGGATAATTCTTGACGTTAAGGAAATGAGTACCTTGGGATGAACAAATTCCTATTATTTACTTACGGAAGGAAAATTTGGTTATGTGGAGATATAGGAAAAGAATCATAGCAAATAATATTGCATTTGAGGGTGTCAACTGAGTTGGTTAATAGCTTATATATTCTTGGGAACTACTTACCAGCTATTCCAATAGTATTAATATCTAAAATGCATGCGGTGGGTTAGTTGATCCTGAGCTTGTTTTTCAAAGCTAGGAATTGCAATACGATGGGACAAAGCACTACTAGAATGTCCACAAACATGAATGTGATCCTTAGTCGACTAAATCACAGTGGATGGTCATCAGCTAATGAAGCTAATACACTTGAAGATCCCAAAAAAGACGTTTTAATTAAAAGATCTCATGGAAAGAACCAAAGATGATGTCAAATCTTATTTTCCTCCAGCTATTAAGTTCAAAGATAGAAAGACTTATGGTATAAAACTTATTGAAGTAAGGTAGAGGACCTTATAACCTTATCGATGAGCAAATTAGGTTAGAAATCTTAGGAGCATGATACAGAATAGTAGTAAGAGCTTGACAAAATATACTGAGTTAGAAATTAGAATATCATCTTTCTCATAAGCTAGTTAACTTAAAATGAGCACTAGGGTTTGTTTAAGGTTGAAACTAAAGATGCGATATGATACATAGGAATTTGCCCATATTATTAGGATTGATTTATAACGATCGTATTGGAAACCTTTTAAATTGAGGACATAGCTATATTAAATATGTGTTTAGGCTATGATTTCCTAGATATTAAGGAAATGATTTTACCCAAGTTAGAGATAATTAAGTACGACTAGAGAATATATTAAGTACAAGTTCTTGGGGTTCTTCTGGTTGATATCAATAAGTGCATAGATGAGATCAACTAAGGAAATACTAGATACATATATGCTTCATAAAACAAATTTGGACATACGAGAATAATCTCATACACCTTGAGAAAACTTAAGTTACAGACCAACCTATCTTGCTTATGTTTAGGATTATTGAAATGATGATTGTTCAAATAAGACAAAGATAACATTTAAGAGTTGAAAAGGAGAAATTCTTGCTGATGATGAATGCACTGGCAATTATGCTTTAAGTCAACCTAAGTTTGATAAACACTTTGGGTGTGGAATTAATATATTCAGTAGTTGGTGACATAAGTAAAGAATAAGTATAAATATCATAAGAATAGAGGGAAACAGCTAATTGAGAGTATTATATAAGTTTTGAACATTATAAATAAGTTTGATCCCACATATTTTCGACTAAATCTCGCAAATGGAACTTAAGGAGCAACAAATAGGTTGTTTGCGACTATATCTAGTATGTTTAGTTTTTGTGAACTAATAGCTAACTATTTGGGAAAGTATGACTTATTATGAAAGCTAGCAAGTTAAGTTTGAAGTTGACTACTCTCTTCATACAAGCTAATGAACTGTCAACTTCAACCAAGCAGTGAGCGAGATACTGTAACTTGAGTTAGAGCTAGAGGAAATTCGAAAAAAAATGAGAATAGGGGCCAAAAGGAAAAGATGCACCTCAATGGATAAAGTAATGCTAGAGAAAAATAACTGAAGCTTCAGGTTGGAAGTACTGCCCAACCATCCCCTCAATCTGGCAAGATGCCAAATTTAACTAAAGAGAGGGTGTAAACGCAGTGCGGATTTTGTAGATCACTTAACCATGATAAGTCAAACTGTTGGAGAAAATAGGGTTAATGCATAGGCCATCAAAGTGGCCGACATTTCCTAAAAGATTGCCCTTGAAGAAGAAGCCCTACACTTGCAGATAAAGGAAAACATATGGTAGGAGTTAGCGGAGAGCAAATAAGACGAGTTCATGCCTACACTCTGGTTGGAGAAGAAGCACTAAATCCTAACGAGGTGGTAAAAGGTATGATTTATAATTCTGGAAATCATGATAATACCATATATGATTCTAATGTTTTGCATTCTTTCATACTTGTCACATTTCCTCAAACTAAATCTACAACCTAAGACCATAGTTTGTCAAATAGAAGTTCAGACAACATGTATTAGGATTGCCAGATGATGATTGGAGATGGGATATAACCAACCAACCTCATACAAATTCTTATCTAAGAGTACCAAGTGAAACTCAAAGAGGATTGGCTATATAATCCTCAAGCACAGGTGAACTACTACACTAATTACATCACTCTCAAAGATGAGATACTAATACCAACACGCCCTTCTACAGATAACGTCTCCTTGATGCTAATTATATCTATGCTTAAGACTAGAAAAATTTTGAGAGAAGACGGGTGAGAATTCTTGGTGTGTCTTATCAACAAACCCCAAGATACAGCTCAAAGTCGAGGAATTGAAAGTGGTAGCTAAGCATTCGAGAGTATTCCCAAAAAAAGTGAGATCATTACCTTTTCTACCCCATGTAGAAGAATTATTGGACCTTTTGCAGGGATAAGAATCTTCTCCAAGCTAAAGTTAGACAAGGGTACTACCAGCTAAAGACTAGAAAAGACCATGTAAAGTACTTACACATGGTTCTCGAAACTTTGAGAGAGCATCAGTTGTATGAAAATTTAGCAAATATAGACCTTGAATAAAGAATGTGGCTTTTCTTGGGCATGTCATTTCCCAAGATAGGGTAGAGGTTGATTTCTCTAAGATAAAGGCAGCAGTCAACTAAAAGAGATCGAAAAATGTGATAGAAGTTCATAGTTTTCTATGTCTTGTCAGCTATTAACAAAGATTTATGCAGCACTTTTCTACAATAGCTGACTTGTTAACTAAATTAACTCAGAAAAGCCATACACTTGATGAGAATAAGGATCTAAACATGAGATAATGTTGATGGATGGAAATTCTAGAAGACTGCAACTATTTCATCACCTATCACCCAAAAAGGCAAACATAATAGTCAATACCTTGAACAGAAGGGCTGGAATGGCTCACTCACTAGAAGCAGAAGCATCAGAAAGCCTAAGAACGGGTGCCATATTGAAATTAATACAGCAAGTGGGTTCACAGAGATAAGTGCAGTTCGAATTATTGGATGAAAAGTGACAAGCCCCAAGCCTATACGATATGGATAATGAAACAAAAGAAAATAATCAGAAGTTCTGGAGAGTTTGAGTTTAATACTGACAATCAAGGTATTTTTCTATTCCATAAGAAATATGTATGTTCGAAATAGTGGAAAAGAGTTTGTTAGTGAGGCTCACAAGTCAAGATATATGATGCATCTAAGAGGCATGAGATGTATCGAGACTTGAAATAATCCTATAAGAAAATAATGAAGAGAGGATATAGATCGACTGATCGAATCTACTTATTTCTGCTAGTCGAAATAGTACTCATATGAAAATCTAGGGACTAGATTCTTTTAAGGGGGGAAGGTTGTAACACTCCTAAATTTTGGTATTTTGAGAAAATCAAGATTTAGAAATTAAGATATTGGTTGAAATTGCATAAAAATTGAAAGTTTTAGGGCCAAATTGCAAAGCAACTTTTAAACGTTTTGAGGGTTTGCATGGAATATCTTTTGGTCAAAGGGTTCAATGTCATGCACTAATATAATTTAAGGGAAAAATTGAAGTATCACAACTTTTTAGAGGACCTAATTGAAGAAGAGAGTAAAGGTTTGGGGGCCAATCTCTAATTTTGAAAAATTAAATTTTATAAAAACTTCTTTTTCTCTTTTCTTCATTTTCTCCCATATACACACACCTTTCTCTTTGGCGAACTTATCCAGCAAGCCCAAAAATTTGCTAAACTTAACCAACCATCTTCTTCATCTCCTCACAATGAACACATTAGTATTAAGAACTTCCCAGTTTGACCAGTGGAATGGCTAGGAATTAAGCTTGAAATTTTGGCCATGGCAAAGGTGGTGGTCGCAGCTTCACTCCCAATGGAAGCTTGCAACTAGGTAGTGAGTTTTGTAGCCCTCAGCTTAAGGAAGAGTTTGGTACCTTCAACTTTTAGAATCAACCAATAGTGATGGTAGAATTAGAGGAGATAAGATAATTGCATTGGTGGCAAGTAGTCAATTTTTGGCTAATTACTTCCAACTCTAGCAGAAACTTAGAAAATTCATTAGAGTATTTTGATCAATGTAGTTTGATGAGCTGAATGGTGGTGTCACGATTTAGTTCTAGCGAGGGTGCATAGCAACACTTCAACGACTGATGGTGTTGCTCTAGCGGCTCCGAGATAGAAAGTTCATCTTGTTGTGAAGGACACACATGTGGTGTTGGCTTGTGATGACTAAGCTTCAATGATAAGATTTGGGTAAAAGTTTGGGGATTTAATTCCTTGTGTCATTTTATTCTTGTTAAATCATGTGTTGTAGCGCAAATGGGAGTATGAAATATGATATAGAACTAAGATTTGATCATGCATGTATATTTAGATATCTTAGTAAGCCCAAATTTGTATTATTGTATGACAATCTTGGGATTATTTGAGTCAATCGGAAGAGAAAACCCTAAATCTTGTATTTTGTTAAAGATGATGAAGAATTGACATAAGAATTGGACTTATAAACTATGCATGTATGATTTTAACCATTTAGCAAACTCGGATTTAATATATTATGTGATAATCTTGGTTAAATAAGTGGATTAGGTGTTTAAAATCCTAATTTTTATGGATTTGAAACCTAAGTAATAATAATTGGGATAATTAAGATAATTGGGTTGTTATTTGATTTGGGATAATGATATAACATCAATTATCTAAATAAGGACTAAATCACATTCTCTTACTAGAACAGACATAAACCCTATAAATATTTCCATATTAACAACATAATGAGATATAATGTAATGATAGTACTGATCATACCCTAAAATTGCTATTAGACAAATGGCTATTGGTTTTAGATTATTGATAAGTGTAGTTGTAATTATTAGGGTTGAATGTGGATTTTGACAATAAATTACTCCTTTGGTTAGGTGACGAAGAAATAAGTCTAACGAACCAGTAGACTACAAATTAGGTTGCTTTTTCTGAGATGTTGGGGATAAGGGTTTGTCAATCTAGCATTGCTTATACCTATATGTTCTTGTGGAAAAACCCTGTGAGGGTTAAATGTGATTGTACTATACCTGCTCATGTTTGTTGAAATCTATAATTGCTTGAGTTCTTACTTATTATCTATTAATTAACTCATATACCCCTATGACGATTAGTGCTTGATTATGCTCTGATAAGTTTGTTCCTGTCTGTTCTGGTGCCTGAAACTTCCTCTTATTATTTTTTGATATACTTGCTCTCGATCGATACCTATTATTGTCTTGTTACCTATTATCGTTTGGTATTGCTATTTGTTGCCTCGCCAATAAATTCATCTAATTGATAATTGTTATATGTATGGAGATATGATTAGGCCGAGTGCCAACTCCAACGAAATGCTTGAATATATGGGACGTGCTATGGGATACTCCTGGATGTCAATGATATGTTAAGGATACTCCTAGATGTTAGTGATATGTTAAGGATACTCCTAGGTATCAAAGATATGCTAAACTCCTAGGTATCAGTGGTGTGTCAGGGATACTCCTGGACATTAACGATGTGCTAGGGGTACTTCTAGGTATCTACCATGTACAAGCTATCACGCTTTGGTACAAGCACTTGATCGACTGAAATAAGGTGAATTTGATATGCATGTCTTGTCTAGTTCTATTAGAATGCATATATTATTTGGGCTTGCTTGATCTTACTTGTATCTTGATCATTTGAAATCTATTCATGGAGCAATAAGGCTGGAGTGAGTGAGTTCCTAGTCTAGATCGAGCTAATGTCCCAGGCCATGCAAGCCAATAGAAATTCCTCCTAGACTATGATCAGTTGAGATAGTCTATACCTCCCGAATAGGATTGGTTGAGATGATCTAATCATTGAGCCAACAATTATAGCTCCCGATCTAGCATTTACTAGTATTTTGAAACTGCTAAACTTTTTATTGATTGTATCTTGATTGTATATGATCTGATAATTGATTCAAGATTTGTTGAGATTACTTTACTAAGTCCTTTGGATTTACCCTCCTGTACATTCTTTTATTTTCTCAAGCAAGGAATAAGTGATGAACTTAGACCTCAAGTTGGGACATGAACACATCTTGTAACAGATTAGGTGTTTGGTTATATATATATATATATATATATATATGAAGTCATTTGAATGTTAAGCTTGGATTTTGAGATGTTATGATATGTCAGGATGGATAATGATGCCCAAAGGCATGATATGTGTTGTTAAGTGTTAAGGATTGAGCTACGGCATGTATTTAGCAATTTTTTTTAAGGTTTATTTAAGTTAGACTGCTACTATCTCTGATAAGCTTTGAAAATTTGATTTTATGGACCTATTGCTTGTTTTGAGTTTAGAATTGAGATTGAATTGGACCGATATCTCAATTTATAGATTATCTTGAGTATGGTGTCACAATATATATATATATATATACTATTGTATATAGCACAATTTTGAACTTATCTAATTGTATAGTTTTGATTTTAATTGTGTAATTTTGCCACGTGTCAAACTTTTAGAATTTTAAATATTTTAATTCAATTAAAAAATTTATTAGTTGTTAATTATCATCTTTAACTTATACTTATCTCTAATTTTGTTCCATCCAAAATTCAAAATGTGTTTGATAATATTTCACAATCTTCATTTGGTAGAAGATTTGATATTTTCTATATTGATGAGATAATATCAAAGATGTTTAAACTTATTAAAACTCTTATTCTTATATACCTAAATACAATTTAAAAAATGAAAACACGTCTAATTCTAAAATAACTCTCATACAATCTTCTAAATTCATATCTTAAAGAAGAGAAATTATTATGTATCCCCATAAGATAAATTTTATGTAGTTGAAGAAAAATATATTGCTATTTAGTTATATTATGCCATTGATTTTGTTGTTGGGGTTTTAACTGTATGTTTTGTTCGTTATATAAAATTAATTGACTTTAAATATCGATGTAATCCACGTGTAGGATAAAAGGAATACCAAGAGAATCAAGAAAAATATTGAACATTTATGATTGATTTACATCAAAATCATGAGATTTGTATTTTTTTTTTTTTTATTATTTAATTGACAAAATTAACTTATGAGCTTTGTGGAATAGACAATTTGCTCAATTATAATAATATTTTTTTTTATTAATTAAACATCATATTCAATCCTGTTAGTCCACTTTATGATTATTCACTTTGTTGTAATAATCAAAGAAAACATTTATTTAAGTATCAATATCTATACTATTTATATAACACAACGTAGTGGGAATCGCAATTGTGCAATTTTGGCCAAATGTCAAATTCTTAGAATTTTGAGTTTTTTAATTTAGTTGAAAATTTTTCTTTGGCTATTTATTTATTTTTATATTTTATTTTAATATGATCAACTTATCTATTATAACTAAAATATCATATTATGTTTATCTAGAACTATAATATGGATTTTTATCTCATAAGATAATTCAAAAATTATCTATAATCATATTTTTTCTCACTAAATAAGTTTATAATTTAAATAATATTTTATAAGCATCATATTAAGTACTCTGATCACAAAATTATATCCTATAAATTTAATTTTTTACAAGATTAATAGATGAATATTTTATTTATTTTATATATAAAGTTTATTATTCTACAATTATTCTTTTTACATTTTATTTCTATATTATTCACAATACAATTCTATATTTTTAATTGTAAGGCTTCTTTCCCCATTTAGCATAATATAATGGTGTTTCTCTTTCTTTTTCAATTAATTTAAAATTTATTTCATAGAAAAATTTTAATATTTTTTGGAAACACATTTTTATATTGTTTTTGTTTTATTTTTATTCTAGATTGATAAGATACATTTCTAATATATTTAAATATTTTATCAATATTATTACTTTATTATTTTCTCAATATTTATTTAAAATTAAAGTTTTGTGGCCAACTTAGGATTGCAATATTTATATTATTTAAAGGTATCAGCATGTAATATTTTTTTATTTCAATTAATTATATTTTATATATTTATTTGTAATACTATTTTCAAATATTTTTGTACATTCATATAAGAATTTATCTTTGATATTGAATTTTTATTTTATCATTATTTTTGTTGTGGCTCTCTCGATTTTGTCTAAATAAAAAAAAATTATGTCCTTCATATTTGAATAATGTGATTTTATGAAATATTTAAAAATATTATAATTTTATTAAGTTATTGAAATTATTTCAATTTTCTTACCAAATGAATTAAGAAACACTATATATTTTTCTATAAAAATGATTCACTAATTTTTTTAGCACTTGATTTACCCATTTCTATTATGTGTGTATAAAGAAGAATTTTTTTTCATGTTTTCTACATAATAAAATGTGATTAGAAAAGTTTATTTCAATTGATTGAATCTTTATTTACTTATAATATTTTTTTTAAAAAATTCATTTTATTTCTCTTCAATAAATAAATTATTTATAAAAAATTATGTATATAAAGCTAAAAAATAAAAATTCAATGTTAAATAAATACTTTTACATAATTGATATATTTAATATTTTGTAATTTATATTCACTTTGATAATATTAATTATAAAAAAATTAAATGAGTGCACAAAGTAATGGAATTATCTAATAAATGTGAGCCCTAATAAATATTAACTTATTTTTTATTTAAAGAGTGAAATTTTTTTCTTTTAAATTTGATTATACATTTTTATCCAAAAAAGCTTAAAATTTATCCCAAAAAAGTAGTTAATAACTAAGTTATTTCAAAACAACAACCAAATTTCATATTTAATTTTAGTTGTAGTTTTCTCAATTTATCTAGGTAAAAAGAATAACATATATTTCATATTTGAGCAGTAGACCTCAAACAATGTGATGTAATGAAATATTTTTAAAATATTATAATTTTATTAAGTTGTTGAATTATTTTAATTTTCTTATCAAATGAATGAAGAAATTATATATGTTTTTCTGTAAAATATTCATTAAAATTATTAGCACTTGATTTATCCATTTATTATTATTTGCATATAAGAAAGAATTTTTTCATTTTTTATACATAATATCATGTACTTCGATAAATTTATTTCGATTAGTTGAATCTTTACTTATGATAATATTTTTATATGAAAATCATTTTATTTCTCTTTAATAAACAAATTATTTATAGCAAATTATGTATATACAATTAAAAATTATAATTTCATTGCTAAGTAAATACTTTTTTATAATTGATATATTTCATATTTAGTAATTTATATTCACTTTGATATTATTAACCACAAAAAGTTAAATGGATATATGAATTAATGAAATTATCTAATAAAGATGAGCTTTGATAAATATTAACTTATTTTTTCATTTACAAAGAATTTTTTTTTTAAATTTAACTATGCATTTTTATTCAAAAAATAACTTAAAATTTATTAAAAAAATCAGTTGATTACTAAGCTATTTCAAAACAACAACCAATTTTTCATACTTAATAAATTTTTTATATATAGATAGACATAATCACTTTATTTTTAGTTGAAGTAATATAATAGTCAATTAATTCTAATAAAAATTATTAAATAAATAAAAACTATTCATTTATTTGTTCAAATAAATTATTTTATTTCTTAATTAAATATACTACAAATTAATATTAAACTACTTAACAATCATAATTATCTCTTAATATCATGACTCATTTAAAAAAATTTACAACTAATTTGTTGCTTTTGAAAGGGATAAATAAATATTTATGTAAAATATCAAATCATCACTTTTTTGTTAAACAGTTAGGAGTTTGAGAAATTAATAATTATAAATTAATTGATATATAAGTCTTCAATTTCTCATAGTTTCTAAAGTTTAATAATTTTTACTATAACATTTTTTAGATATGTAAAATAATTTTAGATAAAACTACATATAGAATATAAAAATTTATTGAAGAATTTATTTCAAATATAAACAGTTACTTCCTACAACTTTGAACTCTAAACTTTATTTTTATATTAATAATTTAATCATTTTAATTTTTTAGCAATACAACAATGGAGAACTCATTTTCAATTGTTTGAAATAAATTCTTTTATATGGGACATATATATAGTTGACATAACTGAAATTTTTTAAAAGTTTGATAAATGACCATTTAAATAGCAAATTATATCAAGTTTTATATTTTTTAATATATTTAATTACTCTATTATATAATTACATGGCATACATTTATTTTGATATTTATGCTTATAATTATTCATAAAAATACTTTCACATGAATTACTAATGTGAGATCAAGAAAATTGGACTAAAAGTAAGTATTCATTTAATTCTTCATATAATTTTATATACTTATAAAATAAACTTATGAAAGATTGAAATTTTATTTTGACTTGAATATTATGAATATTATGAATTTACTTAAATTTTGCAGACATGGTAGAATAGGAATGAAATTTCAGATCTGGCAAGAAGAGATGTTCCCTTTTGTAATAATTTTGATGTGTTTATGTACTTAAGGGCCTTAAGAATGTTGCATATGATCTTTTTAGATGTTGTAACCTTTTGTAATAATTTTGATGTGTTTATGTACTTAAGGGCCTTAAGAATGTTGCATATGATCTTTTTAGATGTTGTAATGTGTTAGAGACACTAAGGATTGTACATATATGCTTTGCAGACCTTTTAAGAATGACCTTTGCCTTGATCACTACCGTTTTATAAGTAATGATTGGGATTATTAATTCCACTACTTATAGTATAATGGTATCTAAAAGAATGCTCATGGGGCCATTGTGAGTATTTCAGGTCTTGATTTAGGATTGAATTATTTTGATATCTCAGTTTGGGATTACCCTAAGTAGGGTATCACAGGTTGTATTAAAGCCTAGGTTTAGATGACCTAGGTGTAGAACATGCAATAAAACCTACAGTAACTTTTATTTGGGTTAGCTTGAATGCACACTTAGTGGTATGACAAGACTATTAATGTATAGCAAAATCTTTAGAAGATAGTAAAACCCTAAAGCCTGAGTTTGGATTATATTGCTTGATGCTGATGAAATAGATTTTTGTGATTTGTTATAGGATAGCTAGTAGCTCTAGTAAAGAAAAGGCAACTGCTGTTGATTAGGGCAAAGAAACCCTTGAAGAAAGAATTAAGATACTGGAGGAAAAAAAAGAAAAACCTTAGAAAGATTTGTAGAACGCTAGCGAAAAAGTGCTATGGGTGGAATGAACACCTCAGACAAGCCCGATAAGAAGTGCTCACATTGAGGGGAATGTTGGATACCCAATACTATCACAATGACTACATCATGAGTGACCTCAAACGAAAGCACCTTTGAGTTAGAATAGTGGAGGCACAAATTCAAGAGCTTCGCAACCTGCGGGCTAATATGGAAGCAAAATTCTAAGCACTGTAGTCTGACTCTAGGAAATCAGTTGATGTTCCCTACCTAGTCGTGGATGAAATGGGCCGAATGATGGAGTACTATGACAGCGCCATTGAGTAGGTTATCAGTAACGGCGTAGGAATTGATGTTATAGCCAGACCTTCAGGTACCCGTTCAACCTCAGCACATGGTCATGGACAAGGGCTAAAATAGGAAGAGTGACCCACTAGAGAGCAAGCATTTATACCTAAGGTGGAACCTAAAACAAAGCCAAAGGAAGAACCTGAGGAAGAACTAAAGGACGAACCTAAAGAAGTCCCTAATGCTAATCCCATTCTAGAACCCCCAGTGATGGCACCACTCAAGATCGACAATAAGAAAGATGGAGCATCCCCAGACCTCATATGGGACCCAGACCTTAAGTAGGATAATTTTGATCAATTAAGAGACAATGAGGTGGATGCAGTATCTAATGTCATAGATAAAGAGGACTAAATCTAGGTTTTGGTGCCATGGGTGATGCTGTATATCAATAGGGTTGTAATTTATGGCATGACTATCTTTATTTTTTTTCTAGTTTCATATATGTAGGTATATTTTCATTGCCCTATCAATTTTATTTTGACTGAGCAGTTGATTGGGTTAGTCTTTTATATTTGAATGTAACTTTTAACTATGATGGTATTAATCTAATGTTAACAACTTTTATTTATGACAACTATATATTAATTTCCTCGTTGGTCTTAAGTTGTTTAAGTTTTGGTGGTTTGATCTATCTTGTTCTTATTTTATTTACTTGAATAATAGTTTGGCCATGTTAACTGGAGTTTGGTGTGTGGCTTGTGCTCACAATGTTGAAATCTTGAGTAAATAATGGCTTCCAAGGAAAGTAGTAATGCTCCTGCACCCATAAGAATAGGTCTAAGATGGAGACCCTCAAATCATCGAGCTCACACACCTCGTGCTCCCAGTTGAAGAGCACTCGCTTATCCATTTCACCTGTCTGATGAGAAAGTTTCTCAAACTCTCCTCGATGAGTCAACCACATGAGAATCCTCTGGCAAAGCCCATATATCACGAGAGACAATGACTTGGTCAACTAGCTTATTTGCTAACAGGTAGAGCTAGAGTAGCAGGCACAGTTCTAGAAGATCGAGCTTTAGAACAGTTTTTGCACCCCCAAAATTGTACAAAGAGCTAAATGACCATAAAGCAAAAGAGTGGCTAGAAGATCTGGTCAATATATTCAGAACTTTGAGATATTCGGGTGAATAGAGGGTATAATTTGCCATATTTCTTTTAGTGGGGCCTGCAAGAAGTTGGTGGAGAATAGTTGAACGTAGATGGACAAAGGTAAGAACTCCTCAAATTTGGGAGAATTTTACTCAAGAATTCAAGGGCAAATATATGCCTTTGGTGACCAAGCAAGAATGAGAAAGAGAATTTATAGACTTGATTCGAGGGAATCAATCTATTAGTTAGTACAAGGCCATATTTAATCGATTAGTGCAATATGCCACATATGTCCAAAGAGATGAGATCCTATAGACTAGATGATTTATACCAGGCCTATGACCAAAGCTAAGAAGAGGCTTGAATACTTGGGAATTATAGAATTTTAAATTAGCTATAAGTAAGGCCTTACAACTTAAGGCGAAATTGCAAGAAATCTATAAGATTGAGGACTGAAGTCGAAAAAAGAGATCACACCTAGGAGGGCATAGTGGCACTAGCAAGAAGCAACTTAAACTTCAAGTTAGAGGTGTTTCCCAACAAAATCCTCAGACTAATAAGATGACAAAGTTGAATTAAGGTAAGGCACTGATGAAATGTGGATTTTATGGAGCATTAGGCCATGATGAGATAAAATGTTGGAAGAAGCAAGGCAAATGCTTGCAATGTGGATGTGATAGCATTTCATGAAAAATTACCTAAAATGAGAGGTCCACCACCTACGGGGAAAGGGAAACAAGCAATGGAAACTGGCGAAAAATAGAAGATCTAGGCTCATGTCTATGCTCTTACAGGTGAAGATGCTTCTGATCCTAATGACATGGTAGAAGGTACAATTTCTATCTCTGATATTCCTAGTAAAGTGTTGTATGACCTTGGTGCCTCGCATTTATTTATATCTATTGCATTATCTCATAAATAAAATATGTCACCTGAGACTATAATCTATCAAATAGAGGTTAGAACACCTTTAGGTAAAGGGTTAATGACAGATATTAGGTATCAAGATTGCTTGATAATGATTGGAGATCAATTGTATACTGCTAATCTTATACAGATGCGCATATAAGGTTATGATGTAATACTTGGAATGGATTATCTATACCGTACCAAGCACAAGTGAATTATTTCATCAAATGCATCACCCTCGGTAGGGAGACATTAATATCAACACGTCACATAGCTAATAGCGCATCCTCAATACTGGTCATCTTGGAGATATAGGCTACACAAATTCTAAGAAAAAGTAGGCAAGGATTTTTAGTGTACCTCATTAATAAGCCACATGACACTATGAAGTTGAAAAACATGGAAATGGTAGCCGAGTATCCAAAAGTATTCCTTGAAGAATTAGATTCGTTGCCTCTTGATAGAGAAATTGAATTTGTCATTCACACTTTACCAGGAGCTACACTATTTTCAAAGACCCCTTTGTCGAATGACCACAATTGAGCTTAAAGAATTGAATAATCACCTTCAAGAACTATTGGCAAAGGAATTCATTAAATCGAGCACATCTCTATGGGGAGCCACAGTACTGTTTGTCAAAAAGAAAGATGGGACCCTAAGGATATGTATCGATTATCAAGAATTGAACAAGGTCACTATTAAGAATAAGTACCTTTTACCTTATATAGAAGAATTATTAGATCTATTGCAAGGGTCGAGGATGTTTTTGAAATTAGATCTAAGATAAAGGTACTATCAATTGAAGATCAAGAAAAAAGATATCCTTAAAATCGCTTTCAATTCTTTGTACGATCATTTTGAATTCATAGTGATGCCTTTTAGGCTAACCAACGCACTAGTAGCATTTATGGACTTGTGCACTAAGTTTTCAGACCATATTTAGATCAACTTGTAGTCATCTTCATCGATGATATTTTGGCATTCTCAAGAACCAAAGAAGAACATACGAAGTACTTGCACGTAGTCCTTAGGACTTTGAAGGAACATCAACTATATGCTAAATTTAACAAGTGTGAATTCTAGATGGAGAAAATAACCTTTTTAGGACATATCATCACCTAGAATGGGATCAAAGTTGACCCCTCTAAGGTGGAAGTAATAGTCAACTGAAAGTGCCTTGAGAACGTTACAAAAGTTAGGAATTTTTTGGGGTTAGCTTGCTATTATAAAAGATTTGTTCAAGATTTCTCTAAGATAGCCAGCCCGTTAACCAAGTTGACATAACAAAATCAACCTTTTAACTAGAATGATGATTGAAAAAGGAGCTTTTAGGAGTTAAAACAATGGTTAACTACAGCACCAGTCTTAGCTCTTCCAGATGGCTTGGAAGGCTTTGTGGTGTATACAAATGTTTCTAATATGGGGTTGGGATGTGTGTTGATGCAGAAAGGGTGTGTTATCGCTTATGCCTCTAGGAAATTAAAACCTCGTGAAGAAAACTACCTAAAACATGACCTGGAGCTAGCTGCAATCATAATTACATTGTCAAAATAAAGGTATTACCTATATGGTGCTACCTTTAATATGTATACTGTTCACAAGAGCCTTAAGTATTTGCAATCATAGAAGAAATTGAACATAAGGTTGCACTAATATATGGAGTTCCTAGGAGACTATGATTTCTCCATCACCTACCATCTCGGCAAAGTTAGTGTAATAGCTAATGCATTAAGCTAAAAAGCTAGGTTGACTCATTTACTTGCAACAAAAACATTCGAAGGTAGAGAGTCAAGTTCTATACTAAAATTTAAGCAGCACGCTTAGGTTGTTGGGATAAAAGTATAGCCAGAATTGCATGAAAAAATTTGACGAGCTTAGGCTGGAGATGAATGGATATTAAAACAAAAAGAAAGAGTCAAAAGTGCCAAAGGATCCAAATTCAATGTCGATGATCAAGGCACCCGCTTGTTCTAAAATAGGATATGTGTGCTGAAATAAATTGTAATATAGCTTCATGTATTATAGCATCATGTAATATAGCTTCATGTATTATAGCATTCATTAAAGTATAATAGTATAAATTAAATATATATAAATTAGACTCTAGTAAACTAGCATGTATTGTTTTGCCTGTGGGCTGTAGTGAGGTTTTTTAGTCCCACCTGCCGGCACATATGTGGGGGTGATTTTCGAAAAAAAAAATTGTCAACACATAAGTAATATCAAATTCGGCAAATAGAAACATCTCCATCTATATTACTCCTAGAATAAAGTACAAATAGAATCAGATGAAACCCAAAGTATAATATGCATAATAGATTTTTCTTATTCCTCCATTATCCCAAGCATAATAGATTGTCCCAAGCATTATAGCCCATAAATTATTCGAAGCATCACAGCTTGTCCCAAACATAATAATTGATACTAACAGCCTGTAAATTATTCCAAGCATAATAATTAAGACTAATAGTTCCAAGCATAACAACTTGTCCCAAGCATAACAGTTGAGACTAACAGTTTGCAAATTATCTCTATATGACAAAACAAGTGACAAACAAATGCCAACAAGGCCATATAAATCATATGCAGAACGATTTCACTTAGGAGTGCAAAACACGTTTTGGTTGGCAAGACCTAAAATCGACCCAATAAAGGGAAAGCTGGCAAGACTATAAGGTATACAGGACAATCACAAATAGAATAATAAGAGTTTTAGGCACCAGAATGAGTGCAATTAAACACCAACAAATAGAGAAATAGGGAATGGCTCCAGAACGAGCATAATCAATTTCAACAAATAAACAATCAAGGAATTCAAACAATTAAGGAGCATTCAGTTCCCAAAAAAAAAAAAAATATAGGTTTACTCTCACCTTAAGTACTACAGAAATGCTAGCCTACTATCCTACAAATCCTGGCTCCTTGTCACCTAATCAAAAGAACGGACTTAATGTCAAAACACATATTTTGACCTTAAACAATAATTATGCCATTTATTCTAATATCGGTTGTTTTACAATTAATATAATATTTCAAGGCTTGATTTCTAAAATATCATGAGGTGACATGCTAATTACTCGGTTAATCTCTATGATATCTACGAGGGTCAAATAAACTCCGATGGATACATCAATTTAGATTCCTATAATATTTGGTCCTTGCAACGTTACACAAAGGTCAAACATATAATTACACTAGTTAACGTAATTTACAATAATTATATTCCAATTACCAATCCAGGCTCACTAGCACTGTACACAACTTATATACCCAAACATTTTAGCTTGACGTCATAAATCTTATCTCGATAGTTCATAATTACAATTTGTTTCAACAACTAACTCAATTTAATGAGGATTAGCTTCTAGTTTACAATTCAAGTCCACATATACTTACAATAAAATTCCTATCCGATCATTTTAGTCTATAATCACAATTCTTGTCCAATTTACTTAAATTTACAATGAAATCAGCTTTATAATTTAGTTGAATTGAATCAATAATCATTTAATTGATTAAATAGATTTCACCCAAATTAAACATAACGCAGAGCCATTCATGGTCCAAAATTAGCATGTATGCGTTCAAATTATCAAGCTAAAGATTCTATCCGAAAGTCACCAAATTGCTACCGTGTGCTACTGTTGAAACTATGCGCAGTCATCACCAATCGATGTGCCTCAATGAGGTGAACATTTCCCTCAAATCAATTTTTCAATCTGTAGTCGATTGATAGACCAATTTGTTAGAAATAGCACAGTTGCATCTAAAGCAGCCATGTTATTTTTCTCCTATTACTCCTCCATTCAGCGTTAGTTTATCAAATTGAAGTCACCATTATCTTCCTCACACTGAGCCCATCAAAACCCATCCTTTGGTCGTCACCAGCAATCACCAAAATGGTGCCTCCCGCTACCACCGCTGCAAGCTTTGGCTTAGTTGCATTTTGCCAATGTTCCACTAGTTGTTTTGAGGAGATTTAAGGGTGGATGTGATCATTAAGGTGAGGGGAATCTTGTGGGTAGGTTGGGTCGAAGGTTCACTAGCGTTGGGATGTTTTTCGGTAAGAGGTGAGGGAGAGGTTGCATGGTGAGAATTTGAAGAACTTTAGGGGTTTTTTGGCTATTCATAAGCAATTTCCAGAAATTTCAAATTGACCCCCTCCCCAAACTTATTTTAATTTTTCTTTTAAACCCCTAGAAGTTTCAATCAACTTTCAATTCAGCCCCCAACTTATTAATGTCTTAGATTGGCCCATTTGACCCAAAATATTTATAATTTGAACCAAAATATTTACAATTTGACCCTCAAAACTTATAAAATTCTAGTAATTAAGTCCTCTTTATTTATATTTTGAACACCAAAATTTTTGTCAAATTAATATTTTAATTTTTAAATCTTACTTTCTAAAATGTTAAATTTAGGGTGTTACAATATATGACTTTTAAACATTTATGTTAAGTATAGTCCAAAAATAAAAAAGATTTAACAACTATGATTACCTCTTAATTAGTATTATGACTTGTTTGAAAGACTTTACAACTTATCTGTATCTTATAAAAAGGATATATACCTATTTATGTGAAATACCAAATTATCATTTTTTAGTGAAGATTTGAAATTTGAGAAATAATTATAAATTAGTTAATATTTAATTCCTCAATTCATCAATTTTTTTAAAATTTAACTAATTTTACAAGGTCTTTTTTAAGATATGTGAAATATTTTTAAATAAAAGCATATATAAAGAATATGATAAATAATGAAATTTAAATTTATAATTTATTTTAAATACAAAACGCTACTTTCCACACATCTATAAACTCTCAATTTTATTTTTATATTATCAAAATCTTCAACTAAAATTATTTTTAATTTTATAACAACATATTAGTGCTAAAAATTCATTTTCAATTACTTGCAATAGTTTTTTTTTTTTTTTTTTTTTTTTTTTTTTTGTAGAGAAGGTATATGGTCAACATAGTTGAAAATTTTCAAAATCAACCACTCAAATAGTAAATAATATTAATTTTTATATTTTTATTTTATTTATTTAGATATTTTTATATTTATATTGTGTACATTTTTCATATCTTTGTTTAATGATAACTCATAAAAAGAATGTGTGTCGCGTATGAAAACACTGAAATTTGAATTTAATGGTGTTTGGTCAACATGTGTGTTTAAAATTAAGTATTGTATTATGTTATTTATACAATTTATACTTATAAAAGATTGATATTATATTTTGAATTGATATTGAAACATACTTGTTATTTTATGATTGTTTACCTAATATTTGATAATTTTAGTGGTGCCCCTGCCAGGGGAGATTCTTAAGCTAAGGTGCCACTAATTCAAACCTAAAATATAATTCAAAAGACAAAAAGGGGAATCCAAAATTTAACAAAACACAATAGGCAACAGCTCACAATAAACTTAAACGATTATTTCATAGAGTACCAAATGTACATGCCAAAAGTCTTAAGTTCGAACTTAAACATTATATGATGATCTTAAGTCTTAACATCACAATTAGGTGTAACCTATACATGATAACACCTAATTTGTTACAGCTATGTCTTCCCTTGAGCACTCCTCAAGCTCTCATTCATCATTTATTTTTGCCTAGGAAGAGAATAAAAGATAAACAAAAAGAGGGTAAGTCCAAAAAACTTAATAAGGGGGAAATATGACAAATGTCAAAGAAAAACTTGCTGAACGAGCAACTATTAATAAACAAATTTGATAATGAGCAAGACTTTACAATATGAAGTAATAATGTAACAAAATACGTGTGATACCAAATTAATGAGGCTGTTGGCAATTCCATCCTTATTACTCCCAAGATAAAACATAATCAATAATAAATAGTAACAAACAATAACAAATGGTTCATAGAGTACAATAATCATAACAGACTTCCTTTATTACTCCGTTACCCAAGCATTCAACTCAATACCCTAGCACTAGACTCAGTCCATTAACCCAAGCATTCAACTCGATACCCAAGCACTCAGTTTGGTAAGTGGCATAGCTAGTCCATATGCCAAATCCCACCACTCGCATATAGCTACCTCCAACATATCTACAAGTTAGGATTTTAGGTGGATAACCTCAGCCTATGCTATATGGTCATCCTTTTGGACCTAGTCTCGAGCCCATTTGACCTTGCGGCATCCCTACAGCTGGTAACCCTACCAAGAGAATCCTCAAGGTGGTCTAACATAATCACAATAGATAAGATATATTTCACAATAATTTACCAAAAACATATATGTGAACTTGAACGAATTGGTACAACTGTAAAACATTGGTTGGCAAGGCCATTTAAAGAGTACAGAGAACGATTTAACCAGGAGCACAAACAAAATTGGTTAGCAAGACCAAAACATCAACACATATAGGGACAGCTGGCAAGGCTGTAGGGTGTATGGGACAGAAAACATTAATACAACAGGAGTTCTAGGCACTATAACAAGTACAATTTAATTCAACAGATAACACAAGGAATTCAAATAATGAATATTGTTCACTTCCCAAAAAAAGATAGGTTTTTCCCTCTCCTTAATTCCCACATAAAATGTTACCATGTCTTACGGTCTTGGAGACCCTAGCTCCTCATCACCTATTCCAAATAAAACATATTAAATGTCAAAATGTTTACATCGTATCCTTTAACACTAACTAAATCATTTATACCTTAGTATTAGGTCTCACTAATTATGAGGCATATCTACCTAATCCATGTTCTCGATCCATTTCGGATATCGTAATTTAAGCTAGGATATTTTGATTATCTAAATTATTCTAATGAAATCATCATGCCTCCAACTAGTATGATATTTAGAGCTTTGGTTCCAAAAATAATGCATGCTTAGCATGCTATTCATGCTAATGTCGCTACAGTATTTATGAGGAATTTATTTGTTTCGAGTCACTAATCATTTTTTAAGTTAATAGCCCAAACTTATTATAATAATTCAACCAAACTGTAAGAAATAATCACATTCCATTAATAATTAATTCTTACAACGTTACACAAAGTTATACCTAATTACACTAATTAATTTAATTAATAATTATTATGTTATAATTACTAATCTTGGCCTATTGACATTGTACACAACTTATATATCCAAACATTTTGGCTAGACATGACAAATCTTATCCTGATAGTCTATAATTACAATTCAATCCAATTAGCTCAACTAACATCAATAATCCACTTGCTTCTTGATAATTATCTCCTAATTGACAATTCGAGTCCACACATCGCATATAGAAAATTTTTTATGTTCAATCGTACACCTTACAATTACATATTTTAGTCCAATAATAGATATTTCACATGAAAATTAGCTTAATAACTTAACCAATTTAAATCTAGAAATTAATTTAATCAATCAACTAGAATTTTACTTAATTGACTAAATTCAAGGCCAAATCATTGCTTGATAATAGCCTACATGCACTCAGATCGCTGCCCCAATGAAGCTAGTGGTCTATTGCTAGAGTGTTGCCACACACCATCTCTAGAACTAAGTTCTACCATCGTCAAAAGATGCACCTTGCTATGCTGATCAAAAACCCCAAAATAATTTTTTGTTTGGATGCCATTTGGCCAATCAATTTGATGGAAAATGGCAAATTGCCACCAAGGTCCTTCACTACCACCATGACATTATGTTTCTTCAATTATTCCTCTATCTATCATCGGTTCCTCAAATTGAAGATATTGTTATCTTTCTTATGCTAAACCTATCAAACCCCACCTCTTGGTTGCCATCAACAACTGTCAAAATTGTTGTGCCCACCACCTCCACCATGAGCTCTATTCGATTTGCAAATTTCAGGTGTTTTGCTAGCCATTTGTGGTGGTTCTTGGCACTAGCATATTCCTTGAGCTAAGAGGAAGAGTTTGGTATGTATATTGTTAAGCTTCGTTGACACCAAAATAATATCGCTAGAGAGGATGATAAGGGGTTGCACGTGGGAATTGATTGAAGTTAGAAGGGGGGGTTTTGCTATTTATGGAGCACTTTCTAGAATTTACAATTGAATCTCAAAACTTTTCTCAGCTCTCATTTAAACCTCTAGAAGTTTCAATTAGCTTTCAATTTACTCCTCAAGTTATTAGCATCTCACATTAACCCCTTTGATCTAAATTATTTACAAATTGGCCCCCAAAATTTTCAGGTTTCTTACAATTAAATCCTTCTTATTTATATTTTGAGCGCCAATTTTGGGGGTGGGGTTCAAATTAATATTTTGATTTTTAAATCTTACTTTCTCTAATTAAAAATTTTGGGGTGTCACAATTTTAAAAATAATAAATAACTATACAAATAAAATTAAATAAATTGTACTTATCAGAGTTGTATCAAATATTAAAAATCTTTTAGTTTATAAAGTATTTCATCTTACAAATCACATGTTAAATTGATGATCAAATTATAACCTAATATAGTTGTTCACATAAATTAAGTACAGATTATGTATTTACTCTATTGATAAATACTTGATATTTTTAAATCCTCAAATCTTATGAAAAGTATAACTAAGAGTTCCACATTATTAAGAAATCTTACGAAAAGGCTTTATGCTATAAAAAAAATTATTTACTCATTTGTCATATCAAATGTGTATATATAAATATATCATCTAATTTAAAAAATATATTGAATAAGCTATTTTGCTCTATTTTTATTTTCTATTTTTTATTATTTTTAATATTTTATTTTTTTTAGAATTTTTTGTATAATTTATAAATTTAGAGTTAGCAAATCTTGATATTCGACAATTTATTCAAGTAAAAATAATTTCCAAATTTAATTTTTTTCATTGAAATTTCATATTATGTTATTTGATAATAGATTTTTTTTAAGTATTAAAAATAGTTATAATTTATTTATAATCACATGAAATAGAATTAACACTATTATAGAATAAATTATCTTAGTATTAAAATAATTTCTTGGTGCATCGTATCGGATACATGCTAATATATTTATAAGTTGAATAGACAAGTGGTCCAATATTATTTTTCTTATATTTGTATGTTTGAGGTTCAAAGTTATTCGAACTCTAACAAATCTTTAATATACGTGCAAATAAAAAAATACTTATTGTTTTTCAAATAGTAGATTGACCCAATAATATAATTATGATATTTATATGTGTGAGATTTGGGGTTTAAATTCTAATGAATCCTTGTTGTACGTGCATTTATAAATTAAAATATATATTTGTGTGTATATATATACACATGTGTGTGTGTGTTTTTATCCAATGGGTAGGGCTCACCAAATATTGTATTATAATAATATTTTTTATGATTATCATTATATTAATTTTTCGTATCTTTACAAAATATTACTAAATTAATTATACTAAATATCAAATTTGTTGTAATGCACTACATCAAATTTATCAAAACTTGTAACTCTATATAGTCCAAAATAATCAGACCCACACCCTGTTTAGTTTATCAAATTAAGCTTTATTTCGAGTGTACCTCGGCCTGATTCGGCCCATGGCATGGCTGAGTGATCTTATTTAGTTTGGAGGCAAATCTCTTCCCATTCAAATTTTCTTATGATTTTTAAGTGCAATAATTTATTTCGTTTATGTAAAAGTAAAATTAGTAAGAATCATTCTATCTTTCCATAAAAAATAACCCATGAAACAACCTGAATTTAGTTTTATATTCTCATGAGACCAATAGATATTACATAGTTTCATTCATTAATGTAAGTAAGCTAATTCTATATTATGGCAATTGTATCTTTTCTAATACAATATGTTTATAAAAAAAAATTAAAATAATTGACCGTACAGACACATGCAAGAAAAACACGCTAGTAAATATATAGGATAAAATGAAGTAGTAGACAACTTATAGATATATACAAAACTTCCATTTCAGTCATGCTGCTCAAGTTTTTATCTTTTTAGTCAATAGTTTTGGATTTATCTTTCATTAAAATGCAAAACACACTGAGAAGTCCCTTCAATTTCACTCGGCAATCTTTATCAATTTGTACTCTACATAAATATGAGCTTGAATGCTTATATTTCATCATACTGTAGCCCATCTAGTTATTTAGGAGAATTTATGCAAACATGATATGATGTAAATATATATTTCATGTTGGAGCTGCCTAAAAAATTACTCACATCAATGGCATGGAGAAAAGAAAAATGGAATTTTGTAGCCACCCATGGCTTTATTGATCACTACCATGATAATCCAGAAAATGATGGCTCATGTTTTGGAGTAAGAACTTAATACTAAAAGACTTTTAAGGCAAATGAAAATTAAGGACTTGTGCTTGTCAATTATGTATATATGTCCTTTGTTGAGAGTGTATATATATATATATAGCACTAGTCCATATGAGGCAAGCTAGAGCAATACATATACATCTCAACTCCAAATTATCATCCAGTCCGCCTATAAGGAAAACGGAAAGATGGAAATCTTTCTGTCGTGGCTTACTTTAGTCACTTTTCATTTGCAATACCAAATGGGGTAGCTATCCTATGCTTAATAAAAGCCATTTGTGCCGTCTAGAGCAGAGGCAGTCTTCGCTACAGCTCAAGAAACAACTTCCCCAGTAACCTATAAATGTGTATTACGGTACATTGTGTACAGTGGATCAAAACAATTACCACAAGCCAAAGTCTTGGAACGAGAGCTCCGATTGCTGCTTGTGGGATGGTGTCACCTGTGACGAGTCCACAGGGCATGTAATCGGGCTAGACCTCAGCAGTAGTAATCTTACTGGAAAAATAGACTCTAATAGCAGCCTCTTCCATCTTACTCACCTCAAGAAGCTCAACCTTGTACACAACCATTTCTCGGGCCCAATCCTCTAATCAATTGGCAACCTCACTGAGATTACTGAAATGTACTTGTCAGATAATGGGTTTAGCGGTCATATCCCCTGTACAATCTCCAATCTCCACATTCTCCCACAGCTTGCAGTTTTAAATCTTTCAAATAATCGTCTCCAAGGCCTAATCCCATCCTCGTATCACCAACATGTCACAACTTGAATATTTGGACATTTCATCAAATGCATTGAGGGTCCCTTTCCTTCCACTGCAGGTGGGCTTCAAAAGCTATCAGTCTTCTTTTTATCCCACAATTCAATCCAAGGAGCGATACCATCATGGCTGCTCAATCCTCCATTGTTGGAGAGTTTATACCTCTCTTCTAATAGACTCATTGGAAAATTAGGAAAGTAGATGTGCAAGAAGTTGTATGATCTTGATTTGAGTAAGAACCAACTAAGCATTGATCTTGATTCTTTCTCTAACCTCTATAAAATTTATTATCTCAGAATTTCCTATAAGCGGTTAACAAACCCTGCCCACGGAAGGGTAAATGTTGCTCTCCTTCATGGGCTAGGAGAGTTGGGATTGTCCTCTTGTGAGATCAAAGAGTTCCCGGACTTAAGAAACTTAATCAGCCTAAATTCGTTGGACCTCTCTAACAACAAAATTCATGGTCCAATTCTGAGCTGGGTCAGTTTCAAAAATCTCGGGTATCTTGATCTTCAATCTCACTCCAGGTAACACTCCTCTCATGTATTTTTAACATGAGCCAACTTTTCATACTGAAATTGTCCAATAACAAATTGAGTGGCAGAATTCCTGAATGCATTGGGAACTTGAGCTCTTCACTCTGGCTACTCGACTCGAGGAGTAACGAGTTTCATGGAACAATCCCAGTAACAATTACTGGAGATAGTAGCCCAGAGAATATTAGCTCGGATTATCTTGATTTGAATAGCAATAACTTGGAAGGGCCATTGCCTCCTTCTTTGGTCAATTGCACTACGCTGGAAGTGGTTGATTTGAGGAACAATATAATAAATGACATTTTCCCTTGGTGGCTAGAAACTCTTCCTGAGTTGCAGATGATCCTGAGATCTAACAGGTTCCATGGCCCATTAGGCCACCAGTACTCTCCGACAATTCGTTTACTGAGTTGCGAATAACTGATCTCTCTCACAATAATTTCACTGGCCATTTACCAGACAAACTTTTCCAAAACCTCCAAGCAATGGAAAACCTGCAGGAAGCTAATCAAAAAGTTGTTTTATTCAACGGAGAAGAATATGTTCCGTATCTAGATTTCGTGACAGAATTGTATTCTTTGACATTGTCAGTGAAGGGAGAAGAATTTGATCTCACCAGACTATTGGATAGTTTCACCACCATCGATTTATCCAGCAACAACTTCCAAGGTCACATTCTAGAATCGTTAGCATCGCTGTATTCACTCCGACTGCATAATTTATACAACAACAGCATCAATGGTAACATCCCACCAGCACTCGGCCACTTGAGGCAGCTTGAGCAATTAGACCTTTCAAGTAACCTACTTACAGGAGTTATTCCCTCGACTTTGACAAATCTAACTTTTCTGACAGTCTTGAGCCTTTCAGATAATCTTCCTGTTGGATGTATTTCAGACGGTAATCAGTTTCCGACATTCTCGAATGACTCCTATGTTGGCAACGCAGCATTATGTGGACGTCCATTGATTAGAGACTGTTGGAATAACAAAGCACCACCTTCAGTAGTAGACGATGAGTCTAGTTAGATGAAGTGATTCATTTGGAAGGCAGTTCTGATGGGATATGGCAGCGGGGTCTTGTTTGGATTTATCATCGGAAATGTGATGATCTGTGTAGGGAAGCCAAAATGGTTTGTGAGAATTTTCAGTGTAGAAGCAGCAATTTGGATGAAAATGTGGTACTGTCCATCGACCCCGCGAGATCAACCTAGTGCATTTTTATTTTATTTTTATTTTTTTGAGAAGACCAACCTAGTGCTTTGGTTTGGATTTGTTTTGACTTTTGAGTGTCATGTTTGTTAGCAGTGGTGGGCTTCAAATAATACGTGGAACATTAAAGGGGGTGTTTGGGAGGTTGATTGTTGGTGGTGGGACTGCAAAAGAAAAAATGTCTGCAAAATAAAAGCGGGTGCATTGTTTCTTTTGCGTACGAAGATATTGTGTTTTTCATATAAGATTTTATTTGATTAAAGTGTTTATATTATTACATATTAGTTTTATATTAAATAATAATTCAAAATATATTTATTTTAAGATAGTGATAGGAAGATGTAAATATATATGTATATATTTTAGATATAATAATTTGAAAATACCAAAATTTTGATAATATTATGAAAAAAAATATATATCAAGTGACATGTTTGAATTTATTTTGAAAGACCGGCAAATTGATTCGAAGATAAAATAAAACATTGCTCAAATTTGTAGTTGAAGTGACTTGGCCCAATAATATTATTTTTGAAACTTCTAGTTTGACTTTCACAATCTCAAATGGTGAAAAAAAAATGCTTGTTTAGTGGATGCAAACCACTAATTTTTCTAGATGGCACTCATATAAAAAATAATTATAAAAGATGCTTACTTAATGCTATCACCAAGGATTCCAATAATGATCTATTCAGATTAGCATATGCAATTATTGATGCTGAAAATTATAATAATTAGAAGTGGTTCTACTTAAAGTTGAGAAGCATTTTAGATTCTCACCGTAACACAGGGTTTGGAAGGTTCACTTTCTTCTCTAACCGAGATACTGGGCTTTTTAAAGCCATCCCCATAGTGTTTTCTAATAGCCATCATACATACTGTTTGAAACACTTGGTGGACAACTTTAAAAGGCGAGTAAGATTTTTTATATTTTATTCAAAACTATCATATGATCTAATTTAATGTTCAAGCAATAGTTTAAGAAATCTAATGATCATATAATTTCAATTTCAAGCAAAGAGAAAGTGTCCCCTCTACAACAAGAAATATTTGGCATCATTTTCATGAAAGCTACATATACTCTAACAATGCAAGAATACACTCAACATATAAATAGCATAGTGCAATCCACGCCTCTTGTTAGAAACTTCATCATGCAATTAGAGCCCCAGTGTTGGGTAAATTCTTTACTTGCTAGTGATAGGCGGGAAGTAATAAACAACAATTAGGTGGAATGTTGGAATAATTTGGGGCTTGTTTGTTTGAGATTTGCCAAAAAAATTTCAACTCCTAGACCATAAACAAATAACACGTTCTCGAATCCCACTATCCAAAATACACTCAAAAAGGCTCAAATACCCTCCCAATTCATTTTCTACTCATTTCCCAATGTCTAACTCAATTATTTTTTTGTATCCCCTACCTAATCTATATATACACATACACATAATTTTAAAATATCAATTTCACCCTATCAATCCAACATAAAAGTACTTGATGTGACATTTTATTCCCTCCCAAAATACAAACAAACAAACAATTTTCTCTCAATTCATTCTCTACCTACCACCTATAATATAAACAAACAACCATCACATTCCCCAACCTCACTTCCCAAAAACTATCTTGCCAAAAAGCCCTAATACAAACAAGGCCTAGGTGAAACTAACATAATTATACTCGCCGCAGCTTTAGTTGATCATCCACGCAAATAAATCATGGTTATGACGCATGATCTATGAAAAAAATCTAATAAACTCACTAGAGTATTATGCTCGAAGCAGAAGAATAAGCTAGCAGTAAATTATATGGCCTCTTGTACACTAAAAGTGGAGAAATCTAGTGGTTGGAACTTTGAGATCATTAATCTTGACAAATTCTATGTTGTGGATTTGTAAACTTGGAGTTGTTTATATCGGGCATGGCAAGTTGATAAAATGTCATACAAGCATGCTTGTGCCTATATTAAGTCTAAGTCACTTTTGATGTATGATTTTATTGACCAATACTATTGGGTTGAGATGTTTCAACAAGTTTACAAACTTATACTTAACCCTATACTTGCTTTTCACCTGAACACATTCCAAATAGAGGAAGAACCAACCAAAAATTCTATCTCAAATAGATGTTTGGGCTATCAGGTGTAGACGATGTGATATAATCAGGCATAATCATTGTACATGCACAGAAGCTACAACTAGCTAGATTAGCTTGACCTTGATGACATATTTGCTTACCATTTTATTGTATATGTATGCATGCTATACCTTCTTGCTATTGTTCTGTAACTAATATCTTATTTTATTTATTATTAATTCACATAAAGAGGGTTCATGGAAGGGATAAAATTAATGAAGGAAGGATTGCATGGTACTCAGAGGCCAATAACAGCTGCTAATTGTTGTTTTTTGAAGGACGTGTTAGATTTAGACTAGACTGTTATGTACTAATATTTGTTGAAATTTTGTTGGATTGTTTAGTATTGCATCTAGTGTAACATATCAAAGTTTGTAGATATTATATCAAGATTTCTTGGTATTGTGTAGATTTGTGTTTTTAGCTATTGTGTAGATTCATATCCATAGTTGACCTACAAATTTGTGTGTATAGTTGTCCTACAAATTTGTATTTACCTATTGTATATATATATTTGTGGAAATTGGTATATGGTATAGGCGATTAACAAACGAAGTATTTTTTAGGGTATATACAGTATAAATATTTATATACAAAGTATTAATCACAAATTGCTTGCACCTCTTAATAGTGTGCTAAGAACATGTAGCAATCTTGGATATATTAAGAATTGTACCTTAAAATAAAAAAAATAAAAAAATAAAAAACCTTTTTTTTTTGTTTAGAATGATACTAGAAATCCTCATAAAAGTACTTAGTTTAGGCATTTATGTACTTTAGAATTGCGTTTATGTACAAAATTCGCCATAGTTATGTACTTATTTTTGGGATTTTGTACTGGCTTTTCCAAAGACCAAGTTTAACCTCAATTTAATAAATGGAACAAACAAAAGTGATAGTACGTGTTAAAATGGATGAGAACATAAACACTTATATCCAACCACTCATACTTTCATTCTTATTAGTATAAACTATTGATACGTGAGCCAAATGTATCTTTCCAACACCCCTGTCACAAACCAATAAATCTATTATGACTATATGATTCCTAGGACTAATATGTCATGGTCTTAGATCATCCAATCACTAAACTAGGGCGAATGATCTTGATACCTTAAGTGTTGAGAATGATACTGGAAATTCACAAAAAAAATATATATATACCTAATTTTGGCATTTATGCACTTAAAAACTGCTTTTATATACTTAATTCGCCCTAATTATGTACTTATTTGGGGGATTTTGTACTTATTTTTCCAAAAACCGAGTTTAACTTCAACTCAATGCATGGAACAACACAAAAGTGACCATAATGCTACAAAATCATGATTTGAAGAAATAGTAGTGATAGTACGTGTTGAAATTATTGGGAATACAAACACCCACATCCAACCACTTATGATCTCATTCATATTAACATAAATCATTGATGCATAATCCAAATGTATCCTTCATACATCCCCATCAAAAATCAATGAACCTATCATGACTATATGAGTCATAAAACTTATACATCATAATCTTATGATTATACAATCACTAAATTAGGATGAATTGAACTTGATCCTTATACCTAGTTTTAGCATTTATGTACTTTAGAACTACTTTTATGTATTTAATTTGCTGGAGTAAAAGTTGCTACCATGGTTGAAGGCGAAGTCAAGTTAAACTTGGGAAATGTTTGCGTTATAATTGATCCTTGTTTCTATGTACCTAATCTTATAAAGAATATTATTTCTATTCCCATTTGGATAATGAAGTATTTGATTTTTCTATATCTAATGGAATGATGAAAACATTAAAGAATAATTCTTTAATTGCACAATGTACATTGAGCAATGGATTGTACATACTAGATTTTCAACCTTCATTGATGCACATTCAATCAAGTAAAAAAAAATAGATAACCATGAAGATGCCATCTTGTGGCATGCAAGACTTGTTAGACATATTTATAAATATAAGATGAACAAGTTAGAAGCTCTCAAAGGACTAAATGTTAGTGGCATTGAGCACCTTCCTATTTGTGAGTCTTGTTTAAAGGAAACAATGACCAAGGCTCCTTTTGTGGGGAACTTGGAATGAACCATATGTCCTTTGGATTTGATCCATATAGATGTTTGTGGCTTACTAAGATTAGTACAAGAAGAGGCTATTCTTACTTTATCACAGTCGCCGATGATCATACTCAGTTTGGACATGTGTGTCTTATGAAGTACAAGTTCTAAGCCTTTGAAAAGTTCAAAGAGTATAAGAGTGAAGTAGAAACGCAAAAAGGACTTACTATTAAAGCTCTTCGATCGGATTAAAGGGGAAACTACTTAAGCATCAAATTCTTGGATTATCTAAAGGTGAATAGGATTCTCTCTCAATGGACTCCACCTAGCACACCCCAATACAATAGAGTTGCCGAGGGAGAAATCATACCTTATTGGACATGGAGCATTCCAAGATGAGCTTTTCAATGTGCCTTTATCTTTTTGGGGATACTCCTAAGAGACTACTATGAAGTTACTTAATGTAGTACCTTCAAAGTTGGTGTTAAAAACACCGCATGAGAAGTGGTATGGCAAAGCAACTTTTTACACTTTCATAAGAGTTTGGGGGTCTCCTACTTATGTCAAGTAGCTAGTGAAGGACAAGTTGGATAGTAGATCCACTTTGTGTAAGTTTGTGGGTTACCCAAGAGAGTTTTTAGATTATTTCTTTTATGATCCCTCGGAACAAAGGGTGTTTATTTCAAGAAACACTATCTTTTGAAAATAAAATTCTATTAGATATAAGTGGCATTGTTGTTGAACTTGATATAGTTCAAGATGATCATCAAACCCTAATAGTGGTTGAACAAATGAGCAACAAGAGCCTTACACACAACCAGTGGGAAGGTTGGACTGAATCAAGAAGAAACTTAAAAGGTTTATATTCCTTCATAAGATAAGCCAATCAGATAGCGATCCGAAAACCTATGAGGAAGCTATGCTGGACATAGATTTGGGATATTGGCTTGACGCCATGAAATCTGAAATGGACTCTATGTACTCCAACAAAGTATGGACTTTGGTCAATCCAGCAAAAAGTATAGTATCCATTAGTTGCAAGTGGATCTATAAAAAAAAGCAAAGAGTCGATGAAGAGGAAATAACCTTTAAGGTGCGACTAGTGGCAAAGGGTTATACTCAAAGATTCAATATTGATTTCTAGAAAACCTTTTCACTAGTTGCTATGCCTAAGTCCATTCAGATTTTACTTGTCATAGCCACATATTTTGACTATGGGATATCACCAATGGATGTGAAAACCTCTTTCATCAATGGAAACACTGAAGAAGAAATCTATATGGAATAACTACAAGGTTTTACATCTAAAAAGAGTGAGCATTTACAGACTCACATAGGCATCCAAAAGTTGGAACGTGCATTTTGACAAATTAATCAAATCGTTTGACTTTGTCAAAAATATATATGAATCTTGTGTATACAGAAAGGCTAATAGGAAGAGTATACAGTTTATTATATTTTACATCGATGACATTCTTGTCATTAGGATAGAGAAAGCAATGCTAGAGTGTACTAAAGCATCATTCTACTTAATTTTCCACGAAGTATTTGGGAGAAGCATCCTCTATTTAGGAATACCTAAAATCCATTTTCAATTATCTACTCAATTCCCCATAAAAAGGTTTTTGGATTTTAGTTTCTAATCCAATGTAAATGACCTAAAATCTATTTTTAAATTTTGTTTTTTACCTCAATGGCATGCAATGCATTGAAAGAGTTCTAAACAAGACACCCATAGTTGATTCAACCATAAAAGCGGAATATATTGTGACTTCTAAGTTGCAAAGAAAGGTGTTTCGATGAAAAACTTCACCCAAGAGTTAGATGTAGTGCCCAGCATTGCTAAACTAATAGTTGTCTTTTGTGACAACAATAAGGCAATAACGCAAGCTAAAGAGCCAATATCTCATCAGCAATCCAAACACATTTTGAGGCGATATCACTTGATTCGGGAGATCATTGATAGAGGTAAAATTCACATAGAGAGAGTTACCTTAGAAGAGAATATCATAGATCCACTAACTAAACCCCTATCGCAAAAGGTCCTTGAAGGACATCTTGAGAAGATAGGCCATAAGACTGTGGGGAATTAGCTTTAGGATAAGTGGGAGATTGTTGGAATAGTGCCCCGCAGCCAATTAGATTAGCATGTCAACTATTTCACTTATGATACAATATTGATTAAATGATATTTGCTATAAATGACCATCTTTATCTTATGCTTATACTACTTCACTGGTATTTGGTTGAAGCCCTTATATTACATAAGACTACAAAACTTAATCACATACGAGGTGGTGATAATGAAACAAATCTTAAATAATTGTGATCTTAAATCATTCAAGTTGTAAAATCTTATGAGATAAGGCATCTAAGACTCAGATAGACTTGCACTAACAATACATAAATCCATGGGTTGGATATTGCTCCATTTTATAAGCAAACCATATAAGATACGGGTGCATATTAGTCAGTGTTTGTTAAAGAACAAGTTCATTGAAGACCCGTCTACAGAATCTACTAAATAGCAATAATGGCAAGTCGGTAGTGGCAAGTTCTCCAGCTTACATTAGTACATATAATTAGTCCTTTAACTTGAGGATCTATGGTAACCTTGTGTTTAGATCCTCATACTTTGACTCTTCCTTGACTACTTAGCGAGTTTTTCGAGTTGAACTTAGGTTTTAGCTACTTAGATATAGAGGTTTGTGAAATTCAAGATAGGATCTGACTCCTCATCATTGTGAAGGATGAGTGTATCTACTATGTATTTTATAATGATCAATTTCAAAGAGTCCATATACAAGTTAGTACAATAATTTGGAAAAATAGTTTCCAAAAGATGAGGTCATAAACCATAATCAAACATTGGGAATAGAAATATAGTATCGAGACTATTAGAGAGCCAGCAAATATCTTACCCTAAGCCTCTTTCAGGAGGTAGGAGATGGAATGACTATATTTGTATGGTAAGTGTAGAGCTAGAATGGTTCTATAAAAGCATATTCATTCAGCCAATTAGTTAGGCTCCTTGGGCTTGAGGTTGGATATCGATCATGAAAATTAGGTACTCTTTAATTAATGGAGATTAATTGAATTGAGTCATTAGTTTAAAAAAGTTTAAATTAATGTGAATTTTTCAATATTCTAAAAGTCACAATAATTGTGAGCCCATGTCCAAAGAATGGTAGAACCTAATGAATCACACACAGAAGCCAATTGAAAATCCTACTTGATGAAGGGAATTTTCTAATAGGTAGAGAAATTCCATCTAGACCAAATTTTGAGGGAAACGAATGACATAATTTTTTGTCATTTTGGCTTGATCAATTTAATTGTTAAATTGATCTAAATAATTTAAGGAGTTAAATTAGACCAATTAAATTAAGAAATTAATTTAATTGGTGCCACATGACTATCAATTGGTCAAGTTAACTTAGGGAGTTAAGTTAATACTTCTAGCTTAAGGAGTTAAACTAATTGACTTAAAGAGTTAAGTCAAGGTTAATTAATTAAATTAAGTGGTTAATTTAATTAATGTGATGAATTAATTTTGGGGGAAATTAAAAATGAAAGAGTTCATTTGAAGTGCATTTAAATTTATTTGGATGACATTTCATGAGATGAAATGAAGATTCCAAATGAAATTCAATTGCAAGTGAAATGTGATTTCACATGCAACTTGCTTTCTTAGGTGGCATCTCATAGGAGGTGTGATGCCAACTATAGAGCGGCTGGCCACAAGAAGATTAAGTTGGGAAAACTAAATCTAAAAGTTAGATTAAATTTTTCCCTCCAATTTTGTTGATTCTCTCATATGTTGTGGGTTCACATTTTCTTCACCTTTCCCTCTCCTAAATTCGGCCTTTATCCTTGCTCATCTCTCCTTGATTTTCTAGCTGATCTAAGAGAGATTTGAATTGCCCATTGGAGTATGGATCATCACATTAGAGGCAATACACTTGGATTGCTTGGCTTTTGGAGTTCCATTGCAGTTGAGTCAATTTGGAGGCATTTCTAAAGTGGCTTATGATTTTTTTTCTTCAGCTGAATTTTTTACTGGATGTTCATCAAAGTTATGGTGATCTTGTGTCCAAATTTCAGCCAATTTCGAGGTGATTTGGTGAGGAAATTGTTGCCATCTTATTGTTGCGCCACTGGAAGACATATTCAAGGTGTTGAAGTGTTCTTCCTCCTTTCCTCAGATTTTGAGCATTCAAGGTAATTCTACATTCAAATATATTAATCTAAGGCATTATTATATCCTTGAATTTGAGTGTAGCCTAGTTAATTCTGATATATTTTGTGTTTTATTATTGGATCCTAGTGCTACACTCGACTTCAAGTGATATCAGAATCTAGTTTCATGCTTTGATTTAGATTTTTAATTGATTAGTTCATGTGATGGATTAATCAAAATCTCCAAATACTTGATCCAATTCATGGATTAGAGTGTTTGGATGATGATGATGATTGTGGCCCTTTTGTTGATGAATTGAAATCACGTTAACATGTATTTTAAGTATTAATTCATATGATTAGTATGTTTCAATTCATAGTTGCTATTGTTGAATGTTGATTTAGCATTAGTTGATGTTATACATTGATATAGCATGTTAAATTTGACCTTAAATACTTTTGGTCATTTTTGGATCCAATTTGATTGGAGATTATTAAAGGTTTTCGGAGAATAGTGATTCTCACTTAAACTTGATTTTTGAAGCATGTTTGAGCTCTTGAATTTTCATTTTTAAAAGGTGTTTTAAATCTGGAATTTTATCTATAATGTGTTATTTGATGTTTAGGAGGTGACCTAAAAATTTTGGTGCACAAAAGTTAAGTCAAAAATGGATTGACTCGGTACTAACCCCAAAATAGAGATGCTACTGTGCCATGGCAAGGTAAAGGGCCCAACAGGGACACATTTGCCACCCAGCCTTGCATCTAGCCTAGGAAGCAATGGCTAGCCTAGGGAGGGATGAGTTTTGAGCCCATTTTTTTGTTCCTTAAGTGACCAAAAATGTTCTAAATCACACACAATAAATGCACAAGTGTGGTGCAAGTTATCAAAATTGTGTTTGACATTTTTTGTTTTGCTTTAAAATCTTGTTAAAGTTAATCTTCAATAATGATGCATAAATGTTAAGCTTATTCGTGCTTGGCCAATTAATTGTTAATGAGATAAGCACTTAACTGTTGAAAATGAATGTCAATTCATGATTTATTTATTGTTCATTTAAGTGTTGAATGGATGATGAATGAATGGGGGTGCTCATGAGCCTATAATATTGATTTTACTTGTTTTAAGTTTTTGAAAAGAGTGGTATTAAATGAGGGTTTGCATGCCTCTTAATTTCTACCTTGTAAAAGTTACGAGACTAGAATCACTAAAAGTGATGATTTCTTTCTCTTGTAAATATTATGAGGAGCAAAAAAGACCATTAGAGGCTTGAATACCCATGAATGTATGAAGATACACTCATGTAATAGCTAGGTTTAATCAACCCACTTAAAATCAACTAAATGGTGCACCTATAGCTCTAAATGTACCACATGGTTAAGGCTCATAGTCATCCAACCTTAGAAGCATGCTAGGCACATTTACTTATTTATTTTGTCCTTATCTTATTGATGTATGAGAAGCATGGTTTGAATATAGAAAACTTAAATAAAAAGATAAAATTAATCAGATCTTTACAAGCAAGAAAATCCCTCCACCTAAAAAGTCTAAGTGTTTTCAAATATTAAGTTAAAATTGTTACAAATTAAAAGGAGTTTTAATTAATCCATACCTTGTACCAATAGTATGTGGCATGACAACGCTACCACATTTGTGTGACGTCTCACGAGCTATAGGTCACATTTGTGATGGAAAGTTGTGACTATATACGTAGCATATGATACATCTTTGACTCGATGCATCCAATGCATTGGCCATGAGGTGTGGGATGACATGGGGCAATCTTGAATCAAATTTTGATTGGTAGGTCCGACTTAACCCCTAGTACTGTAAATGTCACATAAGTTGTAGGTCTACATTAAAAGTGAGGCAAAATATATCATGGGTTGCATAGAGATATAATTAGCAAAAGTTGCTTACCTTTCGACTGTTTGTGGATGTCTCACAAGTTGTGGGTCTACTACAAGTCCTTAGGGCCTTGATTCTCACAAGGAAATGAGATTACCCGAATTCTTCTAAGTGGTGAAGAATTTGATAAAATAATGGGAGAAAAATATGCTTGAAAGATCGTGAACATGTTTACAATATCAATATTCAATAATATGCTTATGCACTTCTTTTCACCTTTTATAGATTTATCTCAAACTTAAAATGGATAAAAATCCACTCCATGTTATTTTGGAAACCAACAAGCTAACTAGGCCAAACTTCTACAATTGGTTGAGAAACCTCAAGATAATTCTAGATTCCAAAAAGAAGATTTGCGTCCTTAACCAAAGTCCTCCAAACGCCATTGGCGATGATGCCATCGATGAGGCACGTGAATTGTTTACAAAGTTAGTGGATGTTGTTCTACAAACAAGATGCATCATGATGGCTTCTGTGACTAATGAGCTACAAAAGACTCACGGGCACATGGAACATGCTCACAAGATCTACCTACACCTACAAAAGTTGTATGGTGTTCAAACTAGACACGAAAGGTTTGCTTTGTCTAAGGAGCTCATTAGGTCAAGAATAAATTAGAGCACAAGTGTTACATGAACACGAGCTAAAGGTGATTAGGCTCATTGAGAAGCTTGGTCAATTAGACATGATTATGGATAATGAGCTTTACATGGATTTGATCCTTCAATCAATGCCTAGCTCCTTTGACCAATTCATTATGAACTTTAATATGTCCAAGCAAGAAGTGATGATTAGCGAATTGGTCAACATGTTGGTAATTGCCAAGGCAACTACGCAAAAGGATAAGCCTCTTATACTTGCTTCCTTTTCCAAGTCTAAGGGCCCTATGGGTCCTAGAAAGAAGGGTAAAAGGAATAAAATTTCTTCCTCTAAGGGAAAGCAAACCCTTGAAGAGTTCGGAGAGAATCAAGAAAAAATAAAGACACTAAAATTGATGCTACTTGTTTCCATTGTGGTGAGAAAGGCATTGGAAAAGAAATTACAAAGCTTACCTTGCAACCCTTGAGAAGAGTATGTACTTTTTTGAAGTGCACTTGACAATAAATTCTTCCACATGGGTATTTGATACTGCATGTAGTTCTCACTTTCATAATTCATTACAGAGGAGAGAAAGAAGAAGGAAGCTCAATGAAGGGGATATAATCCTTCACCTTGAAAATGGAGCAAACGTTGTCGCATGGTTAAAGGCATTGTCAAGTTAGACTTGGAGAATGCTTACATTGTACTTGATCCTTATCTCTATATACCTAATCTTATAAAGAATATTATTTCTATTCCTATTTTGGACAACGACGGATATGATTTTTCTATATCTAATGGTATGTTGAAAGCATTAAAGAATGGTTCCTTAATGGCACAAGACACATTAAACAATGAATTGTACATACTATATTCTCAATCTTCATTGATGCACATTTAATCAAGTGAAAAAAAATAGATAGCCATGAAAATGTCATCTTGTGGCATACATCACTTGGACACATTTTTAAAAATAGGATGAACAAGTTAAAAGCCCTCCAAGCACTAAATGTTAGTGGCATTGAACACCTTCCTATTTATGAGTCTTGTTAAAAGAAAAAAATGACCAGGGCTCCTTTTTTTATGGGGTAATCAAAACGAATCACAAGTCCTTTGGATTTGATCCATAAGGATGTTTGTGGCCCATTAAGAGTTAGTGTGAAAAGTGGTTATTCTTACTTCATCACCTTCACTGATGATCATACTCAATTCGAACATGTATGTCTTATAAAGTGCAAGTCCAAAGTCTTTGAAAAGTTTAAAGACTATAAGAGTGAAGTAGAAAAGCAAAGGCGACTTAGTATTAAAGCTCTTTGATCGGATTGAGAGAAAGAATACTTAAATACCAAATTCTTGAATTATCTAAAGGAGAATGGGATTCTCTCTCAATAAACTCTACTCAGCATAACCCAACATAATAGAATATCCGAAAAGATAAATCATACCTTGTTAGACATCATGTGTTCCATGATGAGCTTTTCCAATGTGCCTACATCCTTTTAGGGATATACCTTGGAGACAGCAATGAAGTTATTAAATGTAGTACCTTCAAAGTTAATTCCAAAAACACCGCATGAGATATGGTATGGCAAAGCAGCTTCTTACTCTTTTCTAAGAGTTTGGGGGTCTTCTGCTTACCTTAAACGACTAGTGAGCAACAAGTTGGATAATAGATTCACCTTGTGTAAGTTTGTGAGATACCCAAGAGAGTCTTTAGGTTATTTTTTTTCTAATCTCTCATAACAAAGGGTGTTTGTTTCAAGGAATACCACCTTTTTGAAAAAAAAAATTCTACTAGATAAAAATGGCATTGTTGTTGAACTTGATGAAGTTCAAGATGATCATCAAATCTCACTAGCAGTGCAAACAAATAAGCAACAAGAGCCTTACACATAACCTCTAAGAAGGTCGAACCAAATCAAGAAGCAACCTAAAAAGTTTGAATTCCTTCATTAGATGGGCCAATCGGATAGCGATCCAAAGATCTATAAGGAAGCTATGTTGGACATAGATTTAAGACATTGGCTTGACGCCACTAAATTCGAAATGGACTCTATGTACTCCAACAAAGCATGGAATTTCATAGATCCACTAAAGGGAATAGTACCCATTATTGCAAGTAGATTTATAAGTGAAAGATAGGAGTCAATGGAGAAGTAATGACCTTGAATGTACAACTAGTGGCAAAAAGTTACACTCAAAGACTCAACATTGATTTCAAGAAACCTTTTTATTGGTCGTTTACCTAAGTCTGTTTGGATTTTACTTGCCATAACTGCATATTATGACTATGAGATATTGCCAATGGATGTAAAAACCGCTTTTCTAAATCAAAATATTGAAGAAAAAATCTATATGGAGCAACCACAAGATTTTACATTCAAAGGGAGTAAGTAAAAGATTTTCAAACTCAAGAGATCCATTTATAGACTCAAACAGGTGTCTAAAAATTGGAACATACGTTTTGGCAAGACAACTAAATCATTTGGCTTTGTTAAAAATATGTATGAACCTTGTGTCTACAAAAAGGCTAATAGGAGTAGTATATAGTTTATTGTGCTTTATGTCAATGGCATTCTTTTCATTGGGAATGAGAAAGTAATGTTAGAGTGCACTAAAGCATGGTTATCTACTCAATTCCCCATAAAGGATTTAGGAGAAGCATCCTGCATATTAGAAATACGTATTTATAGAGATCGATCAAGGATGCTGGGGCTTTACGAATATTGTATATTGCAAGATACTTAAAGAGTTTAGTATGGAATAATCCAAAAGGGTATTCCTGTTGATGGGATATGGTCTTTGTCTCTCCAAGTCAATGGCCTCTAAGATTGACAACAAGAGACATAAAATGTCCCACATCCCTTATGCATCCACCATTGGGAGTTTAATGTATATTGTTCAATGTATAATGTTGTATATTACATATGCTCTAAGTGTTATGAGCCACTTTCAATTTGATCCCCGTGAATGTCACTAAATGGCCATTAAAGTAATCCTAAAGTACTTGAGAAAGACTAAGGACTTGTTTTTAGTGTATGGTAATGGAGAATTAAAACTCAAGGGATTTTTGAATTCTAGTTTTTAATTTGATGTGGATGACCTAAAATCTATTTCTGGATTTATATTTTGCCTCAATGGTGGCACTGTAGTTAGAAGAGTTCCAAACAAAACACCACGATCGATTTAACCACAGAGGTGTAATATATTACAGCTTTAGAACTTGCAAAGGAAGGTGTTTGGATGAAAAACCTCATCAAAGAGTTGGATGTAGTATTTAGCATTGCTAAGCCAGTAGTTATCTTTTATGACAACAATGGGGTGGTAGCACAAGCTAAGGAGCTAATATTTTATTAACAATCCAAGCACATTTTGAGGTGATATCATTTGATCTGGCAGATCATTAATATAAGCAACATCCACATAGAGAGGGTTACATCGAAACATAACATAAAAGATCCATTAACAAAACCCATATTGCAAAAGATCTTTTAAGGACATCTTGAGAAGCAAGGCCTTAAGATGATGGGAAATTAACTTTAGGGAAAGTAGAAGATTGTTGGAGTAATGCCCCCACAGCCAATTAGATTGGCATGTAAATTATTTCATTTATGATATAATCTTGATTAAATAATATTCATAATAAATGGCCATCTTCATCTTATGCTTATATTACTTCATTGGCATTTAGTTGAAGTCCTTAGATCACACAAGACTACAGAACTTTGTCACGCACTGGGTGGTTATCATGAAACAAGTCTTACACGATCATGATCTTAAATCTTTCAAGTCATAAAATCTTATGAGATAAGGTATCTAAGATTCAGACAAACTTACACTAATTGTTAAATTTGTTTAAATAATTCAAGGAGTAAATTTAATTGGTGCCACTTGACTATCAATTGGTCAAGTTAATTTAAGGAGTTAAGTTAACACTTTCTAGCTTAAGGAGTTAAGCTACTTAACTTAAGGAGTTAAGTTTGGGTTAATTTAATTAATGTGAATAATTAATTTGGAGGGAAATTTAAAATGAAAGAGTTCATTTGGAGTGCATTTAAATTTATTTGGATGACATTTCAAGAGATGAAATGAAGATTCCAAATGAAAGTCAAATGCAAGTGAAATGTGATTTTACATACAACTTGCTTTCTTAGGTGGCACCTCATAGGAGGTGTGATACCAACTTGCATCACACCTTCCTCCCTCTATATAAGGATATATAGTGTCCTACCACAAGAAGCTTAAGTTGGCAAAATCTAGATCTAAAAGTTAGATTCCATTTTTCCCTCCAATTTTATATGATTCTCTCATGTGTTGATGCTTCATATTTTCTTCACCTTTCCCTCTCCTAAATTCTGCCTTCATCCTTGTGCACCTCTTCTTGATTTCTAGCTGATCTAGAAGATTTGAATTGTCCATTAGTGTGTGGATCATCATTAGAGGCAATACACTTGGATTGCTTGGCTTTTGGAGATCCATTATAGTCCAATCAGTTTGGAGGTGTTTCCAGAGTGGCTTCTAATTTTCTGTTTTAGCTAAATTTTTTACTGGATCTTGCCCAACATGTTGGTGATCTTGTGTCCAAATTTCAGCCCATTCCAAGGTGATTTGGTGAGGCAGTTGTTGCTGTCTTGTTGCTGCACCACTAGACGACGGATTCAAGGTGTTGAAGTGTTCTTCCTCCTTTCCTAGGATTTTGAGCATTCAAGGTAATTCTTCATCTAAATCTGAATCTAAGGCATCATTAGATCCTTAGTTTTGAGTGTAGCCTAATTAATTTAGCTATGTTTTGTGCTTTATTATTAGATCTTAGTACTACACTTGACTTTAGAATTGAACTTGATCCCATATGTTCCGAGAGCGATACTAGGATTCTACAAAAAAGCAATACCTAGTTTTGGCATTTATGTACCTCAAGACTGCATTTATATACTGAATTTGCCCTATTTGTGTACTTATTTTACCAAATTTTATATTATTTTTCCAAAGGCCGAGTTTAACCTCAATTCGACATGTGGAACAACACATAAGCAACCCTAATGCAAGAAAATCATGATTCCTTGAAGAAATGATTGTGATAATACGTGTTGAAATTATTGGAAACACAAATATCCACATCTAACCACTTGTGCTCTCATTCATAATAGTATAAATCATTGATACATGAGCCAAATGCAACCTTTTGACACCTCCATCAACCAATGAACCTATTATGACTATATAAGTCGTAGTACTAAAACGTCATGGTCTTATGATCATGCAATCACCAAATTAAGGCGAATTGAACTTGATCCCTCATGTAACAAGAATGATATTGAAAATTTACAAAAGAAAAAAAAAGACCTAGTTTTGGCATTTATGTACTTTAAAATTGCATTTATATACTGAATTCACCGTAGTTATGTACTTAATTTGCAAGATTTTATATTTGCTTTTCCAAAGGCCGAGTTTAATCTCAATGCGATGTGTGGAACAACACATAAGTAACCTTAATGAAATAAAATCATGATTCCTTCAAGAAATTGTTGTGATAGTACATGTTGAATTGTTAGGAACACAAACACACATATCTAACCATTTGTGCTCTCATTCATACTAGTATAAATCATTGATACATGAGTCAAATGTACCTTTCAGACACCCTCATAAAAAACCAATGAACATATCACCACAATATGAGTCCTAGGACTAATACGTCATGGTCTTATCATCATGAAATTTCCAGATTAGGATGGATGAAGTTGATTCCTTATTTATTGAGAATGATACAAGAAATCTGCAAAAAAAAAAAAAAAAACTTGTTTTGGCATTTATGTACTTCAGAACTACATTTATGTACTGAATTTTCCATACCTATGTACTTTGTGGGATTTTGTACTTGCTTTTTCGAAAGTCGAGGTTAACCTAAATTTGATGCTTGGAACAACACATAAGTAACCCTAATACAACAAAATCATGATTTCTTGAAGAAATGGTTGCGATAGTACATGTTGAAATGGTTAGGAATACAAACACCTGTATCCAACCACTTATGCTCTCATTCATACTAGCATAAGCCATTAATATATGAGCCAAATATTTCCTTCCAACCCCCTCATCAAAAATCAATGAACCTATCATAACTATATTAGTCCTAAAACTAATATGTCATGATTTTAATATCATGCAATCATCATATTAGGACAAATTAAACATAGATCCCTTATGCACCGAGAATGATGCCAAAAATCAGCAAAAAAAGCACCTAATTTTAGCATTTATGTACTTTAGAACTGTATTTATGTACTGAATTGGCCTTAGTTGTTCACTCTTCTGAGGGATTTTGTACTTCAACTTAACATTTTTGTACTGAGTTCTCATTATTTTGTAAGTTTTTTGTGTCTTTTAGTTATTGCTTTTATACTCATATCTCATTCTACTTGGTACCTTTTTTTATTTCATTGCTATTTATATGAATATGAATACCATATACATCTTCAAATGTATTGCATAGGGACCTACATGTAACACATAAGTGTATTGCAAACTTAAAATTACTTTTAAATAGTAGTATAAGATTAACTTCAAGGCAAATTCCCATGAATTAGGGGGAATAATATATGATCCAAAATGAAAAAAAAAGAAGAACCTAGACACAATCTTTCAAAGAATGTAAAAAAGTGAGTATAATAATATTAATTAATGAAGTTCAATAGTAAAATATGCAAAAATAAAATAAGATAAAAGATATGATTGAAAAACTGGAAATGGTCAAGAACATCTTGAAATGAACAAATAGAGTTAAATAGTCAAGCTAAATATCTAGCAAGTAAAATAGAGTTAAATAGTCAAGCTAAATATCTAGCAAGTAATTTTCTACGAACTATAGTTCTTCCCTTAAATTATACTGATTAGATTTGATAATTCTAGAAAAATAATTTATATCAACTTTCTTCCTTATAAATTGTAGTTATTTTCTAAGATTATGTCTAGTCATTTTAAGTAATTTAAGAATATTATATATTTTAATAAATTAGTTTAGTTAAATGTTCCCTTATTTGTCTGGGTAAATTAACATTAAGTTTAAAACATTATTGAATGTGATGTGACAAATTAAGACCCTAATGGTAAAAAAGAAAAAATTAAATAAAAATACTCAATTAAATAAATAATAATTAAAACAAAAGGTCAGTGAGCCCAATTAGTTAAACCTATCAAGAAGGGTACTCAGCACCTTGGATCCTCTATTCCATTTTGTATTTCATCTCCTATTCTAATATGCCGAATGTTTGTATGGCACTGGAATCCAAATATATTCAAAAAAAATAGAATAAACTAGCCCACATAACACCACAAGAATCTTGACATGCATAGGATTCAAATTTAAAAAAGGAAAATACCTGGAAGAAAGTAGAAAATTCGAAGACCAAGAAAACTCTCTTCAACCATAAAACAAGCACTTCACCAGCGCAGCAGAATCACCACCAATTTTTCCCAAGATGGAATCCTCCATTTTAGCTAAACTTTTGCTGAAACTCCTCAACCCTTTGAAGATTCTTCAGTCCAAATTTCAAGTTGATCAGAACACCAGAGGTACTCCCAAAAGAAGCAAAAACTAGCTACTAGAAACTGCTCTAGTTAAGAGCAAAAGCAACCAAAATAGGTTACCTCTAATGTAAACATCCACACACCAAATCTATGGCCTAGTCTCTACAGAAAGGATGGAAAATTTGCAGAGAATAAGGGGAGGAAGGCTAGAAATATTGAGGTAAAATGAGAAGGGAGAAGGAGAGAGTCATAGAAGGCTAATAACTTGGACTCCTACTACACAATATTATTGGGAGAAAATCTCACAAAATGTGCACACCTCACATGCATCTGGCCAACCACTCTATCATATCCATATATAGGAGTGGTCACACACCTCCCATAAAGAGGTGATGCCAAGTGTCGCTTGCTTAGGTGGCTACTAACTAGTGATTAGTGAATTTAATCGAAGCACAAATTTCATCTAATGAAATGTCTTGCAAATTAAATTCTAATTCTTATTAAATGATCTCTTCATTTAATAATTCTCTCAAAAATTATCTCTCCAACTTAATTAAATTAAACACTTTAATTTAATTAATAATCATTTGACTTAACTCTTAAGTCAAAGAGCTTAATAATTTAAGCTAGTCGAAATTAACTAACCCTTAAATTAATTTTGATCTTTTGATAGTCATGTGACACCAATTAATTAACCTTTAATTAATTGATCTCAATTTAAATCTTAAATTAATTTGACTAATTTAACAATTAAATTGATCGAGCCAAAATGATTACAATCTTGCCTTCTCCAAAAAAAGGTCATGAATTCTTAGAAAATTCTCCTTCCTTTAATAGACCATGTCATTGGCTTTTGTGTGTGACACTTTAGGTTTTACCATTCATTGGACATGGACTCACAACTCCTTGTGACTTTTGGAATATCAAATTTCACTTTAATTTAAACTCCTTTAAACTAAGCGACTTAATTCAATTAATCTCATTAATTGAAAAGTACTCAATCTCCATGGTCGATGTCCAACCTCAAGCCCATGGAGTCCAACTAATTGACTGAAATGAATGCTCTTGAAGAACCATTCTAGCATTACACATACCATGCAGATACGATCCTTTTGTCTCCTATCTCCCAAAAGAGACCTAGAGTAAGATATTTATCAGCTCCCTAATAACATCGATACTATGTTTCTATTCTTAATTTTCAATTCCCTTTGTGACCTCATCTTTGGAAACACCTTCCCTAATTGTCACATCACCTTGTGTGAGGATTTCTTAGAATCAATCATTATAGAACACATAAGAAATGCACTTGCCCTTCACAAAGATGAGGAGTTGGATTCCATTTTTGAATCTCACAAACCTCCATGCCAAGGAGCTCACACCCAATCTCCACCTAAAAGACCCACTAGGTGGTCAAGGAGAGTCAAAGCATGAGAATCGAACATAAGGTTACTATGAATCCTCAAGTCAGAGGACTAATAATATGCATTAGTATAAACAAGAGAACTAGCCACTATCGACTTGCCACTACAGCTATCTTGTAGATTCTCGTATGGATCTTCAGCGCCTTGTTCTCTAACAAGCACCTACTAATATATACTCGTATCTCATATAATTGCTCATGAAATGAAGCAATCTCCAACCTTTGGATTTATGCATTGTCAGTGCAAATCCATCTAAACTTTAGATACCCTATCTCATAAGATCTTATGACGTAGAAGATTTAAGATCACAACCATGTAAAACTTATTCTATGATCACTACCCAGTGTGCGACCAAGTCTTATAGTCTTGTGTGATCTATGGGCTTCATCCAAATGCAAGTGAAATGAGATAAAATATAAGATGAAGATTTCCATATAAATAATATTATTCAATCAAGATTATCTTACAAAGAAATAATTTACAAAGCCAATTCAATTGGCTTGCAGAGCACTATTTCAACATATGTTGTATATATGTCAAGTGTGTCTGATTCTCAATAAATTATTTTTATAAGAAAATATTTAATACACGTGTCATATATGCATACAGTAGAAAAGAGGATAAAGCATAAATTTGAATAAAGGATTTAAACCGAGAACACAGACCCAAGTGAACCAAATCTCACCAAGCATTATTACTATAAATACCAACTTTCAAAGTCAAAAAAGTTAAGAAAATTTTTTTGCAAAAAATCTTGAACACTGGCTCTAAACAAACACATTCCAAAGCAATAACTCTTTGAAATTCACTGAAGCAGCATCAGAATATATTTATAAATAGTCAATCAAAATATTTTTTTAATGAATATAAACACAAAAATACAAATGCTAAAATCATTAATTATTAACACATCATATAATATTTTTTAAGGAACACAAAAGTTAAAAACTTAGAATTTGGCCAAAATATGTACGATTGGGCCAAACTTGCCATTTCCTATATTATCCATACTGTATAGATATATTAACAATAAGAACACAATTTTGAAAGAAAGATCATCTTTGTTAATTCATAAATTTAAATAGGAAATGAAAGTATTAATTGAAATTTAAAATTAACATATGATGGAAATTTTGATTATCATAATATCTAATAATCAACAAAAAATGTCATTTGTCAAAAACAATTTAAAATTACCACAATTTATAGAATCAGGTCAAAATTACTTCAATGATGGTCAAATATTGCTCTAGTCAATATGCATTCTCAAAGGTAGGAAATTTTTGAGATAGGAAATTAACAGTTGAACCCCATCTATCACGATTCTTGTTATATTCAATCCATTACGGTACATTAGAATGAGTAAAGGCTTCTTATGCTTAATGAGTCCTGACTACAAGTAATAGTCCATACTTTGATCAAAGCCCTCGACATAAATTAGTTCAAAGGTTCTCATCTCAACTTGGTTAACTTAATTAGAAAACTCCTCTAGTTTTGTTAATGCATATAATATATATAATAGGGGTCTTCTGTAGATATCTTCAATGCACCATATGCATCGAGGAGCGCAAAAAGATTTTCAAGGCGGTTTAATATGTCATAGTGAACATTTTGCCCATTCACTGCTAATATTTGATCAGCACGCATTCAAGTCTACTCTTTGTACAGTAAACCAAAGAGAGGATTGACATGTAACAGCCTAGGCATCATCAAAGCGAGAGTGGCAAAATAAAGAAGTCGTAGCTCACTCTTACAAGTTGGTCAGCAAAAAGTCCAATCTAATTCTCCGTAGATTAACCTTTAGGCTTTATCAAAAAAATTTACATGAAATCTAATTTAAACGGAAGCTAAATTTTAGAGTGGGATAAATGAGGATTTAATAAAATATAAAGTAATTAATAATTTTTTTAATAAAAAAAATTAGAATTACTATAATCTAAATAAATTAAATTTACTTTTAACTGTGTCAAACACCTATAAAAATATAATATAAATTAGAGATTGGGTTGGTTTCTCCCGACGCAAAATTTCTTGCTCTTTTTGCAGTTGTCCGAATAGGCGTCTCCAGGTAAAACTTCACAAGATTTTTTAAAAATGGTATTATTTTTTCAAAAAAAATTCTTTGTCACTATTTACTTATTTTCTTTTGTTGGCTAATCTCAGCTCCCCTTATTTGATTTTTCTGCGCTTTCAAGGTCCTGGAAACACGTGCACGTTAATTGGGTTTTGACTTTTGTGTTTTCTGCTCTCTTGATCAGTTTCTTGAAGATCTTTTTCTGAATTTATTTTTTCTTTTTTGTTTTCTTTTTTGGCTTTTTTGGATTGTGCAGTGGAGGAAAAAACAGGTTGAGAATTTCAGAGAGTTGAGAGATGGGGAGGGTGTTTGCGGTGACCCTTGAAGGCAAGATCTATAGTTGCAAGCACTGTGGGACCCATCTTGCTCTCAGTGACGACATCGTCTCCAAGGTTTATCGTTCTCCTTTTAATTCATGGGAATTAGATTAATCTTTTCTTCTTGTTCTTGGGTTGATGTACAATCTTGAATTGGGCAGCGCAGAGCAATATTTCGTTCTTGTTTCTCGACTCGATGTATGTTTTTGGTGGGGGGTTGACTTATTCAGGGTCTTGGTCCATTAATGGGAGCTATCGTAGAACTTATGTTTTTTCTCTTTTTCCGTTGGTTGGGTTGGGGGGGATGCTGATTAAGTGAAGATCAAATATTTTTTAAAAGGGAGTATGATCTAATTATGCTTTTTGAGCAAGACCAACTTAAAGCTTCGGTTTTTCACGTTTGAGAATCCTTCTGTTTATATTTCATGATTTAGTGAAAATTTAGCACTAATTCTATTTAAGATTTTATGGAGAGTGCAGGGGATTAATGAGTTACAGAAACTTTTGACGGTGTGATGTTATTTTCTGCTGTTAAATTGATATTTGTTTTTGAATTTTGTGCCCAAGTTTAGGCAATGTTAGGTTTTGGAACTGTGATAACCATTAAGATTGCTTTGCATTAGACAGTTTAATGCAGATTGCAGTGTATCAATCTCATTATGTCAAAAGATCTTGACTTGATAATAGAGATCCCTTCTCATTAAAATATAATCGATTGCAGAGCATCAGATGGAGATCCAAGGAATAAGATTGTCATGTTTCTACATTACAATTATTTATATACCTTGTTGATTAGGAGAATTTCAAGAGTACTTCCCTTTTCTTTTTGTAATCTAGTTCTTGTTTAGTTTTCTGGACTAGTTGGCATATACATATATATATGCACACATAGATGGGATCAACTCCAATTAAATGACTTTGATTTGATTAATTGAGTTTATTATTGATATTTTACTCTAGTTTAGGTTGTTTAGGAGTACTTTAACTTCAAAGCAGTTTAATTTACTCTTCTAGGTTCTTGTCCTATGTAAATATCAATTTCATTTGCACAAAGATTTTGGACTGGTAATTAAAAATTGGTGCGAGAAAGATTGTTATCTAATTTAAATGAAAGTCTAAAATGGTTATTGGTTGCCTCTTCTATTATATGTTAAATGTTTGGGGCATAAGGTTGAGCATCCTTGCCGTACTATGCCAAGGACAAAAAACTCTGAGTTTTGAATTGAGACCATACTTTTTTGCTACATTAGTTCTGCAGTTGATGCATAATATCTTTTGGGGGATTAGCATGAGAAAAGCAAAAGAAGGATTCATATGTATACAGCATGATAATATACGAGTTGACTGTTTAATCTTATGTTTCCTTCCTTGCTCAGGAATTTTAGGTCTAGCATTCCAGTAATCATCTACTCTGACTTAGGACCTCCTTATTGTTTAAGATGAGATTTTCTATCCCACTCCCCTTCCATCCATGAATGCTGAATCTGGATGTTGATGCTTTAGAGCATACTGTTAGTTGCAATTTTTCCTGTATTACTCTGTTCAAGATAACTGAATTTTAGGTTGCACATTATTGTAGCTGCAGCACACTTGTTTTCTTCTTTATACTTCACTAGGAAGTCATATTTGATAAGAAAAATCATTTTCCAGAACAAAAACAAAAAGAAAATTTCAGAAAATAAAGACCACGCATTGGAAAGCATCACTTCAACTTGGGCTTGCACTGTAAATAATTCTTGTTTCAAGATTATTGCTACCGGCATACTGATGGCTGATCTTTTAATGCTTTGTTTTTTATTTTTCAAAATGAGCATTTTGCTTTCCCATATTTGGCTTCCCAGTCAGATGAGCATTGATTGACTCATTTCTTTCTTGGTTGTTTTCTGCTTCAGTCTTTCCAAAGCAGGCATGGGAAGGCTTATCTCTTCAGTAAGGTGTAAGTTTTTCTTGATCTTTTGCCAACTGATACTATAATGAGATAATGAAGCAAGTACTTAGAACTTCTTCAAGGCATGCGAAGATGTCATATACAATGTGCAAATAGCAAGGAGTTTCAAGAATATATTTTTATTAGGACGATAGCTCTAAAAGACAAACTACTTATCTTTCCTTCTATTTCGAGAAAAATACAATTGGAAGAAGCTAATCTAATTCGAACCCCTCCAGTAAAATAAGAACAAGCCCCCACATCCGTATCCCCTTTCTTGCTATTAGTAAAAACATGTTTCACTTGCTTATCTTTTTAATATCTTTCTATAATACTATTCATTTGGTCCTTTACGCTACGTATGGTTCAAGGAATTTTGGTGATGAAAAGTAAAGAAAATGTTAAGAAAAACATTTTTAATTGTTTGGTTAGTGAACAAACACTACAAGAAAAAAAAACAATGGGAGAACTTAAGGGAAGCTATAGTTTTTTTTGAGGAAATTGAATTTTTGTCACAAAATGGTAAGGAAAATGAAAGAAAACTTTATTTGACCTCTCTTTCTTTTCCCAACACATTCATCACCTCTCCTCTTATCAGTCTTTTCTTTATTATTTTCTTTAGCTATCAAACAAACTTGAAATTTTATATTTCTTTGATTTTATTTTTCTTATCTCATCAAAATCCTTAAATCAAACATAGTGTTAAGGTTATGTTAGGAAAATGAATGGTGAAGGAGGGTTCTTCAGGATGAAATGTACTGCCTTTCTCCTGTCTTGGGTTGAATGAAGCCTTGTTCCCAAATGATTAATGAAACTTCTCAAGTGCTGAATGGTAAAATACCTCTCTTGTATTTATTTTTAAACCAAGCATGTTTGCGTGCTTAAGCACCATAACATATAGAAGGGCAAAAGTAAAACAAGAACTATCCATGCTACATGCCCAGATACACATAAGAGGAGAAGGGTAAGGAATGCTCTGTATTGCTCTCGTGTGCTAAGACACTCCAAAGAGAAGGAAAGTAATAGAAGAGAAAAATAATGAAATTTGGATTTTGTTTTTCCCTTAAAATTGCATACATTTTTGTTGATTTCCTTTGCAGAGTAAATGTGACTGTGGGGGAGAAAGAAGAGAGGATGATGATGACTGGATCGCACATAGTGGCAGATATATTCTGCGTCCAGTGTGGTTCAATTGTTGGATGGAAATATGAAGTTGCTCATGAAAAGAGTCAAAAGTACAAGGAAGGAAAATCTGTTCTTGAGAGGTTTAAGATTTCAGGGCCAGATGGAAGCAGCTATTGGGTGAGCCATAGCCACGAAGTTGGGGGCAGTGACACTGATGATGTTTGAATCAATCTACAAAAATGCATCTCAATTCTCAAATTGTACATCCTGTTTTTTAACCTCCCCAATTCAATTGTTTCTTCTTCAACTCCAGGATTTTTCTCATTTTGGAGCTCAACAGCTTTCCATATTATCAATATATCTTCATTGTAAATATTACTTTATGAGCCCTCACCTACTCTACTGTTTCAACATTGTTGCTGTTTGCTACTTCAAAACGTAGACGCTCCTTTTTCTTTTCAGAAATGGGAATGCTCAGATGGTCAAACAAGTTGATGACTTTAGAGAGCCAGCCAATATATATATATATATATATTTTCTTCTCCTTTCTCTTAGGTGCTGATTGGTAATAATGAATGGAACTAGGTGGAAATAGAATAACTTCAGTAATAAAATAAACATGGAAAAGGTATTATGTTAGTATAAATTATCCTATTCTCGGTATGATAAAAAAATGAGAAAAGAATGGAATCGATGTTTTTTACTTAATTCCAATATCATATTTGGTTTTTAGCAATGATAAGCAAAAATGGAATGAAAATATTTTAAATTATCAAATTATCCTTTTGTACAAATATTATTAAAATAAAATATTTTATTGATAAATTATTTGTATCTCATAATTTTGTGCTTTTTATGAAATTTTTAATTTTTTATTTCATACAAATGCATGACAAAGACAATGATTATTTATAATTTGGAAAGTAAAATTAATTTTTTATGAGTAAATATAAAAGGATGCGATACCTGATTAATTTTTCAGGAGTTTGAAGATTATAAGTAGGGCTGTAAATGGATATTAGAAAATTTATTTATCATTTGCATTCGTATTTGTTTATACAAAATTTATTTGCGTTTGTTTAAAGCGAATATTATTCATATTTGATTAATAGATATCCAATTATAAATGCATACAGATATGACAAATGCATATCTGATCTGCTTAATATTCGCTTCGAATATATATTTATTAAATAATATATTATTAATATTTTTCAATAAAAATTTTATAATTCATATATGTATATATAAAAATTATAATTGAAAAATTAGGAAGAAAAAAGAATAAATTTAAAAAATTATTATAATATAGAGAAAAAAATTGAATAATAAAGTTAATTAACATAATTATTGTTGGTTGACTTTATAATTAATATACTTAAATGTCATTATTAATATTAATTAGTACTAATAATTAATTATAAAGTCAATTATTAATTAGAAATTATGCTATTTGTTTGATTTTTTTTCTTTTTAATAAAATTGTGTAGTTCCTTCTATTAATTAAAATATATATTTGTTATAGGTTTATATATTCACGCATTTGGATATTCGTAAATAGATATCTAAATAATTATCTTCCAATATAAATATCTAAAAAATAATTTGAATACAGATAAATTTAAACAAATATGAATGCATCTAAATAACTATAATCGAATACAAATATATCCAAATTCGATCAATATTCGATTGATATGAATTCAAATATCATTCTTAAATATCCATCAAATTTATATCTGTATTTGAATGTTTGAAAATTTAAATGAATACAAATAAGAAAATAATGTATTCGATTCATTTAATATCAGTTTACACCCCTAATTATAAGAGAAACCCTGGTAAATAAGAAAATACTATCAACAAGATATATACGAAGGTTTTTGTCATGGTTTAGAATTCTGTTATTAAATATTATAAGGTAATTTTATCAAATACAAAAATAAATTCATTCTTGATAAATTGAGAATAGGTAAACCTATGGGGAAGGAAGGAATGACTAAATCCATATTTTTAAAAGTGGGGATTCATAAGGAAATGACAATCCCCATTCTTAAATTATACCAATTATAAGTTTAAGAATAGAATTGAAAATGCTCATTTCATTCCCATTTTATTTGTGCATACCAATCATACTATTATAGTAATTTTTTTTTATTTTCCTTTTAAATGGAGTTTTTTTTTTTAAATTTGTACACACACATCTTGAATATTTGTTAGGTTTGAATTTGAACACCTAACTTCACATGATAAAGGGTGAAATTTATGTCTTTGAGTGAAATCACTCAACTGAAATCGGACTAAATTTATATTTGCACAAGTAACAACTTTTTGGTTGTCAGTAACCTATTTCTATTTTGATTTCGTACACATTGAAATCATACGGCAGTTAGAAAATTTTTGAATTCTCATTCACTGCATTTATCAATCTCAGTACAATTTGTTGAAATAAGGGTTCATTTAATCTTCCTGATTTTTTATTTTGGAAGGGATAAAATTGGAGTTCCCTGAGCTATTTTGACTTTGTTTTTTTCTTTTTTACCTCTTTGAGGATTTGGACACATTTTTTTGCCATACTAAGAATGAGAAAAATATATTTAGGCTAGCTTATTGGACATAAGCAAGCTTGGCTGCTTGACGGACAACCCTATCCTTACGTCCAAGCACCGCAACTGATAGTCTGATACTAAGAATACCTCACTCGAAGAGCTGCCACCTCAATTTTTCAAACTCCATTTTGTTTTTTTTACCTTATCATAATACCATTAATAACTTCTTGAAAACAACTTGTAAGTTTTAATTTATGTTTGAAAGTTTATAAAATATTTTATACATGGTAGATACGTGGTTATAAGTTATTAACCAAAACACCGAGTCCCTTTTAGCTGAATAATATTGCACATGTCCCATAAGAAATCAGCAGCAATTCTTGAACAAGATAAGTTCTACATTATCACCTTAAAGGTATATATATATATATATATATACATATATATATTACTTTCCTGGTATTTTAATTACTATCATTTATTTGCCTGTCATTGAGCTTATTTTCCATGTTAATTGCTTGTATTTTAATTTCTGCCGCAATAGATGCCGTGAGGCATCCACCATTTCCGTGATGGAATTTGAATTCAGATTGATCGAACGCCGAGAGCTCCCACACATATTGACATCACCTGAAAAGACGAAAATCGAAACAGATTAAAGAAAAAGCACTCTGGCAGTCGTCTCAAATTCACAAAACCATTAAGGACAGAAACTAATACTGTTTGGATTCCAAAAGATCATCAACTGTAACTGGTACCATTATCACATAACAAGTAGATAAGCAATTAATCACCCCAGAGAATAAACCATTTGCTCGGAGAGCTCACTGCCCACAACTCTAGTGTATCTCTGCAGGTGGCTTTCCAACAGCTTCCTCTGACTGGAATCAAATGCATGTCTTAGGTCCTTCAAAAACAGATATAAGGCATTACATTAGACCATGATCTGCTTCAAGCTCTTTGTTCATGGGATCAACCAAATTTCTAATGATAAGAATCACTCAGTCCATGAATCCATTTTGGGAAATTTCTGGCAGTTCATAGCAATCATAAGGTCTACCCACAAGAAATGGTTTAGAAAAATGACATCTACTTCCATATCATGTTGGATAAATATCTTATTAGTGAGGAGCAATTCTTTTAATGAGTGCAGATAAAAAGATGAACAAACTACAAAACGTGCCACAGAACTATGCTTACCCTGTATCTGAGGCGAGCCCCCTTTAATCCAATCAAAACATTACTGAAGTCAGCATCTTGCAATTCCATGGTGGCTGCAACACTAGCTTCTGAATCTGATTCAACGTCAGAGTCTCCAGAGTCAAGTTCAGCCATCTCATCATTGTTTATAGAAACATTGTTTGAGGCTTCCTGGATGCTGTTTTGTTGCTCTTCCATGTTATTGTCGTCAAGAACATCTGGTGGCAATGGATCTCCAGTATGTAAAGCAGCAAATTCAGATAAAACCACATACCTTCTTCTATCTAGCAGTGGCTTTGCCATGTCATATGGAATCCACCTGGGAAAAATAGCTCAAGTTTAAGTAAAAAGACTGAAAAATGATCTGGAACTTAAGATCATGACTTTATAGGGGATAATATTAAATTTACAATCCTTGATGGAGCATCGTCTTCCACCAACAGGAGCAAAAAGTGATGCAAGTATGCGAACATAAGCAGAGCACCCATCTAAAATACTCAGGCTCAACCCTATCAGTCAACTGATTTTTGATATGTCTGATGCATAAAATCCATAGATACTTCATCTTAACTGTCTCATGTTCTCTAGGTGATCCCAACACCATTTCTCTTGCCATCTAAACTCAGTGGAGCTGCTACATTGCAGTTCATGAACATTGAGAATTTATAAGATTGGTCAACACCTCTAAAAGTTAGATGTATCAAAATGAGGATTTCAGGGGTATGTGAAAGTATGATATGAAGATCCTTCTTGGATTCATATAGTGTTTACTTGAATAGGTAAGGCTCGTCAGAACCACCACAGAGCTTGTTTATCAGTAGTGGGAAAGTTACAAGCTCATATCTTCAAAGATGATAGGAGCTTAAATCTCAACAAACTTACTCAAGCAGTTAGAGCCAATCTCTTAAATGAATGTTTCCAAGTCTCAAAACATAACAGTATGCTATTCTCAATTCAATTTTAATGCTTATATGTTATGTGGGAACGCTGAACTGGTAACCAACTTCTACAGGATGACGTAATTTAAATTCAGTTGCTGATCTGGAATTGCTCAAATGATCACTCCTAGAAGAAGTCAAGAATATTCACAAATAATCCCACAAGAAAAATGAAAGATAAATTACAGAAATCATCTGGTGTTGGTGTGGGTGTGGACTACCAAATACATAAATAAGCAGGTTTGGATTTGCATTCCTGTCAGAGCAGCCTTGGCCTGGTTTGTTCTGTCAATCTATTTTCCTCCAAAAAGGTTAAACAAGATCTGCACCTACTACAGCACCATAGGTAAAACATAGTAGGCAAAAAGAGCAAACTATTCATACTGTCCAGAGATCTTTTGAGTTGTTAAGAGTACACTTAATTACTTGGAAAACTAACCTTGAATACAAATGAATATCAGAAAATAAAATAAGATTTTATGCATAACTAAGTACAGAGGGTAGATTTGAAGAAAGACAGGATTAAGTTTTATGGTATAGAACTATAGGGAACAGATCTTCAAGGTAGGACTTCGTTGTGTGAATCATTTGTAGGACTAAGATATCATTTTAATTCGGAGGACATATGCACTTTGCCAAAATTTATTCTCATCACCAAGACACTGATGTGTTCAGATTTCTAAATCAACTATAGTGTGAAGACATGCAACAATAGCTCTGACAATCAAGTATAACACTAGATGCATAACAACCCAACAATATATCACAATGTAAACATAGTACAAGCACAGCAATCTAGTCTTATAGGCACAACATTTCCCTGAAAACTTTGGTTGTAAGTATTGTTAACATAAATACGAGCAAAGTGGACATGGTAGAGATCTACTTGTTAACTTAGGATAGTCTAGGCTTGAAAATTTAATATGTCAATTACAAAATATATAAGTACTAAGCATATTAATCATGAGATATTCCCCTCTACCGTCATTCTTATGACATTATTCAGAGCAGAATTCTGAAAAAAGGATACTGAATCTAAGGCACCTCAAGTGCACATGGACAACAGAAAAGGTCAAAATATTTAAAAAATTATCAATACAAAATTTAAATATCGCTACTTTTAACTTCAGCACACTGGCCACTGATATAAGAACCACCTTCCAATACAAAACTTTTGCTGAAGTACTGTTGGACGCAAATAGCATATTCATTTACATGGTAGAGATCTATATGTTAAAATCATACTAGCTTGAGTTTGAACATTTTACAAGTTCAAGTCTGCAGAATTATAGCTGCCAATACTATCAATGGTAAGATATTCACCATCTACCATCCTTTTTAGGGTGTTCCGTCACTGCTAATTCTTATAAGGTAAGGGTAGAGAATCCACGATATATCAAGTCCATACAAAAAGGGTATAGATGTTTATGACCTCGCCCTCTATGCCATGCGTTAATGATTCCTTTCACATTATGACCTTCACCACAATGATGTTGTCCATAGATCAAATTACTTTTATTCTTTAAATAGATGCTTCAACAATTGCATAATATTTGGATAAAACTTACTGGTAGCGAAGAGGGCAGAGAAGCTCAGATGGTCGATATGCAGCTTTGTATCTCATCTTGCTGCAGGAGTGAATATAATAGCCAAGATAATAGTATTGGAGACTTGGGCAATGCACTTGATTCCGGCCAACCCACTTGATTTCTTCCAAAGCTGAATACTTGCCAAGTGACAAAAAGGCAAAGTCAGGGTCCCAAAATAAGTATTTGCTAGACAAACACTTTGGTAGTATATCAATGACGCCAACTGCAATTAGCCTCCCATCAACCACATATTGTTGATGAAAAGAACCTAAGCCACATGGAGGAACACCATCATCATCAGTTGGTGAAATATGTACTAAAGGAGTGTCAACCAAAAATTCCCTGTATGAGCTTTCAGTGATATCATCAGGTGTGTCATTATGCACTTGAAGTTGATATTTCCTATACAAAGAATATTCTTCATAATCAAAGCAAGATTCTTTCAACCGAATCTCTAACCTCCCTTGGCCCTGAGGGTCTCCACAATTTTTCTTTAAACCCTTCTCATTACTATCACTTTCTATATGAGATGGTTTTGCCATAATACGTCTTCCAGCATTCTCAACTAGTTGTGCTCGTTCTGTAGCAGAATAGTAGTTGATGTGTCCATTACAAGCTCTGACTGACAAACCACAGGAATCCGCAAGTTGCTTTGAATAGCTGGCCAAAATTTCGGCAATTATCTTAGGAGAAAGCTCCCTCGAGTACTTTTTTTCCACCAAATCATGTTGAAAAGCTTTCTCATTTTCAATATTTTTCATTGTTCGTTTTAGTGTTGCAGCAATTTGGAAGGCAATGTTACTGGAGCATATTAGATTTTCCAATACTTCTGCTTGCAACTTTTTTTTAGCTGGTGCAACTTTTTTAACAGATGTCTTTGGCAACTGGATATCAGATGGTAACTCCCCAGATTTCAGGCATAACTGTACTATCTTATCAATCTGACTTGACAAGTACTCCAAAAATTGGTCGGAGTTGTCCTTACCTTCAAGGTCAACTACTGAGCACTCCATTGCAGCAGAACTTGTATTGCAATTACTTGCTTCATTGCATGATTCCCCAGAATTACTTGGTTCATCTATTAACTTTTCTGATTTTTTCACATCTATTCTGCCGTCAAGAAACCTGGAAAAGATTGTCCTGCTCTAAGTGCTTTTACTCAGAGAAAATTTTCAGAAAAGCCATCTTCATAGTTGAATTGTAAATGTCAGCAGAATATAGCAGTAGGACAAGCCACTAAAGCTTCAAGTTGAATACAACCCTAAAGATCCTTGATAAAAAGAAAAAAGCATAAAAAGTACTATGCCAATCGTAGGAAAGAGCAAAAGTTACACACATCTAGAAATCCTTAAATGGGGAAAGTTTAATACAGTAGGCTCCAATGTGACAGCAAACTTTTTAATAAAAATTATATAACAGCTCAAGCATTGGTGTTTATAGAGCTGGGCATATATAACCATCAATTAGGCAAATTCAGTTCACACTATACCAAGGATTGAGGATTCGAATCAGAAAATGAATTCTTTAGCCTATGCATAGGTCCATCAAATAAAAATCTCAGCCATCAGAAGGACATGAATCAGAAAATAAATTCTTTAGCCTATGCATGGATCCATCAAATAAAATCTCGGCCATCAGAAAATCACACGATTGACCCTACAAGTCTTAAATATGCACGTCACACAGCTAAGAACACTTTCATGCACATTTTCGCCAGCACTAAGCAATTGTGGACAGTACGCAGCAACTCCAGCTAAGATCATGAGTTAAGAGAACATACCGTTGCATCCTTTTAGATACTCGAACTTGTTCTTTAGTTGGAATAAAGTCACTAACTTTTAGGCGGATAGTATAAGTGGGACAGCATGTTTTCTCCATCTCAGGTTTGTACAAGAAACAGCCAGATCTTCTCCAGCCTCTGTCAAGGAGAGCTACAAAGGAAAAATGATCCACAAATCACCAAACTTTAGTCAAAACAAATAAAAGACTAAGTAAATCATACTAAAATTTTTCACCAAGTGAAATGCAAATAAAGGAAACAGATGCACTCAATTTGGATTTGAAAACAAACAATTACAACAAACACAGAAGACCTATTGAGAAAATTGATATTTCAACTTAATTAAAATATGATCCCACATGCTATCAACTTATTGCCCAGGGTGCAGTAACCTTGAATTCAATTACAGAAGGTTTATCCTAAGTTTGAAAATAAGTTATATGTTCTCACATACAGAAACACAAAATAAAAGATTCAGCAGTGCCCATGTCAATGAGGAAAAAATTTCTATAGTTCCATTACTGATCTGGAGACACAGCATTAACAAATAATGCAAAGTTATAGGAACATTTAAAATTGTTCTAATGCAAAGAATGTTCTCCTAAAAAAGTATGTGACTGAAGCCAGAGTTACCAACCTTGATAGTGATCGACTGTCAGACTGTCCGCCGATAATCCTAAAATATTAACAAACAGAAGGTGAGGAAGTGTATAATTTTCATTCTAGGAACTCTTGTTAGAGAAAGCAAAATAATAGAAGTATTGTAAGAAACAGTAGCAAAGCAAAGGATTTATTACTCTGCCAAACTCCCACAAAGGATTGTTTGATTGGATGGGAATGAATCAAAAAATGCTAAACCATCCCATATCGAATCGGGAACTTTGGTTCTTCCCAGAATTTGTGTTAGCATTTGAGTGCACTCTATGGAATTTACTGTTAGAAGCACAAAAAGCAATGGAAATTTCCCGACATTGTGCTACGACATAAGGTCTTAGTCCAAGTTTTCTAAACAAACATCATGTATGAACAACGAATTTCTGTGGATGTGCAAACACAAAGAGAAATGCTAATTGAAACTTTTACACACACTGAGCAACTGCTTACTTGCAACAGAACTTATCAGATATTTCAGTAATTTCCCAGGGTCTTGGCCTAAGATGAGATTCCCCCCTCTTCCACTTGATGTGAATTACCAAGAATAATTTTATTAGCGGAGAAAAAAATCACCTATTGAGTAGGCACTAGTAGCAGCAAGATAGGTTGTCTTTGTTGTGACCCTGAGTCATGTCCTAGGAGAATGATATAGATTTCTCTGGGGCATTTAGAAATAAATACGGTGAAAAATAGTCAATAGTTTAGCTGTAAACTTTCTGACTTAATTATTGAGGAACTTGTTAGCTTCTATACAGAAGGAAAAAAATATAAAAACAGAAACAAAAACAAACCAACCAAACCAAAAAAATAAAAAACTCCATCTCAAAAAGGATGACCAATTTTTATTTTATCTTCCTAAAACATGGTTACATACAAAATCAAGCAATTAATTTACCAAGTCAGGTATTCTATTCTCTTTTTGATGGTAGAGTTATTATCTCCTTCGTGATAATAGAACTTGCGATTGATTTAAGGAGTAGACTCCAGAACCATTAATTACATATCATTAGATCCACTGCAATCCAACCATGTATCAGATGAAAATTTTGGTTGGAGCTGCAACTAGTGACATTCATATTCAACCAACCTTTTGCTTATGAGGAAGTTAAATCAGGAATGCTAATAATTTTATTGACTGATATATATCAGAAAGTTAAAGTTAGATAACCTTTGAGATGGTGGCAGAGAATTATGCACCAGTTCTCCTGTTGGAAAAGAAAAAATTACCGAACCACCCAGCTAGAACATATGCTCATGTCTGTACAGAAATTCATTATTAACTAGGTATGTAAACTAGAGCATCCATTCATAGAAAGGTTAATTTCACCGAAAGAGTAAAGATATATGATTGTCTCTCACAATGTCCGAGCCTTCCAAATGTGTTCAATCCATTTACTATGGAACAACACTTTCATTTCCGACAAGAGTTGTAACAATCATTTCCCCACTCAAGCTCAAAACTAGTAATTCCGCCGATAAAGTTCCAGCCATTTTATCAAACTTCCACTAATTATCCTCACAAGAAAACTCACTCAAGGAACAAATTATCTTCAGATTATCTTACTGCAGAAAGAAATAAAACAGAACCATATACGACAAGTCACCAACATACTGACACCAGTCGAATCCCATCCAAAAAAAAAAGCAATCAGAACATCCTGTCACATTCTCTAGACTGATGACAAAAGAATTCATCAAAGACTGTGTGTGTGGACAAACCATGGATAATACTGATGCCGCCACCAGATTTACAGTAACCACAGGTGCTTTTAACGCGGCCGACATCCGTCACCACGCTTTCACCTCTGCCACTATTTCCGCCTCCGCTGGTACTCGCTTGGCTTCTCATCTTCTTAGCCTCCGCCATCGTCGATCCTCACTCATTCAAATTTGTTGGTGATAGGGTTCTAAAAATGGAAGACACGGAATATCATCGCAATTTGGATTGAATTGACGAATAAACCAATAAGGAGAGTAGCAGCACGTTTGTAAATTGGTATCAGGCATTTAGGCTTATGCGCTATATGCCCCTAACCTGTATTATCACACATTTATTTTAATTTTTAAATTTAAATTTAACGGGTTCCTAATATATTTTTAACAAAGTAATATATATTATTTTCAATTATGTCTTTGCTTAATAATGTAAACTAATTAACTTAAATTAATTCAACTATGAAATGAAACAGTTGAATTCTATTTCAATACAATAATTTTATTTAATGATTGACTACACTCATTATTGCAATAGATACTATTTAAATACTTAATCCTTTTAGGAATGTGAAATGATACGTTTACACCAAGCTGAAAAAGTATGTATGTCAATAGAACTCTCTCTAAAACACTCAACAAAAGATTCTTGTAACTTCATCAACAAATCAGTGTAATTATTTTACAAAATACAGGTCTTAACAAGTAATACGATCATGTACGGGGCTAATGTCCATCTAATGCTGAAAGGCCGTGGAGTTTAGGGTTGGATTAATTGCATTTTTATTTCTATTCTCTATTTTCATCATTTTTAAATATATTTTCATTTTATCATTATTTTTGCTTGAGGAAATAAAAATTTGATTAGATTAGTATTGTAAATATTTTGAAAAAATGTAGATTGAAAAAAATATTTTAATATAATAGTGTTAAATGTTTCTAATATAGTATTGATTACTATTATTTAATTGATTGTGGACTATTGTTTTGAGAAGATAGGAAAATATATAATTACCTATTAAGTTAGTGTGTTATGATGTGATAAAAAATTAATATTAAATTTAATGTGGGTCTCATTATCTAGATATGATAGAAAAACAAATTAATATATAATTAATTAGTAGATTTAAATTATTTTTAAATTAGTAAGTATTATAGGTTTGAAAATGATAGGTATAAATATGAAAATGAAAATTGATGGTATTTTTTTATTGAAAATAGTATGAACACTTGCATTTTCTATTTTTAAAATAATATAAAATGAAAAAAAATTTCTAGAATATAGACAATCCTACCCTAAGTCATCTAGCCTATATCTCACACTTTAGATTCAAAATTATTATTTTCAAATTAAATTTTTTTTTGGAATAATCGTTTCATTTACACAAGTTTTATTATCATTTAATTTTTTTACTAAATATTATTTATGGTAATTAGAGATGCAATTAATTTATTAGATATCTTAAAATGGCAATCTAAATATAAAATCAACTACGATGATTATAAGTCATATAATTTAAGTTAATTATTTTATATGAAGTTTAAACTATAAATTTGGAAGTATCGTGATTGTTTTAATTTCTTAATATTCTTTCCTTAATCTGATGGGCAAGGTGCATATTTTCGTGTTCAAATGGGCAAAATATGCATATAATTAAGGGAACACAGTGAAATTCAACCTAATAATAGTAAGTAGTTCTTATTCCAATTTTCAACTACACAAGCTTCAACTTCAGCACCTCAAGATTTAAGGGTTTGTTCGAGGGACAATTTAATTTAAGCCCCCTCAAAAAAAAAAAAAAATGGTTATGGCAGTTTATCCCTTCATTAAAAAGAAGAGTTAAAAAAAATATTCATGTTATTTTTATAAACTGTCCCAACACCTTAAAGGTGTAAGTGATGCTCACACACATTGTTGTGCAAGTATTAATAGGTTTCTCTATTTTTATCAATTGAAATTATATTTTTATCCCTCCATTATATTTTTCCATATTATTTTTGTTTTTTCCCCACTTTTTCCATTTCATTACTTTGATTTCCATTGTCTTCTTCATTCCTTCTTCTTTATTTCTTTGTTTGAAGCCCTTAAAATCTACATAATGTCTTCATCCAGTTCAAGAGTGAATAATAAGTGTAAAGAAGAATAGAAGCACGTCGCCCTTGACTTGAGATATGGGAAAACTTCAGAATATGGATGCCATGTAAGAGCTGAAATTTGAGTGGTGGAGTTTAATACGAAACCTTCAAAGGGGAAGTTGTAATACTCCTATTTTAAGTACCATTGTAACTTTGTTCGTTGGTATAATCCATAGCAAGCTATATGGGCAACAACTGGCCTTCCAATAAGCCCACCCATGACAATGGACACAAGTGCAATAATGGAAGAAAGTAATGTTCCTGACATTAATGACGTTATGTCAAAGGTGTCTACACACGTAGAGTCTAAAATGCCTAACCGTTATGTTCATTTTTCATGGGTTGTATGTGGTGTCTTGTTAACAATGTTAATTTTCAACATCTTTATGAAATAGTTTATCTATATTACTTCAATGTATTTGTAATAAGTTTAATGTACTTTCAATATAATTTTATGTTCCTGTTAATATGCAACTTTGAATTTCTTGATTCTGGTTGTTATGTTCTTGTTAATATACCTATAATGTTCAATGTTGAAAAAACCAATAACACATGAGGGTGCATATTGCTCTTTTTATATGACATAAGGGGGTTAAACACTCTTTTTAAATAACAGAAAGTGGTGGAAGGGTTATATTTTTCCAAAAAACAGCACAAATAGGCCAGTTGCACAAAGATGCAAAAATCCAAAACTTGTTATCCCTCATCCTCAAATAGCCAAAAGTAATCCAAAACCTAACCAAAAGCAATCTAAAACTATCATAAAACCAATCCAAAGGTAGTAATGGATAGCCAATCCAAAATGAACCAAAAACCAATCCAAAACCAATTCAATAAATACAAGAAACTAAACAACTCTATATACATAAGGAATTCCTCTGCCCCTAAAACCTTCCAAAAAAAAGCCACAAATTCAGCTTCAATACTACAATGCTTGAAAATGAGGCAAGATTCTTTTCAAAAAATAACAAAGTGTCGGTTTGTCTTCTTACACGTGCAAAGAGATTTGCTTTTATCGAGAGTTCTTCCACTCTGAAAAATTTTACAAATGATTTCTTGTGTCCCTTTTCTCTTTATGACTTTATATTTATAAATTTTAATTTTAATAGATTTAGGCCCATAAGGGTTTTTCTTCCATTTTTATGGGCTAGGCTTGTCATTTAAGCTCTCAAGCCTATTTACTTGATTATTTAGTTTTAGAATCCATTTCTTATTTTTTAGTCTAATTAATCTCAAGCTCGTACAACACCTGCAAAACACCCATTGCTGAGTTACCCAAGTGTCCGATGCTAGGGAACTCATGGGGCGCCTTTTTGTTGGGATTCTCAGCTACTTGTTGGGGTATACATGAGGCGTCGTTATGCATCCATATGTCTACTAAGCACCTAGTATTGGAGTAATTTTCTTCTTCATTTTATGTAACTCTTGGTTACATGATTTTTAGTTGAATTTACTGATGGCGCAATGCCTTCAATGGTTATCCTAGGACTTAGAGAATTTTATGTCATCGGATGCCCTCTTGATCAATAGGTGCTCATGGGGTATCTTTATGCGTCTCGACGCTTGCTGGCCGCTTGGTGTTGGAGTAGTTTTCTTCTTCTTTTTTTGAGTGGCTTTTGTTTACATGATGTTTTAGGTTGAATTTACTAATGTAATGCCTTTAATGGCTATCTTTGGACTTAGAGAATTTTAAGTGACAAAGTATAGTGGGTACTTCATCTCATTCATGAAGTGGATTAATTGCAAGTATGATGTGTGACAAAACTACCTTATAGGGTAGCATACATCTTATCTCTTAGCATCTTCATTAGGTTAGCTTGCATGAAGCAGAGTTTTCCAAGGAAGGAAAGTTGTTGTTTTTATGCTCAATTGAGCATAGACTAAGTGTCAAGATAAGAATAAGTGTACTTATGGATTTTTTGACAAGCTTCATAATAAATGTGTGACGATGAATGGAGTTATCAGATTTAGATTTTTTTTCTTTGTATGTATTCTTGATAAGTGTTCAAACGTTGGCACCCTTCTACCCATGAGGGCTTAAGGTGGGCTTCCATTGTTTTATAACGTAAGTGTCTTCTAAAGTGTTCCTTAATGAGTTTGTTCAGAGCAGTTGCTACATTCTCCCGATGAGAGTTGATGGTGTACTTTTCTAAAGGATGCCACATACTCCTAAAGAAAATCGATAATGGATTTTTAAAGGGTGCCACGTACTCTGAGGGAGCCAACAATAGACCCTTTTGGAGAAAGACACGTACTAAGAAGAGCCAATTGTGGACCTTTTTAAGATCCTAGTGAAAATATCTTTCCATGGAAGGAGCCACTTCTAGACATTGGCAAAAAGGTCCTTTTTTGGTGGAAAGGGCTACTTTTGGACTCCGATAGAAAGGTTTTTTTTTCCATGAAAAGAGATACTTTTAGACTTTGGCAGAGTGGCTTTTTTTTTTTTTCTTTGTGGAAAGAGGTATTTCTAGACTCTAGTGGAAAAGATTTTTTTCTATAGAGACTTTGGTAGAAAGGTTGTTCCTTGAAAGAAGTTACTTAAGGACTCTAGCGAAACTATTGCTTCTATGAGCAATTGTTCAACAAGAGTGGTGGTTGTATAGAAAACTTCATGATGTAATGGAACTAGCTTTTATTCATATGTAAATTTCTCCTAAATCAACAGAAATAAAACTTCACTTACCAAACAAAGGTGAATTTTTTCTCATACCATCATGAGAACTATAATACTCTATTACCAATGCAAGTCCATAACAATATACATCTAAGAGTACCAGCTTTTATTTTTTGGGAAAAAAAAGGTTGCATAATATGAGGAATAAAAAGATACACTAGTGATAAAAGCCAAGCAATAGGTATTCCCAATGCACTTTCAATTGTTTGAATATAATTATAAGGGAAAATCAACCTTGTATCTTTCTTCACTTTGTATTGAATCACTACTAGTAATGCACTTTCAATTGTTTGAATATAATTGTAAGGGAAAATCAACCTTATATCTTTCTTCACTTCATATTGAATTACTAGTTGCAAAAGTTAGTCCTTAGGTCTACATCATTTATTCTAACATAAGTTCATCTTTTCCACATAGAGTCCACCCCAAAAAGAAAAAGAAATAGAAAAATAAAAGGCAAAAAAAGTGAAGTGAGGCGCTCCACCTACCTAAAATTAAGAAATTGAAGTTGTGTCTTAGAAAAGTACCTAAAAGCTAAAGCCTTTGGATGATTCTACAAGATTGTCAATTTCACAATGTTGTGAACTCTCTTAGAAGTATTGCTCTGGAATTATGAATGTTGCAAATGTGAAAGTGAAGTGTTTGCAACTATTTAGAAAGGAAATTTTGTAGGTGATGGGTTGCGTCCCTAAGAAACAACTTTCATTTAATTAGACACGTCCCTTGGAGCATGCGTTTCACATCCCAAAGCTTAGAACTTTGCATTAATCATTGCATTTGAGCATCACAACTCTTTCATGAAAAGACGATAGTTGACAACAAACATTTGATCTTTTGATCAAAAGTAGAAATCAATAATAGACTATTTCTCAACTCAACTTTTAAATCGATTCTTCTAAATGTTCATCACTTAGATGAAGAAGTGGGGGGACTCATAATGTGGGAAACTAAGTAAATCTATCTTATTTAAGAGAACTCAATCACAGTTTCAATGGGAAAATAAAAAATCATTATGCTTGGTAGGTCAACAACTTTTGGCAATCCAGTCCCATAAAGTACTTGGTGTCTCAATAATTGAAGTGTATTCTATTATTTGCGATCAATTGCCCCCAGGTCAACCCCCACCATCAGAGGTCGATCACAAGCTTAGGTGGCTACATTAAATGTTTGGCAGGCATTGTTAAGGTTCATTGGATTGAATTTATCTAATAAACTCGGTAATCTGAACTACATCAATTTATTTTGTTCGATTTGGTTCGAGTAATCATATTCAATAGAGTAAAATCCAATCAAACTCAATTGTAGTTGGTTTGGTTTTTGAAATTTATATTTGCCTACCAAAACTAACCCACCTAACCCAATGACATAATTAAAAATAATAATAATTTACTTGTTTTTACTTTTCTTAATCTTTTTCTTCACTCTTTGCTCTTTAGTTTTTCATCTCTCCCTATTCTCTCATTCTCCCCTTTTTTCCACAACACAATACATAATTCTCCCCTCTTTTGTTTCACCATATCTACTCTTCATCCTTCATCGCCTGACAACACTATCGACCATACACAATAGTGCCACCAGCCCTTATTCCCAAGTTTGGTAGATAGGGGAAAAGGATTAGAATAAAGGATTTCCATGTTTATTTTTCCAAAGAGAGGTAGAAATTCAAAGACCTACCACATATTTTTTATATGTTTTCCTTTTTTTGTCTATTTATTCTATTTTTGATTGCTTTTCGATTTGTTTAATGAATTTTTATATAGAAGTGGTTAACCAATCTTTAAATGACGTACTAAATTGACCTTTACATGGCTTTTTGGGCCATTCAGCTTCATTATGACTTAGTTGTCATAGGGCTTGCCATTTTCTCCTAACCCGATTATTAGAGCCAAACTAACTCGATTTTAGATTGGTTTAGTTGGGTTTGGCTTAGGTTTAGGGTCCAAATTTGAAAATTCTAAATCAATTCAAATCAATTAAATTTAATCAATTTGGACTCATTTTTTTTTTTCTCAAACTCAAACCAATCTGACCCACAAAATCCTAGACTTTGTGGTGCTCTCTTTGCTCTGCATTAATTACAACCGTCAATCCATCTCTTTTGCATTTAATATATTTCATTTTCCACCAAAAAAGAGTGCTTTTGTACTATTTTGGGCAGTGGCAACCACAAGCCATCCACTTGATTATCAAAAGACCTATAATGATGTTATAACTTCATAGATGCTACTTAATCGTATGGGGATTATATATAACTCTATAAATACTTTTTGATCACTAGATTTAGGCATGCACATGCTCTTTACTTGCTTTCTCCCGATTAAATCGTGACCTTAGTCTCTGTACAAATTTTATTATGATGTAAGAGATAGTCCCCCTGAAATTGTAAAATTCATGTCATTTTCCCCAATTAGGTGGCGACAAGCATGTATGAAGGGCATAAACATCTTTTTGAAAGAAGCAAAAGAAACTCATAGTATCGAAGAATTTCTATATGAAATGAAGTATATAAAGAGTTAAATGCTAATAGAGCATTGTTCCCTATCCTAATTCAGTATATTATCTTATATTTTGTATTTTAATTACTGGTAATTAAGCATATCTAAAATTTTCTTTGATTTTGCATATGTCATGGATCATATATATATATATATATATACTCAGCATGCATATATGAAGCGAAATATAAATTAAAAAATATTGAAATCTAATGCTACCTATAGAAGCACAAACTACAATTTTAAATTGTTAAGATTGCTTATCGTGCAATTGAGAGTAGTTCAAATCGAGAAAAGAAAACACAAAATAAAAAAGAGAAATAATAATAATAATAATAATAATAATAATAATAATAATAATAATTCTTGATAGAAGGAATTTGGTTTTATAAATGTGCCCCCAAAACAATTTGCAAGCTGACTCCTAATTGATATATTTTAACTGCATTGGACCATTTAATAACCAACTCAAACGAGATTGTGAAGGAATCTTGCAAGTAGTACAAATGAACAGAAAAAGCCATGTCGTGCCCATAAAGAATCATATTGCATTGTAAAACACTATCCGCAAATTTATTTATATTTGTGATCATGTGTGTGAGATGTCTGGAATTTGTGCTTTGAAATTGGAGAATGGACTTCAAAATATACCACTTTAATGGGGAGGCAATGCAATTCTTAAAATATACTGCAAATCCTCTTTTAACTGTGCACAATTCATTAAGATCAACTAATTATTCTCCGTTCAATTTTCTACTATCTGTTAGAGAGAACAATGCTCCACTTCCTTACAACTTCACTATGTGATACGACACATAAGTTATGTCATAATTGCTAATTTAATCAATGGATCGGTGGAAGCCTTTGCGCCGAAAAGACAAAACGAGAAACAAAATATAGGGGAAAGTTAAAAAGGGAAACGGACACAGGAGTAGTTGGCCTTGTACAGAGGTCACAATCTTGGAAGAGATACAAAACATTCTTTACTACAAGGAAGCAATTATTTAAGCCATGTTCCCTTTGATTATGGATTTCTTACTTCTAATCGCTTATCTTTCAATTGTTTTCATATTCTGTCCTATTCCACACTTTATTAGAAGTTTGATAAAAAGAGAACCTACGAGCCACTCACGCGCCATTTGTCGTCTAATTTTTAAAGGGGACAATAATTTTTCATTGGATAACTAAGGCCATATTTAGTTTTAATCTCGTTGATGGTCAGTTTTTGTTAAAGCAATACCCTGCAAATTATTTGAATTGGCTACATAGTACATTTGTAAACCATAGTATTCTACTTCTCTATTTATTTTTTTTCTATTTGACGTTTAAAATATATTTCATTGCAACTTAAAAATGATTACATCTAAAAGATAAGAAGGAATGTGATTGATATTATTGATTAAAGAATCTTCATTATGTGATGATTACTTATTTCAGATGAAATATTTAAATTCTATATAGTTATAAAATATGATTGTGCATTGTGAAGACAATGATAAAATATGCTCCAAGATTTTGATCTAAAATTAGTTCCAAATTCAGTTATTGTTGAGATGAGACATTGATTATTTTTTTTTTAAGGAAAAAGCAACTTAATTCATTAAATAAAGTTAATGGCCATAGCATGACCAATTACATCGGAGTAATCAACATGGGATTGGTAGAGGGAATAAGACTTCCTAGCAAGATAATGCGCAATGTTATTTGCATTACGGCAAGCATATTTTAAAAAAAAAACATAATTCAAAACATGAATGCTCCGTTGTGCATAAAAGAATGAGAACTCCAACACAAGATAGGTTTTGATTCTTATCACCGAGCACTTGAATGACTAAGCGGCGGTCTCCTTTAATAATAACATTCCCCCGCGAATGTAGAGTGCACATTTCACATGCAATTTTGGCAGCTAGAGCCTCACCGCTTCTGGTTCTAGTAATCCTTCCAAAAACTGAGACTGCCAAGATAAACACTTCACCCCGAGAATTACGAGCAACAAGACCAATCCCAATACCATTAAATTCCTTGAAAATTGCAGCATCCAAAATTTACTCTCACTTGTTCAGAGGACGGGGCTTGCCATGTACCAGAAGAGAACTTGGCATTAGTAACTGTGACAATAGAAATAGCAGCCTGATAATTAGTGAAGAATCTGTGAGTGAAGGACAACCTCTAGTGGTGACCTACAAAATTTCCCAAAAATCAAACAATTACGACCATGCCAAATATCCCAACAAACAATAAAGAAGAAAGCAAACTGATTAGTAGCAAGAACATCATGCACAATGTGGAGCCAATTGAGGACCGAAGAGCATGCCTGGAATAACCCGAATGATGGCAAATTAGATAACGCCCATACTTGTCTAGCAAAATGACATTGCAAGAGAACATGAATGATATCTTCTTCCAATGATTCACAAAGATCACACATGAGATTGCATCGAAGTTTCATGTGACACAAGACTGCATTAGTCAATAAACAACCTTTCGCCGCTCTCCAAATAAATTGCTTAACCTTAGGAGGAACTCTAGTAGAACATATGAGACAAAAATCCTACACTCTAGAATTACTACTGGACGTCCTAGACTCCACCATATTATGGTGCCTCAATGGCAAAGCTAGATAGTAGGCTGATTTGACAGTGACCATACCTGATTTAGAATAATGCCATACAATCTCATCCTCATGAAAGTTGCTGACAAGAGGAATAGAAAGGATTGCATCACAGTTTGGCTGAAGAAAAATATTTTTGATTAATGAATTATTCCATTTGCCATTTGAAGAATCAATAAGATAGGATACAGGAGCATTGGGAAGAAGATGTCCAGGAGGAGAAAGCACACAGAAGAATGGCGGTTGAGGAATCCACTTATCATTCCAAGTGTCAACCTGAGAACCATCCCCAATGCGCCACCTAATTCCCTCTCTCAGTAACTGAATAGAACCCCAAATACCTCTCCAAGAATATGAAGGATTAGAACCACGCTCAGTGTGATGAACATTACAGCATGGAAAATAGTTTGCCTTGAAAGTTCTTGCAAATAAAGACTTAGGCCTTTTAAGAAGGCACCAAGCTTGCTTTCCCAGCAAAGCTTCATTGAAAGCTCTTAAGTCACAAAAACCCATACCACTGATGTTTTTATTCTGGCCAAGAAGTTCCCATTTGCACCAATGAATATTTTTCGTGCCCCTATTATCCCATCAAAATGAGGCCATCATAGATTCTAAATCATGAATATGGCCCTCTGACAATTTGAAGCTGCTCATAATATAGGTTGGTAAAGCTTGGATAACTGATTTCAAGAGGATTTCCTTGCCCGCTTGAGAAAGAAATTTAACAAACCAGACATTGATTTTGCTCCAAACTCAATTCCTGATAGATACAAAAATCTCCCTTTTAGATCTACTAATTACAGAGGGAATACCACCTTTCTCATGTTCATGGTTGACTGAATGCTTTGCGTAACTTCCATAGTTGTATTGTTACTGAATACCACCGAAGATTTCTCAAAGTTGATGTGCTGACCTGAAGCTCGCTCATGTATGGAAAGAAGATATTTAGTACAATTGGCCGCAGACGGAGCTGCTTGACAGAACAAGAGAGTATGATCTGCAAATGGCAAGTGAGTAATTTTAGGAGTAGATCAACATATAGAAACACCAACCAGGCTTTTCTCAGTCCATTTTTCTAATCAATGCACTAAGGCCCTCAGCACAAAATAAGAAAAGATAAAGGGATAACAGATCTCCTTGCCATAACTCCCTTTGAGAATGCACCAATCCAAAAGGCTCGCCATTGACGATTATTGAATATGTAACAGATGTTACACATTACATAATCAGGTCCACAAAACAATCAGCAAAACCAAGGTGTATCAACACTCTGCGCAGAAACACCCATTCTACTTTGTTATCGGCCTTACACATGTCAAGTTTGATGGCCATTTTACCAACTTTCCCTTTCATACCCTTTCAGATAGTGATTAACTTCAAATGCAACCAGTACATTATCCATAATGAGGCAAGCAAAAATGAAAGCTGACTGAGTCTTAGATATTACAGCATCCGTAAATGGTTTCAGAAGCTTACTAAGCATCTTGGAGGCAATTTTGTAGGAGACATTACATAAACTGATGGGTCGAAATTGAGATTAACAATTCTGGGTTTTGAATTTTTAGAATAAGAACAATATATGTATGATTGTGAGAGGATAAAAACCTTTACCCTCATGAAGAAATCCAAGTACAAAGGTAATAGCCTCCTTTTCCACAATTTCCAAAACTTTTGATTGAACAAAGGTGACATGCCATTTGGACCCAGAGACTTCAGGGGTGCCATCTGAGAAAGGGTTGTTTTCACCTCTGCAACTGTGAAATCCTCCAATAACTACTTATTCATATCAGCACTGATTTTTAGTTCCATGCACTCTAGAACTTTCTGTATCATCTCCTCTGATGGACAAGAAGACTGGTAGATTTCATTAAAGTATTTTAAGGTTAGATATTCCATCCTTGCTCTAGTAGTACACCACGTTTCCTAATTCATCTCTCAAACCAAAAATAAAATTGGTTCTTTTCCATGCCGAAGCTCTAGCATGGAAGAAGTTTGTATTTTGATCTCCCTCCATCTATTGTGCCTTTGCCCTTTGCTGCCATAATAATTCCTCCTTGTCTAGAAGACCTTCCATTTCCTGTTTCAGGTTAGAAATTAGTCTCATTTAGAGGCCTTGTTGACAAATGCTCAAGCTGTGAATGAGAAAACTTTAACCTGTGACGGACTAACCCAACAACCTCCCTATTCCAGCGAAGAAAACCCACCTTATAGTTTTTGGTAGCTACAGATAAAGCATCAACATCTGAAATCAAGTTCAACTGAGACCAAGAATTCGTAATGATTTGTTCACAATTAGAATATATAACCCAGAAAGCCTTAAATTTGAAATTTCTTTTGAGCTGCCGTTTGGGAGCAAATTCCCTACTGTCAAAATGCACCAAAATAGGAGAATGATCAGAATTGTGACATGAGAGATGACACAACTGATAATACTGGACTGACTCAATCCAATCGAGAGATACACACGATCTGTCAACTCTTTCATGCACAGTAAAAGAAAAAGGGCATTTATTACACCAAGTGAATGGAAAACTAGAAACTCCCGAATCATGTAAATTGGCATTAGAAAGTGCATCACGAAAGCAGCCGGCACGAATATAATATATTCCCAGTTGGCTAGATTTTTCGGAAGGGGATAAAAATTTCATTAAAATCTTCCATACAAAGCCATGGTAATGAAGAAGATAAGTTGAGCTGATGTAAGAGTTGCTAGGAGTGGTGTCGCCTGGACACATCAGGTTCCCCATAAAATCCGGTGAAATGATAATCCACATCCCCTCACCCGTACTTACAGTAGCATCAATGTGATGGGAAAAGAATGAATTTAAAGTGACTTGGAGCTCCTTACTCCATAAAGGAAGATAGACATGGGCGTGCATTGCATATTAGTGATGAGGATGTCCATTTCATGGATATAAATATATGCGACTACTACGTGTGTGGCGCTGCTAGTTGCTAAACAATCCTAAAAGAAACTTCGAATTGGAAATAATCAACACAGAATACCGAATTTTTATATTATTATATATAATGCATAAATCAGACCTTAAAATTGAAGCACCGTGATAACCTTGTGTATGGATGGCCGCACCTCCTATTACTTAAAAGTTATAAGTCACAATTATTGAATGATTAGTTGAATTGTTTAATTAATTATGACAATTTAATTATTCATTTAAATTACAAAATTGTAGTCATATTACTCATTTATCGGTGAATTTAAGAGGCCACATATAAAGTCGAATAAGTCTGATATAATTTATGCCAATTAAAACCAAGGGTTGATAAAAATATTAGTGAATATTGGGTAAAAACAATTTAAGAGTTCAGTTAATTAATTAATTAGATCACTTAATTAATTTAATTGAAATTAGACAAGCTCAGGCAAATACTCAACCAAATGGTTGGATAAAAACCACACAATTAAGCTTAATTTACAGGGCGAAAAATATGATTTTCTCTTCCAAGGTCACGCAATAGATAGCCCTATGAAATTTCTTGCAGTATTTCAACGGAAGACTGCGAAAGAAAAAAATGTGAGAAAACTTAAAATGTAATCAAACCCATATTCACAAAATACCATTTAGGAAAAGAGAGAAATTCTCCACGTCTTCAAGCATTTGCCTAATAAAAACCATTTCTCAATTCTTCATGGATTTGCCTTCTTTTATCAGGGTTAGGTTCGATTTCATCGTGACCTTTATCTACTTTAGACTTGACCTTTTTCTTCCCTTTTCATGGAGTCGACCGCAACAATTCCCCTATGAAGGATCTGAAGTAAACTAGCGAACCATTGGACAATCTCAATTCAAAATTCATAGAACTAAAATTAAATAGGACTTAAGTTACGTGACAGACAGAAAATGAGACTCTCACTTTTGAATGAATTGCCGTCTGTGCGTAAGTGTATTTAACTGTCCTTTTGAAATTTTGAGTTGTGGTCTTCTTTGTGGAGATTTAAATGATGAAAAAGTTGTTTAGGTTGAATGGACTCTTACTCTTAAAGGAATTTTTATGTCATCAGAACATGCCGTATGATACTGTCAACTTTTTTTCTTTTTATAGTAAACCAGTAAAATAATAGTAACTTGAGAGATTAGTCTAATCTGTGGCAGACTTAGTCATTCTAGTAACTTCATGCATATATTTATACAAAAAATTTTGTTAAAAGAGGTGGACACTATCCCAATGTTTGTAAATATATGTATATGATATGATATGATATGAAAAATTAAATTGTATGTATATATAATTGAATTTTAATATATTAAATATGTATTGACTAAAATAGTTATATTTTCTTAATAGAATTATGTGAAATTAAAAGGATTATATGGTAAATTTCAAGCCTCACTAGTACTAGCAAGTAGCAATTGGCCTTTTGCCATTTTAAGGCATACCTACTAAAGAAAATTGTTTGCCTTTTATGGCCATGTCTATATGTTGCTTCTTCCCTATGAAACTTCAATATACTCTACTTTGCTTATTCTTGGATCTTACAAAACTACGCTGTCCTCAATCAATCTATACCTTTCTATACCTCATCATTTTTGTTAAGAATGTTTCTATTAATTGTTCCCTAAGGATTTCATTTACTTCCAATTATTTCAACCCACAAGATGTCAATCCAAACATCACTAATAAGGTAAGCCTCCATTTCAAGCCTCTTTTAAAGTTGCAAGTGGGGCAATGCAAAAAGGATGAATGAGTATTTTTTTTGGTAATTTTAAGAGCAATCACACATAAAGTTTTTTCTTGGATTTAGGTGTATTAAATTCAAAGATTATATTGCACAACTAAATTTTTCTGAGAGTGGAAGATAGAGAACTCCCATAGACATAGATAGCTTGTGCCAGATTACATAAATTTATGTGCATTTTATTTGCTATCTATCATAGTATTTTTGTCACTACTATGTGTGTTACTTGTGGATCCTTGATAAATCTAATGTCCTATCTAAATCACTTTCGATGTGTGCTCAACTAGTGGCATCAAGAGTTTGGTTAAACCTGCTAGTTGAGGTTTAATTTTTTGGGATGGATAGCATGCATTGGCAAATTATTTCATGGTTCCAAAATTTGAAATTTTGCTCTTTGGCAAAGAAAGTTAAAAGATCACTTATTCAACAAGGTCTAACAATGATGTTGAAGGGAAATAAGGCGAGATTGGTAGATATAAAAGATTCACAGTGGAAAGATTTGGAATTGCGTGTCTTAGCACAATTCTACTATAAAAAGTATTGTGGATGATGGCTTAGAAGATTGAAAATTGAGATTAAGAACGGATGTATGGGGCAAACAGGGTCTCTTGGCCCCCTACTCCACACACACACACACACATATTTGTATTTATATTTTATTAATTTTATTAATAATATTTACTTTTTATTTTTCAAAAAAAATTAGTAATGATTCTTATTAAATTTCTATCTATTTTAATTTTGTAAAGAACAATAAAAATTTTTGGGGCCCATATTTACAACCAAATAATTGAGTAAAGGCAATTAAATTATGTCCATTAGGTTACTTTATTTTATTTGTTTGAAAATAGTAGTGTAAGAAAAGTTTTATAAGGACATACAAAATAATCAATATAAGTAAATATTTTTTAAAAACTGTTTTTGAATTTTTCTTTGTCCTTAACTTGAAGTTTATTAATCTCTTTTATTTATCCCTTCTCTTTACTTAGAATAATATACACATTATTATCTTCATTTTCTAATTTTATACTGCAATTAAGGTGGTTGTTTATATGCATTATACATAGGTTGAAATTATGTGTACTTTTAGGTCTTGTCAAAAGAATAAAATTTATAATCAAATATTGTATAATAAAGATATGATTGTTATTATTATAGATATAGTTAAAGGTTTTGACATTGATTTGATCATTTGTGAATTTTATAATATGAAAAAAGGTCTCATTCAACTTTGATGAAGATACGTACTTTGAATTATAAATTTATATTTGAAATTTTATATTATAATTTTTGCCCTACCCCGAGCTCACATTTTTGAATCTGTTAATATGGCAAAGTTGCAAAAATAGTATCTCAAGAAGACTCTATTTACAAAGTTGGTTCTAAAGTGACATTTATGTGTACTAAAGATGCAGGAGTGTGACAACTTATGGATCACATGAATTAGTTTAATAGACTAGTAGATCAACTTTAAAAAGTTTATGTAAAGATGAGGAATAAGATAAAATCATTTTACTTGCTACCTGCACCCTTGTTCATGTTTGGTGAAGATGTTGTTATATGCGAAAGATATACTGGACTTTAAATATGTGAAACCAACCAGTTTGTCTTGTGAAAAAAAAAAAAGAACAAATGCAAACTAGGGGGTCAGATAAATTTCTGCTTTGGTTGCTCAGTTAATGAATAATAGAAGGTTTGGTGGTGGATCCATGGATAGCAGGTTAGGTTCAGGGGCCAAAGAAAAGAGTAAGGTGTACTATAAAAGATGTGGTAAGTGACAATTTGATAGTAGCATACGATAGAGATATTCTCACCATATCTAGTCATAGGATACTTTTTCTTGAGATGATAGAACTTTAGATTCTGGATGCATAATATAGGTGTCCTCTAAAAGGATCATTTTGATTCACTTCAATTGAAGAAAGCAAATAATTTTTCTTTGAGTGATGGTTCTACTTATAAAGTTGCATGCATTTAAGTCGTGAAAATCTAAATATTTGATGGGGGTGGAAATCTAAAGATTTGATGACCCAATGTAGATGGTGAATCTAAACCACCTTAGTTGGATAGAGTGGAATCTTCCATGGGATGAAAAATGCTACTCCTAAGAGATAATCTAGGAGAGTGGCCTTCATGTGATGGAAGGTGTGACTCCTACACATATAAGTGTATCCATAAGATTATCTTATTAATGAGAGTTATTAGTTACTTAATACATAGATATGTATATATATGTATAGGCTAGGTATTTTTTGAGCAAGAATTTTATTCTATGAATAGGAAAAAGGGGCGGCCACTTAGAGAAGATTAACCATCCAATTTTCTTTTTGCTCCAAGCAAACCTCCTACTTCATCTTCTTACTCCATCATTCTCTCTACACCAAAAGGAGAGAATTTCCTCTAGCCTAATTCTCTCTTTTGTTGGGAAATCATTTAGAGTGTGGATCAACTTTAGAGGAGATTCATTTGCAACTCTTAAGCGTGTTACCTTCATGAGTTGAAGAGCTTCTAAATTTAAGGGTAGGATCAAATTTTGAAGGCTCATTGCCTAGATTTTGGTGCATAAAAGAGTTGATTTTTGGGTTTTTCAAGGCTATAAAGTTGGTCTTTGGCATGGCCAAATCAAGGAGAAAAAGGAGCTTGAAGATTGTTGATCAAGTCTTCAAAGTATTGGAAGAGATTTGGTAATTTTCACACCTCCATTGAAATAAGGTATTCTTCTCTTCCAATAAATCTAATTTTATGAGGCATGAGAGGATCCAAAGATGATAATTTTGTTGTGTATTACATGTACATGTGTCTTTTTATGATGTGAAATTTTTTTTTTATTTCTATTGCGCCTTATTTTGCTATGAATTTATGAAATTCATTGTCATCCTTTCTGTTTCATCTTTAAGGTTTTATCACTAATATAAGAACATTCTTATAATACAAGTAATGTTTATTACAACTCTAAGATTTTTTTATTCTATACATAAGGAATATGTCATACAACTTGAGCAATGAACAATGTTATAAGAGGATATCCCACAGACGCAGTGGCAAATGGTAATAGTAGTCATCCAAAGTTGGGTGTGAAGTCTGAAACTCGTGTATTACATCATCTCAAAGTATAGATACCATGCCTTTTCAAGATAGGACATATGAAAATCCCATGGAAGATAAACAATTGTGGTTTTTGGAGACTATGCTTTGAATGAGCACATATCATGCTACAGAGGTATTTTTCAAATCTTGTTACGTTAGAAAACATCTAAATTTAACAAATCTTTTATTTTTATTTTTAATTGGTTTTTGTTCACATGTATTATGTATGCATGATGAGCAAACACTAAAAAAGAAAAAAGCTTCTACATTCGCCTCTGAAAAAACTCAATGAAGGTGAAGACTCTATACGAATTGACAAATAATGATATGTCCAAAAAAGAAACAGAAAGGCATGGAGCTCGGTGATTCATAACATGATGCCTAATTTTTATGCATTATCTTTTTGCTCAATTAGTTTAAAAGACTTCTAATATACAAATTCATTCAGGTAGGAAACAAAACTTTAAGCATCAGATATTACTACTTAGATAATTAGAGGTAAATGCAACATTGACAATTGCACAACATGAAGCGACAAGATCAATAGCTTCTGGACCATAATCAAGATTCAAATAAGATCACTAGAAAAGAATTTGTTGCCATGGATCGTTTCTTGCTATGATCCCTAAACACATAAGTTGAAACCTTATGGAATGGAACTAGTCATCATACCAGATGTTGTTTATTTGATCTTTTGTATTATGTGTATTGGCAAATCCATTCCCCTTAGGGTTTCTCAAATGGCTATGAAGTGTATGGTTCAATATTCGAATAAACAGATAAGTCCATAACCATGAAACAATTGTGCAACCACATAAAAATTATCGTGACTATGGTCTAACGTTCAAGGTTCAATATATGTTGTTATTCACCATTGTCTTTTTTTAAGATTCATGTGGAATGGTTAACTTTGAAGGTTTAGAGATTTTGGTTGATATTAGCACTATTAGATCATATAATTGGGCTTACTTGAGGATTAATAAGCTTATGGAAAGACTTAGAAAGTATAAAAAGAAACAATAGACATATGTCTCTAGATGTATGTTACTATAGAGGTTAGTATCTTAGAGTAATTTTTTTTTTCTTCATCCATAACTTTTTGTACTGAATAATTAATTGTTGGTCACATTATTAATGTTTTACAATTCGTATTCCTATCAACGTTATGTTGACCTTACCCAAAACTCAAACAAAAATAGTTGCTCAACAAACATTTATGGAGCAATGCCCAACAAGATATTAGCTTCCAAGTTGAAGGTGGCCCAACAAACCTCAAGGTATGTGGAGCAATGATATAAAGATGCTATGCTTTATTTATTATATAAACTATTTGTAGATATTGGATCAAATTTAGGAGATGATTAAAGAAATTCTTGCTCTTAAATGCAATAGTAACAAGGCATCTTATGGGTGACAAGAATCAATAAAAGACATTAAAAGCTTCATGAACTAGTTTGCAACATCATCTTACAAATCACTACCATCAGATACAATTGTGGATCCCAATAGCAAAGCTAAAGCCTAGGACTCTCTGTCAAGCATCCATCCAAGTTAGTCCTTGGATGTAATAGGTTGAGCTCATCAAAGTCATCAAGCTAAATGAAACTTATTTTATTGAAGCAACTGCACACACTTAACAAAAGGGCAACTTTGATTAAGAATGATATCACACACTTTATGTGCAACAATATCGGTTGCAGTCACAATGTTAATAACTACTCTTTGAAAGATAAAATAATGTAGCTATATCTAAAATTCATACCCTCTCCACTTTCATGCCATAAATGTTAAACACAATGTTGGAAGATAGGTTGCATCAGACACAGTTTAGAATTCATCCGCCACTATCTGTACTTCATTATATGAAGAAAAAAAAGTTAGGGTAGCACGTAGATGAGGAAATAAGGATGGAAACTCCAATCATATTTTGTTCACCAAATTTAGTATAGAGATATAATGGATCTTATCAGCATGAGCATTAATTTTGAGAACTCACCAGGACTAGCATCATCACAAAATGTTTTACCATAACTAAACAAAGATACACTACATGTGATACAAGTAAATAGAGTTGATAATTAGTGAAGTCATAGATTGTCTATTCGATAACTTGCTGGCACAAAAGTAAGTAAAAGCACATTACATTTGAGTACTTAAATACAATTTTACACTATTTTGGATAACATGTGTTAGATACAAATTAAGCTACAATCATGTAGTGGATTATGGTTATAGGACTCTTATTAGAGCACAAATTAGTACCCTCAAGCCTAAAGAGTGGATCTCTGGAGTAGTAAGTCATATGTCTCTATAATATATTTTGATAGCAAAATATTTTAAATGATCTTGCATATATATGCTCTTTTAAAACATATGAATGCAAAGTTCATGTCCTTTAAGTTATTGACAGTATTGCATATATATGTTGGTGCAAAGAAAAAGTCTTAGATGCTCGTGTCCCTCATTGGAAATTGCCCACAATATTTTCAATAATGCAATTTATAGTTAATTAACAAGAGTCATTCCCCACATCAATATAGAACATACCTATTTTTCACTCATGTCTTTGCAAAATTTAGATTTGGAACATGGATGCAATGATAGAAAAATTATTCAAAGACAATGATTACATCACAGAACCACCATTATGTTGCAAAATAATCACAATCCCAATTAATGACCCAAGTTTGTGACAATAACTGAAATAGACAAATAAGTGGTTACAATTGCAGACACACTTGATACACTAGGAGAAAAAAAGTGGTATTGGTTACTAGTAGATAAGGCAATAATGAATTATTTTGGACTTGATTAACATTAGTGTTGACAACTATATTCAACTATCCTGAATCATTTTTCTGATAAATAATTCAAGCGATTGATAGATAAATGGGATGACTCTAACATGAAATACACTTTTTATTCTACTTTTAAATTCCAGCAACTACAAGTAGTGCCACAACAAAACAAGTGTTGTGCATGAAAATTCTAGATGAAATTTGTGAGTTTACCTTCTTTACTAATTATTAGTTGGTCATGCACAGTTGTGATTGTAGATTATATATGTGTCTGATGATGTTTTGTCCGAGTAGGTGTTCTCCTTTGTTGAATGACAATGAGTCTACTACAGCAAGGAAAAGCTTAGTAGTGAAAAAATATTACTTTGAGGAAAATCATATTAAAAAGGGGTATGTTTATCATAAACCCTAAACAAAGTTCATATCTACCATGCTTATATTAAATTTTGATGCCCTTTGTCTTGTGAAATTGAATTAACATACTTCACATATCTTCAAATCCCATAGTTGAATTGATGAATTAAATGATAAAGAAATAATATTAGATTCATGAGGATCCCATGCTCCACCAGTTACATAATGAAGCATGCCAGTTGATTCTTGTGATTATACCTAATTACATAGCAAGACTTGAATAAGAATTTTCCTAATAAATTAGAAGCTACAAGATCATTGCGTAAGATCCCTTTTTCAATAACTAAATTCCATCAACCACTAAGAACATCAAGATGCAATGTGGAAACAAATAGAAATTAGAAAAAGAGGCCTCGTTGATATTTAACTTTAATAACAAGGCAAGACGAAGATAACAAACAAAACATCTTAGTTAATTGAAATGGATAATGAACAGAATTTAGTAGGTGGAAAATACAAAATTGTAAATTATAAATGCAACATCTAAAACTGATGATGATACTTCAAAAAAAGAATCCCTAGCATGAAAAAAATAAGCTTTCATATGTCTCCCAAATATGCAAATTGGATAAGAAATTTTCTTTTCAAAATCAAAAGATACTATCACGAGATATTTATTCTCAAAGATAGCATTTTCAAATAACTAAACTGAAGCCTAAACACTCAAGATTTGCTTAACAAGTTGATATTATTACAATCAAGTACTGTGAAATAATTCTTAAATCACCAAAAAAAATATAGCAGGAGTTGTGCATGGCAACTACACTACACATAGCACTATGTGCAACGCACTAAACACTACAGCAATTGTGCACAAGGCTACTACAAATAGATAGTTCTTTGTAGAGCTACACGCAACAACAACTCTACATATAGTCGCATCTAGCATTACGCGCAGAAATAGTTATGCACAATAACAATGCACCCTCTACGTGTGTAGTTGTTGCACATAGGAACTTTTATCCTCCATCTTGCACTGGAGTCAATGCACCAAGATTCATAATAAAAATTCAACATATTATATAACATATTTTTTGTTTTTGTCATTTATGGAGCTATATTAAATGAAACAACAAAAAGAAACCATTTTGGATTGCAACACTAAATAATCAAAGTTATTAACCATCTCATAATGTGAATGTAATGATACATCACTAGACAATCAAAATTCTTAACCATCTCTTAAACAATTCCATAATAACAAAGTAGGGTGAGCCGGTAAAATAGACTAGTTGGCATACTTTTGTTGCAGTATCATTAACTTGTTGAGGAAATTCATTAACTTATTGAGAAACCATCATCACTATTCCCAACCAGTACATCATTTGATTCACCCTTTCAAGCTTTGATTTGTGACATCTTCTTCCCTATTCATCAATAGTTGAAGCATGTATGGTGTAAGACGTCCTAATTTTTCTTTCTAGCTCTTTACTTTGTGTCTCTCTTTTTTGAATTGAATTAGTGCATATAGTAGCTTTATGGATAGATAGCTTCTTGAAAGAACTCACAAATTAGAATTAACAACAACAGACACAAAACTAATGATATTATGACAAACAACAAAGATATAAAAGAACTTCAAATGAATATGTCGATGAAATAATGAATAAACACTTACCATCAACTACAGTTTTGATGTTGTGCCCAAGGTGCTTCTCAAGATAGAATTCATTTCTGGATCTCGCAGGTCATATTATGATTAACTCTTCCAAGTGAATTACCAAGATGTCCTTTTTCACAATTTTAAACATTGACAACAACCTCAAAAGTCATGGCTACCTCTTCCTAGGCAAATTTTGCAGCAAGACATAATTGCTGAGAATATTTCAAGTTGCCACCTCAGATTGCTTGCAAGCACAAATTCATGGTCTCCTTGTACAACATAGCAAACCGCAAACGTTGTGGCTCTTCATTTAGACATGTTATATGGAAAATGTCATGCAACTTTGTGCCAATTGAAACAATCCACCTCTTGTTTACACACTATAGAAAATATTATCTCACCTAATACTATAATGAAGAAAATATATGTCTGCATGGAAAACCATTAGACTCCGGCATGTGACATTCATATAAAAATTGGCCAACTAGCAAGTTAATATTAACCAAGCAATGACAAGCCTCAAGTCTGTCATGGTGACCAAACCTAAAGGAATAAACACCATCCCTCTCTTCAATTTCTCCTCCAACACAAGTCCTTGCTCTTCACCTTCTTATAATACAAAAGCAAGTGATTTATTTGTATAAAGAGATATGGCTTGCCTTTCCAATGTTGCAATAGTGCCTTTAATTACATATGTCGACCTCCTTGCATCCTCTTAATTCTCAAAACATTTTGTTCTTAATGTGTTGTGGTAATGCTTCAACAACTTTGTTATTTTAAACCCCTAATTACTAGACAATTAAACAATAAATTTAAAAACTCCGCCCTTTGAGTGATCTTCAATATTCCCATAAAATATCCCAAACAATGAGCTCACTCTACAATTCTTTTTTTCTATATATGTTAATTACCAAGTGATTATTTACCACACCGCACCTTTCAATTAAACATAACCAACTAGCCTCAAACTCCTCCAAGGAGTGACTCATTTTCGGTAACGCACCAAAATCATGAGTAAGTTGTGGGATCTTTATGTTATTCAAGGCATTATGCTCAAGTGCCAGGAAAAATTCTATGTTTGGCATCTAGGAATTTCAACTCAATAGCTAGATGTACAAAAGTATCTTGATTAGTTAAGAAAGACTTAGGAAGGGTTCATCTATCCATAACTTTAAGCAACTCTTGCAAAAAAACAATGATAAGAATCTACGATCTCATTAAATAACAATGTACCACCAAATACGTGAGTGTTGAGGTGGTTGTTTATGCCCAAAAAATAACACGAGAGGAAATTAATATTGTTTATTTTATACATGTTATCGAAGATCAACAGATTAACCAAACAATCTATACTCTTCAACAGACATGTCATTGGTCTAAAACAACCTTGTAAGTAGTTTTTCTTTGTCTCACAACTTCATGGCAAACGAATAGCTAAAGAATAAGTCCCTATCTCACAACTTCAAGGCTTCAAGCTAAGTGAGGGCCATATTTGACATATTTTAGCGGAATCTTTTCCGTTCACTCTTTATAAAGATGGTTTTAACTATTCTTGTGCCAAGAGGGAAGCTTCTCGGGACCATCCTTCGGATGCTCCAAAAAATCCATTACCTTGCCAACCCTACTACCAATTTTAGTGATACCACCCAAGAATGACTTTGTAAGGTTCCAATAGACCTGGGTAGTTTAGAAATCTAATCATAATGAAAGCATTGATAGCACACAAATATTCCCATAAAAGTACATAATAGCATATTTCAGAAACAATGAAGCATAATCTAATTTTTTTTTTTTAGCCATCATACCTATTAACTTTTAGAACATGTGCTTCAATGCCTCAAGAGGATGGTTGTGACATGGATTGAAATATGTCACTTTATAGAGGCGATCAGTAATATCATGTGTAAAAAGAATATGGGTTGGACAACTTTATCTTGTTTCAAGCTGTGGCTGTCTCAATCGTTGTTGGCCCAAAATCTTGATCGCAAACAAACTAGTTCTTTGTTTTTTACAATATTGTTACCCCTCTTGTCTATGTGGGATTTTCAAACGTTGAATTCTATTTCAATAGCAAAGTCTATGTAAAGTTAATCAATCTCGATTACTTTTTTAAAAGACAAGTGTAAAATTGTTGAGGAGTCTGTTCACTGAGATGCAAAGTCGAATGTGAGCCTTGCATCTTCATTCAAATTTATATTACCATTTTGTTCATTGGTGGTGGTGGTAAGCATACAACTCTCCAACTTTGAGCAAATTACTGTCATCCTTCCAAATTAGAATCCATCACAAACATTACGCAACTTGTGTATAGCAAGACATTTAATGCATTTAGAATATGCAAAGCCAACATGAACAAAAACAATAGGAAAGATGTTATTTCTCATAGAATAGTCTAACCTGTTTGGAGACACAATTGCCTTCATTGAAACTTTAGAATTTGATATTTCTCAAATATCCCTTTGAATTTTGTTCCAGAATATAGCCTTCATTGTTTCAATATATATACAAAAAATCACTAATCAAAATTATATTTTTTTTAACAAAGTGGCCAACATGAATCAAAATCAAGTTTTAGAACCACATAATATGCTAAAATTTCTAGAAGGCTTTCTGGAACAATAGTTATTCAATCTGCCAAAATTTTAAGAACATTTTTCTAGAAATGACTATTGGACTAGGAGGTGATAAAAAAACTCATGTGAAAGCAATTCAAAGTTATCACCCTATGTTACCCATCAATCTCTGCAAGCTTCATCAAATAAATTCTTAGTTGCTGCATTCATTAAATGAGAAGTCAATTTAACTATAATAGAAATGAGAATTTGGGGTATCATAAATAACTTTCAATTTTGGAGTTCAAATGGACAAGAAATGAAAAGGGCAAGGAGGAAAATTAATGATTTTATCATTAAAAGTATTTATTTTTTTATGTAAAATATTTTATATTTGTTTAATCCTAATAATAGTGATGGATTGCATTTAAAATTAATAGGCAAGTTAACTATTGTAGAAAACTCAATAAAGTACATATGTCATAATTTTAGGATATGACTAAGATTAGCCAGCTATAAGAAGTGACTCATGCTAGAACTGGCTAAAAAGTAAACACAAATAAATTTATCCCAATGCAATTAAAGATAAAATTATTTGTCATAGGTTGGTCGGAACATTCATTTCCCTTCAAATTTCTATAACACTATATTACATTCAATAAAATTTAAAATTTTATTTTTACAAAAAAATAGTAAACTGTTCTTTAAATTTTATAGAAATTTACTCATCATTCAAAATTAAAATTTAACTCTATCCCAAATAGAATATGATATTAGAAGACCAACGCTAATCATGATATGCACTTTAACGGAGAAATTTTCAATACTGTCAAATTTTTAAAAATAAACCAATGAAATGCCTTCCAATTCTTTGTCACCTTAAGAAATATTTTCTTTTAGTCTTACTTAAATAACATTAATTTTATTAATTAATCTAAAAAATACTATAAAAAATATAATATTAATGATAAAAAATTAAATGACAATAACCAAATTATCACTAGTTATCTGCATTAAATGACAATGACAGTTTTTTACTAATGATATTTTTAAATAAATACAATTTTTATCTTGTTATAATATATTTAATAGTGACAAAAAAATAGTAGTATAAGTTGTTATTATGTATATTAACAACCTAGCGATAATAAATATTATCACTATAATTTATGATAAAAAAAACATTTTGTCACTGGATTGTCACCAAAAGATATGATTAATTATCAATAATGACAATTTAAGCACAATCACTATTAAGCATGTGAAATTATTATTATGATAAAATAAAAGTTTTTCACTTAATATGGATAGTTAGTGATCACAACTTTCATTATCACTATATTGTCACTAACTCACTTTTTTCTTGTAGTGCTAATATTTATGCAACAATAAATTTTAAATTGAGATAGATATCTGAACAAAACTTTGAGATCTCAGTTGATGCATCGGAATTTTCAACAAGTTTCTCATGAGGATATTTATACTATGTTTTAATTTTGAATTTTAATGAACAAAATATGTGAATGTGTAAAAATTAAAGAACAAAGTTAAATATTTGAAATATAAAAAAGTTAGTTTACCTTATGTTTTAATCTTAAATTTTAATGAGAAAAATATAAGAATTTTTGTAACTTTATATTTTAAATTTTGCACCTTTGTACTTTTCTTTTCCATTTTCCTCACTAATCTCTTCAATTTAAACAAAGCTTAGTGTTTTGCTCACTAAAATTTAATATCATATAGGATTAATATATATATATATATATGAGATGTAATTTTGTGCTTCATGGTGTGGATATTTTATTTTTTCTTTATTTTTTCTCAATTAAACTTCAAATCTGAATATATGGTTAATGACATGTACTTCCAAAGTAAAATACAAAGGAATGCTTAGGCAATATTTGGTTATCTAAAATAAATTTGTTTGGGAAAAATACAACCAAATATATATCTACTTTGGCTCTAAAATATTAAAATAAATTTTCCCAAAATAACCTCTTCTATCATTCATTATCCCCCCAAAACTCCCTATTTTTTCATATATATAAATATATATCATGTATATTTTATTATTATCCTTCAATAAAAAAAATATTACCCGATTCCTCTTGCACCCCAAATATCCAACAAAAAAGCATTAATTTAACCGATACAATAAAAAATCACTACAAAGAAAAATATAGTACTTGTGACAAAATAATGAATAACAATATAAAAGTTGTCACTAATAATATGTATTAAATAACAATAGTTTTTATTTTGTCACAAATAATATTTTTTAGGTAACAATAATTTTTTTTTTGTCACATGATAACTCAATACTAACAAAAATTGGTGTTTCACAATTAATTATTAATTGTGGCAATTTAAACACCATTCTTGTGACCATTTAGTTCATAAAATCTTTAAGGTGATAAATAAAAACTTTTGTCACTTAAGGTATATAATTTATGACAATTTTTGTATTGTCACTTATTAGTTTGTCACTAATTTATTCTTCTTTTGTACTGAATATTCTCCCCTAAAAGGTCAAAACATAAATGAATATGCCAAACTCCCCAAAATATTTTATACTTATTTCTCAAAAATATAAACAAAAATTCATCACATTTTTTTATACCACCTTCACATTTTCTGATACCGCTTTCACATTCCCCAACTCAACTCTCAAAATTAATTTTCCAAAAATATATATCAAAATCATTCCTAAAATATAATGAAATATTCCCTCAATGTTTCTGATTTTTAATTTTCTTGTAATATTGATTCAAATTTCAATTTGAACTCAAACTTTCGGATGTATACAGATCATATAGATTTCTTTTGTCTTAAGTATTGAGAAAAATTAAAGAATCCATATATGGAAAACCACAACAAATTCGATTAAATTCTTTTTTTTTCCATATCCAATGTTTAAGCCTTTTGCCAATCTATACTATTATATATAGCATAATTTTGTACTTATTTAATTATGCAATTTTGATTTTAATTGTGTAATTTTGATCAAATGTCAAATTTTTAGAATTTTGAGTATTTTTAATGCAATTAAAAAAAATTTCATTAGTTGTTGATTATTATTTCTAATCGATACGATTATATCTTATCTCTAATTTTCTTTCATCCAAAATTCAAAATATATTAGATGATATTTCATAATCTTTATCTAGTAGAGGATTTGATATTATATATATATATATATATATATTGATGAAATAATATCAAAGATGTTTAGATGTCTTAAAACTCTGCTACTTTGTATACCTAAATACAATTTAAAGAATGAAAACACATCCAAGTCTCAAATAACTCTCATTTAATCTTTCAATTTCACATTTTGAAGAAAAGAAATTACCAAGTATCTCCATAAAAAAGTTTTCTATACAAGTTAAAAGAAAAGATGTTGCTATTTTAGTTATATTCTTCCATTGATTTTGTTGTTGAGGTTTAGTTTGTATGTTTTGTTTATTATATGAAATTGATTGACTATAAGTATTGATGTAATTCATATGTGGGATAAAGAGAATATTGAAAAGGGAATAGAATAAAAAAAAAATACTAAATATTTGCAATTGGTTTATATTGGAATCACAAGATTTATTCTTTATTTTTAATTACTTAGAGATATTTTGACATTTTTAATTTATGAGCCCTCTAAAATAGATAATTTATTCAGTTATAGTAGTAGTTTTCTTATTAATTATACGTCATACACACTGATGTTAGTGCACTCCGTGGTTATTTACTATGCAAATTTGAAGGTTTTAATAGTAGAGGTGATTTTCTCTTCCTTGGTCATAGGTGTCAAAGTCATAGATATCATCGATTTTATGTACTTTTTTAGGTGTCTTTCCCACCCTTTTGTTTTGTTTGTTTTCTTAATATACACATCCACCATTCTTTTGCACACACTTGAATATTGTTTCGAAACATGATCTCTGGATAGGTGGTTCATGACTTTTATCCATTGTGGTGGGTATCCACTTTAAGGTTACAGCTAAATAGAGCAATGACTGTGTATAATTTATTTTAAAGGTAAAGTGGAAGTATGATCCATGGGGATTTAGACAACAATAAACTTCAGACTTATGATTTGTGAGGGATTTATTTTAAATAAACTTAGGAGTCATCAATCATTTGAAGATGGTTCTGAGAGAGTTGAATGTAAAGAAAAGAGGGTCATTGTGTATTTTTTTGTGGGAAGTGTTGACTATACAAATTTGAAGGCTATATTAGTTGACAAGTTTCTCCTCTTATTTTTTAATTGTATGATTTTATGTTTTGTTCATTATGTGAAATTGATTGAATTTAGATATTAATGTAATTCATATATAGGATAGAGGGAATACTAAAAAAGTAATAAAATCAAGAAAAAATATTAAAAATTTGTTATTGATTTGCATCAAAATTATGAGATTTGTTCCTCTTTGTAATTATTTAAAGATATTATCTTTTTCTATTTAATTTATGGGCTTTCTCGATTTAATCAATGACAATAATAGTATTATTTACATTTATTGAACTTGAATTATAATCAGTCAGCACACATTAGTGTATTCCACGTATTTGCATGGATAGTTTATTTAAAGCATTCTATATTTTTTCACAACTTTTTCTCACTAAAAATTCATGCAACACTAGCTTATAGTGAGCAGTAAGGGTAATGAAAGTCATCATTGAGAAGATATTTATATAGAGAGAGAGAGAGATGATAGAATCTAAGAAATCCTTGCGCAAGATAGTATGACAGTTTGAAAAAGATGTTTTCCAAAGTTGAGGTCATAAAGGGGAATCGAACATTGGATGTAGAGACCTAGTTATCGAGGCTATTAATAAGCTGACAAATATCTTGTTCTAGGTTTCTTTTAGGAGATAGAAGATAGAAAGACCGTATTTGCATGGTAAATGTAAGCTATAATGGTTCATCAAGATATAATTCATTCATCCAATTAGTTGGGCTCCATAGGCTTGTTGCTAAACATCAACCATAGAAATTAGGTACTCTTCAATTAATAGAGATTAAATGAAAGGGTTATTACTTTAAAGGAGTTTAAACTAATGTGAATATTTTGATATTCAAAATATCACAATGAGTTTTGAGCCCATACCCAATGAATGGATGAACCTAATGAGTCACATACAAAAGCCTATAGGAAGTTTTTATTTGGTAGGAGGAATTTTCTCAGGAATTAGAAAATTCAAGCCTAGGTATTTTGAGAGAAGGACGAGTGACTAATTTAATTAATCATCTTGGATTGATTAATTTAAGTGTTAAATTAATCAAAATAATTTAAAGAGTCAAATTGGGCCAGCTAAATTAAGAAGTTAATTTAATTGGTAACATATGATAATTAATTAGCCAAGTTAACTTAAGGAGTTAATTCTAAGTAATTAAATTAAAGGGTTAATTTAATTAAAATAATAATTTGAATTTTGGACTAAAATCAAATGGAAGAGTTCATTTGAATTTGAATTAGAGTTAATTAGCATTTTATATCTTGAGATGCAACATAAATGTTAATTAAATAAAAATGCATGTGAAATGTAAATGCACATGATGCATATGCAAGTTGGCAAGTTGGCAAACTAGCATGGGAGGTGTGATGCTAGCTAAGCATCTCTCTCACCCTACAAATAGGCCACATGGCCGGCTACTTGAAGTTGTTATTGGCATCCTCACATTTTCCCTCCAAAAGTGTGATATTCATGTGTTGAAGATTCACACCAAATTCTCTCCTCTCCCTCTCCCTCTCCCTCTCACCTCCATTAACACCTCTTATCACCTTCTTCCTCTCTTTTTCTAGCACAAGTTAGGTTGATTTAGTGATTACCTAAGATGAGTGGACTTTGTCATTAGAGATCCTATACTTGGAGGACTTAGAATTCCTTGGTGGATCATTGTTTGTATCTTTTTTTGGGAGCATAATGGGGTGACCAAGGAGTTTCTGATTTCAGCAAACTTTTGGTAGCAACTTACTATATTGGTGGTGGTGTAGCCTACTAAATTTTCCAAGTTTTTGATCTTGGAAAGGGGACCAACTGTTGGTATTCGCTGCTATGTATAGATTGTCCTTTAAAGTGTTCATTGGAGTGATTTTCTCATTTCCTCTATGTTAATGTACAAAGGTAATTTTTCTGCATCCAAATCCTTATTTAGAGCATGTTAATGATCCTTGGGATGGAGTAGTTTGATTACATTTTGCCTATTTTTGATTTTATATTTAGATCCCAATCCTATTCCTTTTTTCAGGAGCTCCTCTGTAAGACGCTCATGCTAAAATTCTTAGTGGTTGATGTGTTGTTTGCATACAATTTCAGGTGACTGTGTTGACCTTTCATCTAAAAATGAAATTTTTGACAAGGGGGGAGTAGGGAAAGTATGTTGTGATCAAAAGAAGGCCAAGAAATGTTATCACGTGTCTCTAAAAAAGAGGCTCAAGGTAGAGAGCTCAGGGTCGAGGGGAAAGAAAGTAACTATCTCTTCTATAGAAGACCTGCTAGACTTGAACCCTCAAGACAAAAATGAAAAACAGAACATAGAGAAATATAGGATAGAGCTTGCAGAGAAATTCAAGGAGATCGAGTTAGTACCTAAGAACCTGAACAAGGTATTGTGAATTGGAACTCAAATGGCTCCTAAATTAGAAATTTTGACCACTGAGTTTTCCAAACAAAATATGGATGTTTTCATGTGGAATGCTTCAGATTTCAAGGGAATAGATCCCTAGGTGACTATGCACGGACTAAACATTAACCCCTAGATAAAGCCTACCCAACAGAAGAAGACAAATGATAGGGCAATGAAAAATCTGATCATTAAAGAAGAGGTCAACAAGTTGCTGGAGGCGGGATATGTTATTGAGATCCAATTCACAAAATAGCTGTCTAATGTGGCAGTGGTGCCAAAAACAGAAGAAAATGGAGAATGTGCATAGATTACTTGGACCTAAACAAAGCATGTCCCAAGGGCTCCTATCCTTTGTGTAGGATTGACTTATTAGTTGATTCTATGGTTGGTTGAGCGTTTTTTAGTATGCTGGATGCTTTCGAGGTATATCACCAGATGTTCATGGCAGAAGATGATAAGGATAAGCTAACCTTTGTCAGTGAAAGAGGGATATTTTACTACAGTGCCATGCTCTTTAGATTAAAGAACGTGGGGCCATCCTAGTAAAGGTTAGTGAATAGGATGTTCAAGAACTAGATTGGTGTGAGCATGGAAGTCTATGTTGATAACATGTTAGTAAAAAACATGAAAGAGTTCGATCACTTGGCATATCCAGAGGGGGCCTTTATAATCATGAAGAAATATAGGATGAAACTTAACTCAACAAAATGCACATTTGGTATTAAATGAGGAAAATTTCTGGGCTACCTGGTTAACAAATGCAAGACAGAAACTAATCTGGAAAAAATTAAAGTAATAATGCGTATGAACTCACCAAAGTCAATAAAGGATGTGCAGAAATTGACTAACATGATAGCATCATTGAACTGATATTTTGAGGTTGGTGGACAAGAGCTTGCCATTCTTTAAAATTTTAAGAAACATGAAAAATTTTCAATAGGATGAGGAGTGTGAAAAAGCATTTCAAGAACTCAAGAAGGATCTGAGATCGCCGCCTCTACTCATGAGGGCGATTGATAGAGAGCTTTTATACTTGTATATAGCTACATTAAAGTATGCAATGAGTTTTATATTAATCAAAGAAGAGAACATGGCTCATAAGACAGGTTACAATGTGAGCAAAGTATTGTAAGAAGCCAAAAATAGATGTTTGGAGATCAAGAAGTTGGCTTTGGCTCTTGTGGTGATAGTAAGAAAGTTGAGACATTACTTTCAATTCCATAAAATTATTATCTTGACAACGATCCTTTGAAATAGGTTTATGCAAAATTGGATGTCTATGGGAGACTAGTTAAATGGGTAGTAGAGGTAGAGAAATGTGACTTGGAGCATCTGAATATGAGCTCCATCAAAGTGCAAGTTTAAGTTGATTTTATGTTCGAGATGACTGAGTAAGACACAAAGGCAAGTAAAGAGACATGGATGATGCATGTTGAAGGGCCAGTCACCTCCCAACATGGTGGAGCTGGGATTTTCTTATGAGGACCCAAATTTATGGAGCTTGAGTTTGTAGTAAAGTTAGCTTTAAGGGTAATGAATAATGAAGCTAAATATGAAACAATGATCATTGGGTTGAAAGTAGCCTTACACATGAGCATTGAGAAATTAAATGTATACACTAATTTGTAGCTCTGTGCACTTTAGATTGAGAAGACATTTGCATCTAGGACCTAAAAAAGCTCACTATGTAATAAGGGAAATCTACGAAAGAAACTATAAATGAAAAAGCTTACTATGTAATAAAGGAAATCCATGAAGGAAACTTTGGAAATCACTTTAAAGGGGGTCTTTAGCCCTTAAGATCCTCAAACATGGTTTCTTTTGGCCTACTATGAATCAGGATGCTGCTAACTTCGCCAAAAAATATGAGAGATATCAATTCCATGACCTTTTTCATTAGCCAGCGGTATTGATGGAGCCGATCTCTGTATCTTGTCCATTTAACCAATGGGGCATCGACATATTAGGTCATTTTCCACCCGCTAAAGACAAAAAAAATGCTATAGTATCAGTAGACTATTTCAGTAAGTAAGTAGAAGTAGAGTCATCAATTAAGGTCCCCAAAAATGAAGTTATGAGCTTTCTTTGGAGGAACATGATATATAGACTTGGGATCCCAAGGGTTTTAATCCCCAATGATGAAACTCAATTTCATGAAAAAAAAGATAATGAGTTGGCATCATGAGTTAAAGATTAGATAGCATTTCACATGTATGGGGAACCCAAAGACTAATGGACAAATAGAGGTGACCAATCGAGACCTCTTAAGCACCTTAAAGCACTTTTGACCAATGCAAAAAGATGCTGGGCCGATGAATTCTTGATGGTCCTTTGAGCACATTGTACCACCCCAAAATCGGCCATAGGGAAGACTTTATATTGCTCAATTTATAGGGCAAAAGTTGTAATCCTTAACAAAATAGACAAGCCTACTAGAAGGGTCTTGGAATATGTTCCAAACGTTAACAATGAAGCATGGGAGTTCAAGCTTGAGGTGATTGAGAAGAAGAGAGATTGAGTTTATGTGAAGATTCAAGAATATAAAAATATTATGGAAAGACATTAAAACAAATAGCTTGATAAAGGAATTTCTAGGTGGGAGACTGGGTTTTGAAAAAGGTTAAGGTCTCGAAGCATGTCAGGAAGTTAGACCTGGATAGGGGAGGACCTTACCAGGTTGTCAAGGTAACCAAACAGGGATCATAAAGGTTGAAGGATGTTAAAAGAAATGAACTTCCAAGACCATGGAACCTACAAAATTTGGAAAAGTTCTATGTTTAGGTTAGTGTTTGATTTTGTAAAATTAGCGTATGGTTGGTACCCTTTATGATGCCCACTTAATTACAAGAACTTTATCTCCATTTGGCACTATTCATGTTTTTCTCCCATATAGAGATTTAAAAAAAAACCTAAATCTTGAACAAACAAGAAAGATTTCATAAGATCTTAGCCAAATCTCACCCAAAAGAGATCTCATCAAGATCTACGCACTATCCTATCCAAAGATCTCATTAGATCTGAGTAAGATCTCACCTAACAAAGATCTCACCAGGATCTATGCAAGATCTTATACCAGAAAGATGTCACTAGATTTGAGCAAGATCTTACCTAATGGAGATCTCAGCAAGATCTATGCAAGATCTTATCCTAAGAAAGATCTTACTAGATTTGAGCGGGATCTTACCTAAAAAAGATCTTAGCAAAGTTTGACCAAGATCTTATCTTAGGAAAGTTCTTACTAGATCTAAGTAATATCTCACCTAAAAGTGATCTCAACAAGGTCTGAGCAAGATCTTACCTAAAAGGGATCTCATAAGATCTACATAAGATCATGTCCATGAGAGATCCCATGGGACTTGAAGAGGATCCTAAATCTAAACAAGACCTTAGCCAACAAAGATCTCACAACATTTGCACAAAACCTAAACCAAAATAAATCTCAACTAAGCCACAAGGACCTTCCTTAATCTCAAAAAGATACGTGAAACCAAAAGGACATCAAAATTTTAAAAAATAATTAAATGCTCAATAATCTATTCCACATCACCCACATACTTTATTAAACTAAATTTTGATTATATATATGATTTTTGATTACAAATATTTTCTAATATCCCAACTCGAGTTCACAACATAGGCATGAAACATTTGAAGATCTTGAGCCAGGACTTCAGAAATAGAACTAGAAGTCTAAGCAAAAAATAAAATCAAGAGGCTTGGAACTCATGCTTTATGGCTTTAAGCCCCCAACATCAACAGTAGTCTGAGTAACTTTCTCATTGCCTCCAATAATGATAGTTGTAGAAGTCTCGGTCAAGATCTTACCTTCTCCAAATACCTTTTAGGTGGTATCTTTGGCATCTTCAAGAGCTTAGCATGCAAACTCATCTCCAGGCTCTTCTTTCTCAACAGCAGAGTAGTCTTTCAACTCAACATCTCTAAGGAGATTGAATCTCTTCAGTTCAAACCTTTATACGATCCCTTCCAATTTAGTCAATTGGGCTTGGCACTTCAAGAACCCCCATAAAGGCATAATATGTTGCCTTTTTCTCAACTAAGGACTCAAAGGTATGAGACTTCTTGAAAGTTCGAGCATCATCCAGTCTTATCTTTTGGATTAACTCTTGATATTCAAGGGATCTTTCGAAAGCTTCTCAACCTTAGGTACACCCTTGCTCATAGAAGGCTTTCTTCTCAAATGCTTGTGACTTCTTCATCTTAGCTAGCTTTTGTTCTAGTTCCCAAATCTTTTTGTTGTGATCCTCAAGTTTTTCCTTATGGAAAGCTAGCTCATTGTTGATAGAGTCTTAGGTCAATTTGAAATTGGTCTTGAGCTCTACTTTGGCCTCTTCGAGCTCTATTACCTCTTATACTAAGCCATGAAGTGATTCCTCCTATATGAGCATTGCAAAGTAATCTAGAGGAGGAAAGTGATCTCTTATAGAAAAGTAAAGAATTTAGCACCTTTGCACAAGAACTCAAAGAATAAAAACTAGAGAACAAGACATACCTTCATCATGTCATGAGCGTTGTTCTCTTCCAATTGAGTGAAATTGACTAGCACGAGCATAGCCTGCTTTTGAATTATCAAGCACGCTTGTAAAGTTAAAATGAGGTCACCTCAGATTGAAACTTGAGAATAGAGCTTTTGTCTATAAGACATGATTTTTGTCTAAGTTCCTTCCTATGTGTGTGTCTATGTGTTTGTGTGTGTGTGGCCAGCCAGCATCTAGATGGTTCTATCAATCAGCAAAGCTAAATTCAACCTAGACTTAAGTGAAAAAATATAAGACTTCTCCATGGAATACGAATTCCTTTTAGTTAATATAAGTGTCTTAAATCCTTGTTCATTTGACAACGATGACGAACATGTATTTTTACTTACATTGGATTGGTGGGATTTAGACCAATAGAAATACAAATCAAGATTTAGATTTTGTGGGTTTTTACTTAATTTGTTATCTTGTTTTGCAGATTTTGTAATGTCAGCATCACATAGTCAATCCAACCAACATGTATCTCTTGACAGTGGTGATAATGAAGAAGTGAGCACTGCACCTAGAGGTACAAAAAGAAAACACTTAGTCGTATGGTAGCTCTTTACAAAGGTCAGCAGTATAAATGGTATTATACATGCTAATGTAACTATTGTGAAAAAATTTTATATGGTAATGCTGCACAAAGTACAACTCATCTAATAAAATAGTTATGGAATGCTTGTCTAAAGTTCAAGTTAGATTCTAGAAATAGTTTCAGTGGAAGTCCTAGGAGTGAATTCATAGTTGACCAAGTTAAAAGGATTTTGCAATTGCATGTATAAAACACAATTATCCTTTCAATATAACTGAGCATGAACATTTTGAAAAGTTTTTGAATGGTCTGAATCCAAATTTCAAGCTTCCTTGTGGAAACACCATTAGAAGTGATATGATTGAACTATATGAAAAGGAAAAAGTCAAAGTTTACAAATTGTTAGATAGACTAAGATGTAAAGTATCTTTGACTACAGATATTTGGACTTTATATCACTCAAGTATTGCATATTGTTATTTGGCTATTCACTTTATTGATGATAATTAGGAGTTGCAAAAGAAAATTCTTGCATTTAATAAGATTCCATATACACATGATGGTAAAGCTTTGTTTAACTTCATGAAAGAAATGATTTTGGTATAGAATTTGGAAAAGAAGTTGTTTTTAGTAGTTGTTAATGGTGCTATAACTAATGATGCTATGATTAGAAGATTGAAAGATTGGCTTGTTTATGATTCATTAATTGATTTTGATGGGGATTTGTTACATGCAAGATGTAGTGCACACATTAAATTTGATTGTACAAGATGGATTGACTAAAATTAAGGGACTAATTGAGAAAATTCGTGAAACTATAAGACATTTGAATAAGTTTCCTACTGCAACTCAAAAATTTGACACTATATTAATCCAATGTAACTTAGAGGGTGAGAGGCAAGTGGCCATGGATGTGCCTAATAGATGAAACTCAACTTATGAGTTGTTTGCGATGGCATTACCATTAAATGAAGCATTTTGTCATTTGTAAAGAATAGATAAACATTATTGATTCAATCCATCTAAGTCAAAATGAGAAGTGACTAAAGTTGTGCATGGGTGTTTACAACTATTTTATGAAGCTACTCATCATTTTAGTGATCATAAGTATCCAAGATCTAATATATTTTTTCTTGATATTTGTGAGATTCAATTGAAGATGACTGAGTGGGAAAACAGAGAATTTGATTTTATTAGGAGGATATCTTGTCCTATGAAGGAAAAGTTTGATAAATATTGGGATGATTATTGTTTAGTGTAAACTGTTGTTGTCCTATTTGATCCCAGGTTTAAAATAGATTTGGTTGAATATATTTACACTAGAATTTATGGTTCAAATGCTCATCCATACATTAAAATGGTTCACTATACTTTGATAAGTTGTTCATTACTTATGGAGGTAGTGTTACCTTTTCAATGGAGAGACCACTTTGACAAGTAGCACTACTGTTGAAACATGCACGTCTTTACTTGATTTTGATAAATGGTGTGATGAATCATGGCTTTCAGTTAATCAAATATTAGAGTTAGCTAGCTACTTAGATAAAATTAGGCTTCCAAGGGCACACACATTTAACATTTTGGACTGGTGGAGAACAAATAGCCCCAAGCTACCCATTTTAGCATAAAAAGCATGTGATATTTTAACAATTCTAGCTACTACCATGGCATCAAAGGCGCCATTTAGTATTGGGGGTTGTGTTATTGATGAATCACATGCTTATTTGCTTTCGAATGTGGTAGAGGCATTAGTAGTAGCTAATGATTAGATCGAACCAGTTCCTAAGGATGGTAAGTAAAGTTATTTATACTTTTTAGTTCTTTTGTTAATTTTGTTAATATAAACTTTTTCTTACCATGTTTTGATTTTTTTACTTTGGAAGTGATGTGGAATCATATGAAATTCAAGTAGAAAGTGTATTAGGATTTTGATAAACAAAAGTTGCAGGTAAATATAAACAATGCTTTTTTTCAATTCTATTTTATTTTGAGTAGTGATTCACCTAATTTTTTCTTCTTTTGAATTACTAGGTTGGAGATGACATGACTTGAAGATGATTTTGTAGTTAGGCTCAAAGTGGTTTTAGTTGGACTAATTTGCTAAAATTTACATGTTTATGTTTTTTGTAATTGGATTTGAAAATTTATATAATTGTAATTTAAGTATTGTGTCCATTTCTTATGTTAGATTAATTTGTTAAAATTCAAATATACACTTATTATAATTGGACTTAAGAAAATTTTCATAATTTTAATTTATTTTCTTATATTTGAGATTTCAATTACATGTCAAATATGTTAAGTGAACCAATATTTTGCTCTAGCAACAATAATTCTACTGTCTAGGCAAGCAACAACAAGGACAAAAAATGGGTCGTTCCTAGACCCAACCTAAAAATGTTGGGTCTAAAGAGCAGACCTAATGAACAAACGTAATGCGTAATGGGCCTAATTGGGTAGGGTAAAAGAATGGGTATTATTTTTGGGTATTCTCTAGGTATGAGTTTGGGTAGGGTAAAATCTTACCCATTAACAACCTTAATTATGGTTCTACAATCTATTTTGTAAATTCCTTGTAGAGGTTGCAAAAACTAGGGAAGCCAGTGGGAAGTAAAGAATATATCTATTCTGAAAACATAATGTATTCTCACGTGAAAGCTATTGGGACATGCAGCTAAGTTCTAAGTAGTGGCTTTTATCTTAGATTTGGAAAAGACATTTTACTTTCCAAGTTTCTCTAGGAATTTAATTTCAGTTTCAAGACTTGTAACTTTAGGATATTTCTGTAACTTTTCAGATGATGTTTTCAATTTGTTTTATAAATCTGAACCTATTGGGAATGGTATTCTATCTGATGCTCTTTTTCAAATCAATTTACAAAATGGTGCCACTCGTACTACTTTGCATATTCAAAATAATGCTAGTGTCAAAAAATGTGTTATGAATGAGGATTCTTCTTTGTTGTGGTACCGGAGATTGGGACATATCTCCATTCAAAGAATTAAGAAATTAGTGAATGATAGGATACTTAATGCCCTAGATTTTACTAATTTCGAGAATTATGTGGGCTGCATAAAAGGTAAGCAGACAAACATGTCAAAGAAAGATGCCAAGAGAAGTTCAAACTTATTAGAAATCTTACATACAGATATATGTTGTTTGTATATGGATTCATATTGCCAAAAGTACTTTATCTCTTTCATAGATGATTACACAAGGTACATGTATCTCTACTTGCTTAATAGAAAATTTGAAGCACTAAATGCTTTTAAAAATTTTAAAGTAGAAGTAGAGAAACAATGTAGAAAACAAATTAAGACTGTGAGATCAAATAGAAGCAATGAGTACTATGGTAGATACACTGAAGATGGACAAGCACTTGGTCCTTTTGTAAAGTTTCTTGCTGAGCATTGATTTGTTTCCCAATACACTACACCCAGTTCACCAAGCTAAAATGGTGTAACAGAAAGAACAAATTGAACATTATTTAACATGGTGCAAAATATGCAATCATGCTCTAAACTTCCTAAATTCTTGTGAATTGAAGCTCTTAAAATGGTAGTGTACATATTAAATCAAGTTCCAACCAAAGTTATCCCAAAGACACCATTTGAGTTATTTAAGAGTTGGAAATTAAGTTTGTAACAAATACGCATTTGGAGATGCCCATCTAAAGTAAGAGTTTATAACCTACAAGAAAAGAAATTAGACCTAAAGATCATCAATGGGTATTCCATTGAATATGTTGAAAGGTCTAAGGAATATGAATTTTATTGCCCCTTTAATATTACTAGGATTATAAAGCCAAGAAATGTAAAATTTCTTGAGAATGACTTGATCAATGGGAATGATAAATTAGATATAGGATCTGAAATAAAGACTTATGTTCCATAGACTTCCACTTCAAATCATGGATGGACTATTGTTATTCACAACACTCCTCGAGTTTGAGTGCATGTTGAACAACCAATCCTTAAAACTCCATAAGCTACTTATAATGACCCAGTAGATCTAGTTCATCAAATGCTGACAATTATTGAACAACCACTTGAACAACATGCTCTTCCAAAGAATGTTGGTGAAATATTAAGAAAATCTACTTGAGTAATGAAATAAGAAATTTCAAATAACTATGTGGTGAGTATAATATTGGAGCCAAAGATGATCCTAAAACATTTTCACAAGTCATGAGTTGTAAGAAATCTGGCTTGTGGTATAATGCTATGAAGAAAGAGATGGATTTGATGGCATCAAAGTTTGGGATCTTGTTGAGTTACCCGAAGTTGTAAAAGCTATAGGATGTAAAATGGGTCTTCAAAACTAAGAAGGACTTATTGGGGAACATTAAGAGATATAAAGTGAGACTTGTTGCCAAAAGATTCACTAAAAAAAAAAGGAATCAATTATAAAGTGACTTTTTCTCTTGTATTTCAAAAAGATTCTCTTCCTGTCATTATGGCATTAGTTGCATATTTTGATATGAATTTGCATCAATTGGATATGAAAATGGCATTTCTTAATGGTGATCTAGAGGAAGATGTTTATATACAACAATCTGAAGGATTGTCCTCTAGTGATGGTGAGCATTTAGTTTGCAAGCTAAAGAAGTTTATATATGGATTGGAACATACTTCTATATAGTGGTATTTAAGGTTTCATGGTGTAGTTTCTTTATTTGGATTTGAGAAGAATGTCATAGATCAATGCATATACTAGAAGATTAGTAGGAGTAAGACTAGTTTCCTAGTTCAGTATGTAGAAGACATCTTACTTGCTAGTAATGACAAAAGATTGCTACATAAGGTGAAACAATTTCTCTCGACATGAAAGATTTAGGTGAAGCATCTTATGTTATTGGCATAAAAATCCATAGAGATAGAACTTATTATATTTTGGGTTTATCTTAAGAGACTTATATTAATAAAGTTTTAGAGAGGATTTAGATGAAAGATTGTTCACCGAGTATAGCAACTGTTGTGAAGGATGATAGGTTCAACTTGAATCAGTGCTTGAAAGATCACCTTGAGTAGGAACAAATAAGAAATATTCCATATGCTTTCGCTATTGGAAGCGTGATGTATGCTCAGGTATGCACACGACCTAACACTGCATTGGTTGTGGGAATATTAGAAAGATATCATAATAATCTAGGTATGGACCACTAGAGAACTTCAAAGAAAGTGATACCTGCAAGGAATGAAAGATTACAAGCTTATATATAGACAAATCGATAATCTAGAGAAAATTGGCTACTTGGATTCAAACTTTGTTGGCTATATCAAATCATGAACATCAACATTTAGTTGTATCTTTATGCTAGTCAATAGAGCTGTATCTTGGAGAAATGCAAAGAAAACTTTGATTGCAACATGTACTATGGAAGCCGAGTTCATTTCTTGTTTTGAGGCAACCTCACATGGTGTATGGTTGAAGAGTTTCATATCTGGGCTTAGAATTGTGAATTCTATTCTAGGCTATTGAGGTTATATTGTGATAATTTAGCTGTTGTTTTATGCTAAGGACGAAAAAAGTGGTAGTTGAAGCTAGCACATCAACATCAAGTATTTAACCATTTGGGAACATGTTAAAGAAAAGAAAGTGGTCATTGAACACGTTAGTACTAAATTGATGATAGTTGATCCTTTGACTAAAGGCATGCTGCTAAAGATCTTCAATAATCATGTAGCTAAAATAGGAGTTGGTTCCTCCAGGTAATTTTGTTGTAAGAACAAACTTTATTATTTTAATGAACATTTGTGATGCTTCTACTGTGAATTTTCTTGTGTACACATTTAGTTCAAGAAATATCATTAATGTTTGGACCTTGAATGAACATATTGTTTATTCATTAAATTATATAGGCTAAGAGACATAATGCATTACTCTTAGATGACATATCACCATGATTCTATATTATATTTTCTTATTAAGCATAAGTATTCATGAAATTAAGGATTATGGTGTACGGATCAAGTGGGAGAATGTTGGTTATAATATGGTTGTACCCACATTCGGATGTGGTCTGTATAACGCTCCATGATAGGTGGTTTTGGCCATAACCACCTGCCCACTAACCCAGTAGCCCACTCAATTGATAGAGATAGTGTCTTGATAGAATGTATGTATATATAATTTTTTAAATAATAAATAGTATTTAATGTATATAAATATGCTATGAATAATTTTATGTGCATATATATAATTTTATTTATCTGTGATTATATATATACGCATATATATAGTTTTTTTTATAAAGATTATATAGTATTTGATTTATACAAATATGTTATATATTTTATAAATAAAAAATTATTTAGTTTGGATAATTATATATATGTATGTATATATAATTTTATAAATACTAAATAGTATTTAATTTATGTAAATATGTTATATGTTTCATAAATATAAAACTATTTAATTTTGGATAAACAAAAGAAAAAGAAATATATATAATATATATGTATATGGATAGGTTATAAATAATTTTATATACATATATAATATGCATATGGGTATTTATATAATTTTTTATATGTATATAATTATATATATGTATGTATGTATAATTGTATACATATTAGATAGTATTTAATTTATATAAATATTTTATGTATTTTATAAATATAAAATTATTTAATTTAGATTAGATAAAAGAAAAAGAAAAACATAAGGATATAAAGTAATTATATATATATATATATATATGTGATGGTATTTTCATCCTTTCAATGTAAAATTCATTTCAAATAGACGGAAGAGACTGTGGTCCAAATTTTGAAAATATAAGGGGCCATTTCATCCCCTTTTTTTTCATAGGGGGATAAATAGCCTATTTCATATGACAAAGGGGTAAAAAAAATTTAGCTCACAATTATAATAATGTAAAACACGGATGTAGGGCAGCCATTTAGACAAAAGCTTAGAACACACACAAGACATTTATAACAAAAAATGTCTTCTACAAAATAAATCAAACAAATTTTTATTTTTCACATGTTACTGATTGCATTTTCCAAACTATTTTCCTAAAAGCAATGCAAATGAAACCACACATTTCTCTCTCTAATTTTACTTCTAAATTTCTTTAATGGTTGGTGCCACAAAAAACTCAAACAAATCAAGCTCAAACCAAGTTACAAAACAATTCAAGTACCAAATGAAAATTTTAAACACTCTAAACAAAATCGAAATATTTTTTCAAGTTCCAAATGCAATCATTTCTTTCTCGATTAAATTTTATTTTAAATTTTTTTATTGGCTGATGCCACATAAAAACGACAAGTCAAGTTTGAGCAATAGTTATTTTTAAAAAAAATTGAGTTTAAAGTTGACAAGTTGTAAAATTTAGATCCATATCAAATTGAAACTATTGAGTTTGAGCAAATTACTAAAAATTATTTAAATTAATTTATTTTGTGAATATTTTATGCTAATATTTATTTTTTATTCTTCCATCATCCTTATCATCATTACTGTTATATATTGTCAAATTGAACTAGCACATAATTTTAAAATATGTTTATATAATTACACTATGTACAATAATAACTACAATAGTAAATCATTTAATTGTCATTTTATTTCATTTAATTTGATATTAACATATATGAAATTATAAATAAATCTTACTTCATTATTTGTAAAAATAATAATATCATTAATTTCTAACTATTATGAATAGTAAAATTAAACATTTAAAATATAAAAATAATAATATCATTAATTTCTAACTATTATGAATAATAAAATTAAACATTTAAAATGTAAAAAGAAAAGAAAAATGCACCCTAACAATTCACAAACTTTTAAGCACTGTATTTCAACTTGAATTCATTTAAATAAACATTGAGTGACTTGTGACTCAATGACATAAGTCTTCCAAATAATGTGGAAAGTCAAGAGTTCAAATCTAAACGAGCTCCTAATTTGCGTGCGCATGCTTAAATAAAAAATAAAAAATAAAACTAGAATTCAATTAAATAAACAATTTGACTCAATTTGGTACGGCAAGAAGCGCAGAAATGTTATTATGAGAAATTTGGTAGCTAGCCTCTTTTAATTCCCCAAAATCTTGACTTGGGTTTTTTGTAGTATGGTAATGCACTGAGTATAGAACGAATGACTCATCTACACAAAATGCTTCCTTAAGATTCGATGTGTCCTCCAACCACCACAAAATCAGATAAAAAAAACATTTTCTGACAAAACATCTTATTTTTCATATTTAATGCTGTCAGTTGTAATTAGATAGATAATTGCACCCTATCCAAACAATAACTGCTGAGTACTTAAAATTATCATAAAAAAATTATTCACTTCCATTTTTACCTTAAAAATCTAACAAAAAAAAGCATTAATTTGACTATTATAGTAAAAATTATCTTTCTCCAAAATATAAATAAACATATCAAAATTCTCCTAAAACAATTTTCTTACCGTTTCTCAAAATATAAACAAATATTCATCATATTCCCCAATATAACTTTATATTCCCCAACCCCACTTCCAAAACCCATTCTTCCAAAATATATAATACAAGATATACAATTTTTAACCAAACATCACCTTAGGATTTATTATATAGGTTAATTGGTTAATGTTAATTAATTCTTGATGATCAACATATATTTGGGATGAAATGATAAAACTAATTCACTCAGACAAATTAGCACCATTTGAAAACTAAGAAAATTGGCTATGATTCGACGGAATGGCATTCAAAAAATGATTGTATGAGAAATATAGAAAAAAAAAGTTTATAGAAATGAGAAATTATTTTGGGTACGGGTTTAATGTCTTCTTATAAGAGAGTTAGTGTAAAAATAATTCTTGATCTGACATGTTTTTCTTATATCAATATATTTGAAGACATTTATTTATTTATTTATTTATTTTTATAATGATATATGCAGATGGCTAGGATCTTCTAAAAACAATAACTGAAGATTTTTTGATGGAAAAGCTTCCAATTAGCAACGGTAATGGGACATGTTTGGGGTGAGTTTAGCAAAATTCGAGACCCGCGCTACTCCGCCCCCAACCTATATCTAGTGGGTTGGACTCATTAGACCATCAGACCTATTTAAAATATTTAATAAAAATAAAAAATATTTCTTTTAAAAAAAATATCATCACCATAACTTTTTAATATGAGAAAATAATATTGTTAACAAAAAATTTATTACTTATATATGCATGTTTTAGTTTTTGAAAAATGATAAATTGCAAATATTATTATTATTTATATATACATATTGAATGTATAAACTATTTATTATGATAATATTATTAATTTTTATATAGATCATATATGTATTATTCACATATTTTCATATATATATACACACACGTATAATAAATAAAATTAATATATATATTATTCTAACCAGACAGGATTGGGGCAAATTCGAGTTCAAAAATTAAAAGTTAAGACTTGCCCCTAGCACTTATGCTTTCAAAACTTGTCCAAACTATGGGGGGTCTAGGTTTTACTCGTACTTATTGCCATCGCGATCTCCAATTTATATGGGTAATTGATATGAGATGGCTCTACAGGCCAAGCAGGCCCAATGAAATAACACTCGACCAAGACAAAAAGGTATAACATGGATAGCCCAATTGGTTATCAGGCTTAGCCCATTGGCGATTGACCAAATCATCAACTGGACTTAACCTCACTAGGCCTTTCTATTAGCACGAGTATCAATATCTTGCCCAGTCGACTAGAGTATCCTTAACCAAATCGAGGATGCTTGTTTAGCACCCAACCTAGGAGATTTGAATCTAATAGAATTTCATTGTATCAACCAAAGTGCGTCCAAATGATTCACTAGCAAGTATTCTCCTCGACCTAGGAGGTTGACTGGACGTGACCACTTCTTTGCCACATTGAATGTTCTAACAGACAGCGTGCCTTCACATTAATAACACGTGCCACCAATAGTACCACTTTTTTTGCTGCACCAAGGTAGTGTGTGCCTCTTGTGTACTGCCATGTCCTATGGAGCTCAAGAAGGCGCCACCTGAAATAGTATACAAATTGGAGAAGACTTAAAGGTTTTCAGATTAGGACAAAGGCCCTTTTTGTATGCACAAGGGCATCACGGACATATTAAACTCAATAGAATGGTTATAAATACCACATTGTCACCTTTTAGTAAGGTATGGTCATTATTACTCAAAACCTTCACTTCGTTGCTCTACCTTTTAGTTAATTACTATACTAACTTAAGCGTCGAAATACTTTAGCCGAGGGCCCTTCAGCTAGCCTGACATGTGCTATTGATTGTAGGACTTGACCTAACTACATCATCAAACCCCATTTTTCGACCTCTTATCTAGTTCATCAGATAGGACATCAACTTAGTCTATTTTCAAACAATTCTTACCATCATCATTTGGCATCATTTGTGGGAAGCTAGAGTTTATAAATGAGAAAAAATGGTTCACACTAGGTGAGCTATTTTTGAAATGGATGAGAATAGAAGATCCCCAACCCCTCATCTTTGACCCTAATAAAAACCAGATGTGGCTAAACCTAGCTCCTAGCCAGAACAAGTAGTCATCCTGACTATGCCCCAAATCATACAGCTGATAGCAAGCAGATATTAGCTCAACTATTAGCTATCTTCAATAGGCATAAAATTAGCCTAGCCTAGCTACTAATGCTACTCCCTAACCTTCACAACGTGAGGAATGGCCCTCGAGAGAAGAGAGGGGTAGACTAGTGGCTAGGTTCCCCTGCCCTACTAGAGGATAACCTAGGATGATTCCCAAGGGAAGAACCTTGACCTAACCCTCGAGAAGAAGTGGTTGATTCAATAGATCACCTCAGTTGACCAGTTCAAGCCCTTCAGCATGATAGGGTCTAGTGCCCAAGACCTCAAACAAATAGAAATCCATCTTAAGTTGATCGAGAAGAATGGAAAGAAGTATCCCACTAAGTACAGTAGTTGAATAGGCATTTGGAAAAGATTTTTAGGAGAAATACTATGAAGAACCCCCATCATGATGGTGCTCCCCAGTTTTGTCAAGAATGGGAGTCGCTATTTATGCAAGAGATAATAGATAAGGCATATTTGTTGATGCTAAGGTTCCAATAGGTGTACCTAGGTATGATTGCTCATCTAATCTAAACAAGCATTAATTATAATTCGGGCACATGATGCAGCTTCACAAGCACAATGAGTTTATCCATGCCAAAATATTGGTGAACTGGTTACCACATTTCAAGGAATTGCGCTTGATTGTTTTATCAAATTAGAGCCGGCATCAATTTATTCATACAATCAATTTTGTGACAAGTTCTTTCATTAGTTTGCTAGTTGAAGGAAGGCAAAGCTCCCCTACACCCACATGCACACAGTTAAACAGAATAAGAGAGAGTCCCTTTGAGACTTTTTCACTAGATTCAACATAGAAGTTTTGAAGATTAATAGTTCTAGAATTGAGTTTTTGATTAACATACGCTTCTAAGGCCTCTGACATAAAGAATGAGCTAATGCACTGGTTTGAGAGTGACAAAGGACAATGGAGGAGTTGCTCGACCTTGCAAAGAGTTAAATGACCTAGGAGGACATAAACAAACTCAAATATGGCAATTTGGAAAATGACATGAAGAAGACTAGAGAGAAAGATGACAGATAGCATAAAGACAATCATGATCTCCAAGTAAATGCTTTCACAACTACACTTCGCTAAACACTATCAAAAAGGAGGTGTTATTTGTTATTTAGCATGACAACCTTCTTAAAAAGTCTAAGAAGTTGACCAAAACTGAAGCAATGAAAAGATCCAAGAAATACTATCATTTCCATCAACAAAAAAGCCATAACACGGAGGATTGTTTTAACTTACATGAAGAAATTGAAAAGCTAATTCGATAAGGACATTTGAAGAAGTTTATTGATGAAAAAGCCAGAGCAAATTTCTTGTAGAGAAAAATTGGTTAGCTTAAGGAAAAAAGATAAGGGAAAGAAGCCTGCCTAGGATCCCCACCCACCACTCAAAGTAGTAATTGATATCATTGCTGAAGGCCTAACAGGAGGGGACTCCAAGTTAATAAGAAGGTAGAATCAAAAGAAGCTGGAATCAACTAAATCTTTCCCGATTAAAATAGTCTTCCAACTCACAACTAGTGCAGAACTAATCTTTTTCATTGACACTACCGTCTTGCACATCAAGAATCAAGGCACTGACAACAAGTTGGATTGTCCTCTTATTGTGTTTGTTGAGATAGCTAACTTCAAGGTCAGGAAGGTGTTGGTCAACAATGGCAACTCTGCGAACATAATTTTCTTATCAATGCTGAAGAGACTGAACATGGAGAAGCTGAAGTTTAATCTTGTGCACACCTCACTGGTCGAATTTGGGGGGTTGAAAATGATACCTAAAAGGTCTATAAACTTGTCCATCTCATTTGGAGAAGCACCCCGGTGAAAAAAACTCATGGTCAACTATTTGATCATTAATACACCCTTTGCTAACAATGCTATCATTGGATTACCTACGTTGGATGACTTCAAAGCCATAATCTCAACCTATCACATGAAGATCAAGTTTCCAACAGCTACTGGAACTGATGAACTCATCTGCAAAATGAAGAAAGCTTGGCGTTGTTACACAGTTTTAATTGAAGTGAATGAATGAAAAGCTCGGCCAAAACTAAAGCCCTCAGGGAGAAGGGGCAACAAAATAAGAAATGAAAGTTAGAGAAGACTAGGGTTGAACCTATTGGAGAGTTCAAGTCTATCGAGTTCGATCTTGGGAACCCTGATATGACCATTAGGATTGGGATTGATTTGGGGATCAACAAGGAGTTCTTAATGGTTGACTTTCTCAGAAAGAATATTGATGTTCTTACTTGGAAGACTGCTGACCTATAGGGAATCGACCTTAGTATCATTGTCCACCACCTAAACAAAGACTTCTCTTTCAAGCCAGTCAAGCAGAAGACCAAGACCTTTAGTGCTGAAAGTTGCCAAATTATTGAGAAGGAGGTCAACAAACTCTTAGAGGTAGGATACATTGTAGAAATTCAATATCCTAGTTGGCTTTATAAAGTAGTCCTTGTCTCTAAGAATGAGGGAAAATGGCGAATGTGTGACATTTTATTGATTTGAATAAAGCTTGTCCTAAAGATCTTTACCTGATGCCTCGAATAGATTTACTAGTTGATTCTACTACTACTTGTGATCTTTTGACTATGATAGATGCATTCCAAGGTTATTATCAAATTTTCATAGCCCCTGAAGATAGGGATAAGACCTCTTTTATGGTCCATAATGGTGTATATTATTTTTTGGTCATGCCTTTTGAGCTTAAAAATGCAGGTGCAGCCTATTAGAGACTTGTGAACTTTATGTACAAAAATGAGATCAGTAGGACCATGGAGGTCTATGTCGACAACATGATTGTTAAAGTAGAAAAAGAACAAAATCACTTAGCCAACCTCAGTCATACATTTTCAAAATTGTGAGCATTTGGCATGAAACTTAACCCTAATAGGTGCATGCTCAGGGTGAAAGGAGAAAGGTTTTGGGGCTATACGGTTAGTCAAAGAGGCAAAGAAGCAAAATCGCAAAAGATCCAAGCAATTTTGGGCATTGCACTCCCTTGCACAATTAGGGATGTTTAGCGTCTAGTTGAAAGAATCATAGCTCTAGGGCTATTCATCGCTCGACTAACTAACAAAAGTCTACCATTTTTCAAAATTCTTAGGAATGTGAGGAAGTTCCAGTGGATAGAGTAATGTGACTAGGCCTTGGTCAAATTAAAGCAATACCTATCAAAGCCACTAATGCTGGCTAAGCTTGAGGCCAAAGAGGATTTGCAAATTTATTGGGCAATCTCATAGGCAACAATCAATTCAATTCTAGTCTTGACCAGACATAGCAACCCCTAATTTGTGTACTACAGTAGTAAAGTATTGCAAGGCCTAGAACACAATTATTTAGAGATAAAAAAATTTGTCCTTGTTTTGGTCACTGCAATGAGAAAATTGAGACCCTACTTCCAATCTCACTTCATTATTATCTTGGTAAATCAACTGTTGAAATAGGTACTATCAAAACTCAACACCTTTTGAAGGCTGATGAAATAGGCCATCGAGTTGGAAGAATTTGATATCACCTTCCAAACGCAGACTATTATAAAGGCCCAACTGTTAATAGACTTTGTCGCGGAGAGACTTAACCTTTCTAATGAACTCGACTAAGATTTCCCTATGTGTTCTTTGTAAGTTGTTGGTTTGGCAACCTCCTCAAGAGGGGGAATTGGTGTTTTCCTATGCTTTTCACATATAGAGGAGTATGACTTCGCTATTAAACTCGATTACCCTATTACAAATAATGAGGCAGAATATGATGCCATTTTTGCTGGCATGAGAATGGCTATTGATAGAGGAGTCAAGCAATTGGTAGCCATTATTGATTCTCAGTTTATCGCAGAATAGTTCGAAGAGAACTTCAAGGAGGTTACAATGAGCAAGTATTTGGCCAAGGTCATAAGGTTACAACAACTATTCAAGAAATTCACCCTTAGCTAAGTCCCTCAATTAGAAAATGAAAGGGCGGATATCCTGTCAAAATTTGCTAGCTTGATAAAGGGAACTATGGATAGAACTATTACATTTTTGGTCACCAACAAGCCTACCATGTGCGGTCCTAACTAAAACTTAGTTGGACAGATTGAGAAGCACCTTTCTTCTAGCAGGATGAACTAAAAGCCTACTTAAGAGAAGGAAAAGTTCTTAAGGACAAGGCATAAGCATGCAAGCTTAGAGGTTAAGCAGTGAAATTCGCCCTTAATGAGCATGACTAGTTATATAAGAGATCAGTTTCTAGACTACCATTAAAATGTTTGACACTAGAACAAGCTTAGGAGGTCTTACAAGAAGTTCATTCAAGAATCTATGGCAATCAATCCAAAGGACGATCTTTGGCCCACAAAATTATTAGACATGGGTATTTTTAGCCAACTTTGCTGAAGGGCGGTGTTGACTATGCCATAAAATGCCCATCTTGCTAGGTTCACTCAACTTACCTCACCAATCTGCATTAATGTTAGTGCCCGTCCAAATTACATAGCCCTTCGAGTAGCAGGGGATAGATATAGTCGACTCTTTTTCAAAGACCACAAGTTAAAGAAAGTTCATAATTATTGTAGTTAAATATTTCACAAAATGGGTCAAAGTGGAGGCAGTCCCAAAGATAATTGATGTGGCCATTAAAAGTTTCATGTGGAAAAATATTATTTGCCATTTCAATTTGCACAAAGCACTAATATTAGATAATGGGATGCAATTTTAGAGTAGAAGTATAAGAAATTGGTATGAAAGCTTGGGAATTTGATAACATTTCACTTCAGTTAGGAACTCTCAAGTTAATGGGCAAACAAAAGTTACCTCTAGGATAGTCTTCGACTGTCTCAAGGCTTGACTTGAAGGTTCCAAATCGAGTTGGGCGGACGACCTCCTTAAGGTGCTTGGGGTGTATAGAAGCACCCTTAGGACTGCTATAGGTCATAGTCATTATAGTTTAGTCTATGGGTTAGAAGCAATTGTCCCAATAGAACTGAAATAACATACTACTCAGGTGATCCACTATAAATCGATCAAAAATGACTTTGAAAGGGGATTTCACCTTGAAATAATCGATAAGCTGTATCAACAGGCATACATAATAATACAGAGATACAGGTCGAAGATGGCTTGACATTATAATAAGGGAATCCGACCAAGAAGCTTCAAGTTGGGTATCTTGTCCCCAAGAAAGTCAAAGTCTCAAAAAATATAAGTAAACGCGACCCAAAATGTTAGGGCTTCTACTCTGTGGTTAAAGTAGCAAAGCATAATTCCTATCGATTAGCAGATATGAAAGACAATGAACTCTCTCGACCATGGAATACAGGGAATTTGAAAAAATTTTATGTGTAGAAAGAGTAAGGTCTCCACTCGACTGTACTATAACATAACTCTAAGTTAATAAAAGCAGCTTACATATCTATAACTACTCACTCACACCAGCAAACTAGGGCTTCATGTCTAAATTAATAAATGAGTTGATCGTTTAAAAGCGACATCATAGTCAACCAATAATTAATTTCAAATGGCAAACCAAAGCTTTTAGCCCAAATTAATAAATGAGTTGATCATTTAAAATTAACCAAAAATGGGTATCAAACCACAAACTAAGGCTTTTAGCCCAAATTAATAAAAGAGTTGATCGCTTAAAATTGACCAAATATGGGTATCAAATTGCAAACTAAGGCTTTTAGCCCAAATTAATAAATAAGTTGATCATTTAAAGTTGACCTTGTAGTAGACCAAAATTTGGTTTCAAACTACAAGATATGGCTCCTAGCCCAAATTAGTAAGTGAGTTAATCATCTATATTCGATCAAGAAATAAAGTCACGCTTAAAGTCAATCCTGTAGTCAACTGCTGCAATCAAGTTATGCTATGACATATGCATTACAACACAAGCATCACACACGAACTTGAACTTAATTTGATAACCATGGTCTACGATTGACCATCGTGCCAAGCCAATTTGCTTGATTGTGAAAAAGACATCTTAGGTTAGCTAAATAATCGACAGCAAAGACTACTTCAAAACTTATTTTAAACAAGTCAAGTCAATCTGAATATCATTAGACTTGTTCAATGTTTCATTATAAGTCGATCTCGTAATCAACCACTAACTTGGTTATAAACCAGTTAAGTATTAGCCATTTTCTTTATTAAGAGTTTGTGTTGTTTAACTGGTTGCTTGAAAGCGAAGTGTTCATTACATTACACATTGATGCAATCAATTAACAAAATGAAAGGTAATAAGAGAGATGAAAAAGAATCGACAATACATAAACAAGCAGAAAGTTGATTTCATATCTTCAAATATGATTACAAAAATCATCCAAATTACATAAAATATTTTATAAGGCAAATAGACTTGAATTAAATAAAACAAACAAAGATGGCTATGACTCTTAACTCGACCCAACTCCTTTCTCTCCAGCTTTTGCAACTCGATCAGCTGTAACTTCATTAATAGCCTAATCGAGCTCATCACCTAAAGATGCAGGCACAATAGTAAGAGAGCCCTCAACCTCTTGCTCAGGCCTTGTAATAGGAGCTAGCTAAATTGCAGCCACTAGTCGAGAAAGTCTCACTTCCTTAGGTAAAAAAATTATACTCTACAAGAGGAAAGAATGTAGGAATGTCAACCTTGCCAACCTTGATTTTGAATACAAAATTGGTTAGTTACAATGTCAAATTCACTGGTAACATAAACCGACTTGGGATAGGGATAGCTATAGCTTTGACTGTAGGTGCAACATCAACTTCATTCACATGAGCATTCTTTTATATTAGCGTGGTGTCAGGATAGTCTTGGAGTTGCTTTATTTACATGGGATTATGTCATACCCAATCTTTGAGATAAATTTGGTACCCCAAGAATTTGAGCTGCTTTAAACTCTTTTTAAAGGCTTTATTTGCATTGTTGATCCAAAAAATGACACTGGCATCTTGGAATGCTGAACATAGCATGAACTATTGCACATCTTTTTTTTAGATCCTTGAGAGCACTTTGAAGAATTTTGCTCGAGCATGGTTTATGGCGATGTTATGTCTGTAGGTTCAACCAACATTGTCATTGGCTTGAGCATCTAGTTTGGCCTGCAACAGCAGGTCATCTATTTTGCTTTTCTATTCCACAGCAACTAAGAGCTACGTGTCCTTGTCCTTGAGCTACTTGGTCAATTGCTTGATCTTCGATTGTGTAGAGTATAGTTGAGTTTTGGCCACCTCTGCCTCACTTTGCTCTTTTTGGAGCTTCTCTCAATCACTGAGGGCTAGCTCTGACCTCCAGTAAAAATGGTAACCCAGTTGGTTCACCTGCAACGACAACAAGTTTAATAAAAAAATTTAAACCCAAACTTGGAAAAGAGAGTTAGAATTCGACTAGACACTTACCACATTGGAGTGATATGCTGGACCTTCAAGGCATCCAGTTGGGTAATCTCAAGTAATTTTTTCTAGTCAGACATGAAGAATTAGCCATCATCATCTTCAAGGGCACAACAACAATTAATCCCATCGATATCATCAATTACGAATTCTGGACCCCAATCTCGATCCCAAACTGTGGTGATGGAAAGTTGAGCAATGGAAATAGGTTGTCATTTGATCAAAAACTGAAAAGGTCAATCCCGATCGGGCGAGTTTAGGCAGCAGCTTTTTCTTTTCCTTTATCAACTATAGTATTTTTTTGGGTAAGCTCAATTTATTTGAACGACGGTCTCTTCTATTGAGTAGAGGGGCTATTTATCCCCACAAATGCTGGTCGAGTAGGTTGAAGGGCTAGCAGCAATACTTGTGGCTATGGAGCAGCCTGAGGGTGGACTATCATTGAGCACTTGCTTGACGGTGCTCATGCATTCTTTTACTATCATGCCATCACTTGTGCTCATGTGTACTCCATAATTTCAACTTGATCTGGAAAGATAATAAAGTGAACAAGTCAGAATCGACCAAAAAGTTGAATGAACAAAATTTTAAAGAAAGCAAGCTAACTATGGTATCTACCTAGTTGAGCATTAGTAGGAAAACCCAGCTGGGCAGGCTATAAGCTTGCCAGTACTAAGTTTCTTTCCTCAATATACCCTGATACGTTTATTTACCCAAAACTAAACTAGATCGCAAATAAAAGTATTAGGCCAAGTAGGGTTCTCATGCATTGGCATTTTGATGTGACCTCTCAACTAGCCCTTAGGTATGTTAACTTGACCCCCCCTTAGGAGCTCGAATGAAAAAATAACATTTTTCCACTTCTAACCACGTGAAGAGAAAGGAGTCACTAGAAACTTTTAATGAAGACAGGTCGTGAGATAATAAAATCCTAACTCCTTGGTACAACCCGATTTTTAGGACATCAAGAGGTGAAAGAGGTTGGAAAAGTTGATGAAAGATGGAGACTGGTCGTGTATATGTATAAGAATCGCAAAACTGTATATGATCGATAAGTATTTAGGAAGAAGTTGGGTAATGCAAGCTAGGAGGTCGTTTAAGAGGTTGATTATTAGCTAAGCTAGGGGAAACCTAAGCCGCCACTTTAGGGCCTCCTTGAACATCATTATACACCTGACGAGAGGTCAGTGTATCCTATTTGTGGGTCCAAAGATGATCAAATTAAACCTTGGAGGAATGTGAAACAACCTCCTATGTAACTCGAGGTAGCTAGATATAGTCTTGGATATGATTTCACTATAGTGATCGAGTGTGAATAATCAACTATGAGATATAAAAGGGTGAGTAGGACTAGCCCCATCCCTAGCATCACCCTTAGTGTCACTAGAATTGCTAAAAGAAGTTAAGTTATCATTGGAAGACTCGCCAGTCGAGCCGCTTACCGCCCTGGTTGAACCCATATCCGACCTCATCTCCTCACTGTTGCTATCCCCACTAAGTATGCTCAACATATTAAATGTGCAAAATATGGTTGAAGTAAAGAAGTATTGAACTTGCTCAAGATAGCAGAAGACTTACAATTAGCAAAATTAAAACAAAACTAACTAGTGGAAGAGCAATAAAATCTCAAGGTTTGACCTTTCAGGATTGTTGTAAAAGTGAAAATGAAAGCTTTCACCGTGCTTATTTACAGGTTTCAATTTATGGGCAATCTAATCGATTAATTTGATCAACTATCAACTCATTATTACATGTCCGTCGATTGCCTTTCCGCATTGCCCAACACAATAGTCACATTAAATGTATTGAAACCCTAGTCGACTTTTGAAATATAAATATTACGCACGTGTTGAAGTCTTCATCAAGCATATCTGATTTTCAAAAATCAATTATTCCCTATTCCTTCTTATTGATTGATCACCTCAATCAGAACTAGAAAGTTATGGAGACTTATGATATTGGATGGCTTAATAGGCCTAGCAAACCTAACCAAATAACACTTGACCAAGATAAAAGGTATGATGTGGAATAGCCTAATTAGCTATCAGGCCTAGCTTATTGGCGATTGACTAGATCATTGATCGGACCCAACCTCGCTAGGCTTTTCCATCAGCAGAAGTAACAACATCTTGCCTAGTCGACAAAAGTATTCTTAGCCAGATTGAGGATACCCATTCAGCACCCAACTAGGGAGATTTGAATCCAATAGAGTTCCACCGTATTGACTATAGTTTGTGCAAGCGACTTACTAGCAAGTATTCTTGTTGACCTAGGAGGTCGAATAGACATGACCATCTCTTTGCCGCATTAAACGCTCTAATAGGCTTTGTACCTCCGCTTTAATAATGCATGCCACCAAGAATACCACCTTTTTTTGTTGTGCTTGGGTAGTGTACACCTCTTGTGTTTTGCTTTGTCCTATGGAGCTCAAAGAGGCACCACCTAGAATGGTTCATAAATTAAAAAAGACTTAAATGTCCTCAGGCTAGGACAAAGGCATTTTCTATATGCTCAAGGCATCACAGACATATCAACCTCACTAGAAAGGCTATAAATACCATATTGATATCCTTTAGCATGGTATGCTCATTATTACTCAAAGCTCACTCTATTACTCTATCTTATAGATGATTATTATATCAACTCGAGTGTTGGAATGCCTTAGTCGAGAGCCTCTTGGCTAGCCTTACGTGTGCTATTGGTTGCAAGACTTGACCTAACAACATCATCAAACCCTTTTTTTTGACCTCCTATTTGGTCGATTGGATTGGACATCAGCCCAGTCTACCTCTAAACAATTCTTACCATCATCATTAATATTTAGGTTTATTTTGAGTGTTTTGAAAAATATACTTTTGGGAAAATATTTAGAAGAGTGTATTCAGGGAAGATGATGTATGTTTGGTTTTATTTTAAAAGGAGATAAATTGTACTGTGATATTAATTTAGTACCCTTTTGTTTGTTGATCGAGGTGAATATTTAATCTTATATTATTATATTTATATACATGTAATTGTAATGTGAGATGAGATGTATGTGTATATGTGGTGATAATGGATTGAGAAATAGTGTAACAAGCATAGTTTGAGTCGTTTTGAAATTATTTCAAGTGTCTTGGAGAAAAAAAATATTTATATTTAATTTTCTCAGTAGAAAAATATTTGAAGAAAATAAAAATAAACATAGCCATGATCTTTGATTATAATAGGTCGCCGGGAAATGAAAAATAATTTTTGCGGTTTTTTTTCAAGATGCCAACCAAAGACGTAGTTTCGTATTTTTCATTGAAGCATTTTTCACTAAGTTGAGTCATATCTAATCGTGCAGTTTTGTTTTACTTTTTTGTACTATTGCTTGATTGTGTTTCCCATCTATCTACCTCTCAAGTCGTACAGTAGGGAGTTCTTGAATTTCTCTGTTGTGATTATGTATAAAAAATTGGATGGAAAACAGACATAATAATTCACAAGGAGAAAATATTTGGCTTTGAAAATACATGTGATGTGCTTAACAAAGACATGCCAATAACCTGACTTATTTGGATCAAGGAAAATTGTGACCCAATGCTCAAAGATAGATAGATCATAGATGGGGCCAAATGCAGTAATTTTGATGAAATCCAAATGGGTAAGGTTTTATAAAATTGGTTCAGATGAAAACTTTCTTTTTTCTTTCAAAAAGAATCCTCCCCAAACTATTTTGAGTGCTTCTTTACTACCTTAACCCACCCCAAATTTTAGAGAAGGGTTGGTGTAACCTACACGAAGGTTGATTTGATCGAAATTGCCCTCGCTCAGGTTATGAAAACTTGGACTATCCATAGTGGCCAAAATTACAGTCGATTTGATGATTGTCCAAATAACGTGGTTATAAGAAAATTCCACATTTACCTTCACAAATAAGCCAAACCACTAGAATTGTTCACTATTCAAGATTTATGTATTCTACAATTAGATAGAATCAATCTGAATTCAATTGTTTAATTGATCCTTACTATCAAATTTACATAATATGATACTTACTATCGAATTAAAATAATATGGACGCCTCAAATTAAATCATGTTGGCTATCTAGTATTTGTATAATGATACTTTTTTTTTTTGTAATTTCTACATATTGATATGAGATAGCCCAATAAGTTTTTGACCTCAAAAAAGGTCCCTAGGCCTACTTAATATGCATGGCCCAACGTTGCTCCTGGAGCTAGCTGGGTCAGAATCACTCAACCACGGTCGTTTGATCGAACGGATACCCCTCGACCATATCTAACAGAAGGATTCAAGCCACTTCATCTGTTCAACCATCTCTCTAGTCGACCATCTTATCTGTTTGATGATTGCCGACCATAGTGCTCATTCCGGCATTGACTTATATCTTTGCTGCATTTAATGTTTTGATAAAAAGCATGCTTTCGCATTAATGGTGCGTGACACCCGGTACAGTCTCTACCACCAACTTGGTAGGGAGATGCCTACCAAGAGTACTATTCATTCTAGAAATCAGGAGATGATACCACTTGAAATAGTATCCGGATTGAAAATGACCAATAACATCCAGGCAAGGACAAGAGCTCTCTACATTTGATTGGGGCATCTTAGACATATCATCCATCAGGAGAAGGCTATAAATACCTCACTGCCAGCCACTCTCCAAGTAATGTCAAATACACTATATGCTCCTAAACTTTTGTTTGATTATCTTCTTTTGATCAGAACTAGCTTGAGTATCGGAGTGCCTTCGCCAAGGGCACCTTTGCTACTTTGACGTTTGCTGTTGTTGTAGATCTTAAGCCTCAAGAAATATTGCCAGTAAATCATTCGACTTCCCCGATCAAATTAGCCTAAACATACCCCAATTCACTATAAACAACTTTCAATCTCATTACATACGCTCGTAAGAAGTTGTTAGGTTTGAATTCCTTATTTCACACTTTATTTGTGAGACTTATGCTATTAACCCCAAAAACCACTCAATTGTTTGTACAATGATACTTACCTATAAATACTTTATAGTAGATTCATTTTCATATATGTCATCTTAAGTAATCTATATTTTCTCTTTATTCAAATAAAATTGATCACTAACTTAATTATTGGTACTTTTCTTTGTGTAACTTTGAGGGATGCTAACCTTATAAGCATTCTTTAGACTAAAAAATGTATACAAATTAGTTCGATTAAATTCAAATCAAGCTAACTTCAAATAATCAACTTTGAACCTTTTCAAAAATACTCTCGCCCTCATGCCCCGAAATAATAATAATAGTAGTAATAGTAATAATAGCAATAATAAGAACAACAACAATAATAATAACTCTAGAATTGCAACTCACCGAACTTTATCTAGGAGAGCAATACTAGTGAAGTCACTATGAGCTTGACGCATCACCAATTGAAGTGGACTGAACGGGTACATTTCTTATCTTAGGAAAGCTACCTAAAGACTGGATTTAAAGATTTTGTTAGTGGAAATATGTGAAGGTTGATATAAAGAGAGGGTTAATTTGGTTTATTTAGAGAATATTTAAGTGAATTTATAAATTTTTTAAAATGTCTTTTAAAATGTTTTACAACCTATTGGATAATATTATAAAATATTTAAAGAAGAGTTTATAAATTTTGAAAGTATATATTAGTAGCTTATTTTCTTATTTAAAACAAAAAGAAATCCCTAAAAAAAAAAGAAAAGAAATCCCTCAATTTTATTTTTTTATTTTGACACTATAAATTACAAAATTTTTACTAATAAATGTCATTTAAGGTCTATGATTTTATTCCGTCCAAATATTTCAAATGATTATTTTAAAAATAGTACTTAATATTTTTACAAATTTTAATAATATTTTATTAATTTCAAAAGCTCATACTATATTCTTAATAACTCGAATCGAACACTTTCTAAATAGGTTTATCCCAAAAGGTGGAACGGACCTATTCCAATCGAGAGTGTCCCGTGTAATTTCTTCTGTGATGGACCACCAAATTTAGCCAACGCCCTAATTAATATTTTAATTTTTTTAATATTTTGTATGATAATATTAATTTATTTATAGTAATATTTTACCTAGAAAAAGAAAATGCTCTGGCGGATATTGCCCTTTGTCCTTGGCTGAAGAAAATTTCATTACCCGGAGGACAAAATATAATCAGTATCCCCCTTTAGTCCCCCATTTCCCCTTGCAATTGCATCCTTTGCCACTCCCTTCTCGATCTCCATCAATATCTCTGTCCTCTCTCATTGTCTCTCAGTAACCCACCGTTTGGTTGTAGGATTTTGGAGAGGAAAAAGAAAGATAAACAGTTGAGAAATTATTTTCCACTGTCCAAATTATATACATTTTTGAATATTCCGGTGATCTGAGATCTATTTCTGTTTCATGGGTGCTTCTGTTTCTGGGTTCGAGAGTGCCTTTGCACCGGATTTTGTACGTTGAGAGATCCGTGGGGTAAGACTCTCATTTCAGCGCCATTTCTCTCCCCACTCCTCGCTCTCTGTATATATTCAAAATACATATACACGCATTTTTGTGCAAACGTTATGTGTGTTCCTCCCTCTCTCTCTTGTAGGTTTTAGCAGTACTTATTTGGTGGAAAAATGTGGAAATTTTGGCTCTTTTGTGCGAGGATGTGAAATGCGGACAGATTTTCAGCTGCCTTTTCTTGTAAATTATTCTAGGTGGCGCAGCTCGGTTCTCGATCTGTGGGTGTGAAGTCGTCGTTTCGTTCCTGAAGACTAAGCGTTTTGGGAGAAGCTAGGGTTTTGGAGTTCGGGTATAATGGAATGTGGATGGTAAATTAGGGTTTACTTCTAAGGTTTTGTTGGTTTGTCTTTTTTGATTGGTATTTTGGGATGAATCGGAGTTTTAGGGCACCGGAGAGAGGGCAAATGGGGAGTCTGAGAATGAAGGATAATAAAGACGAGGACTTGGCATTGTTTCGGGAAATGCGGAAGCGCGAGAAGGAACGGAACAATCTTCTTCTTCTTCAGAACTCGGACGAGTTTGATGCTCCACTTGGTATGAATAAAGTTTTCATTTTGATTTTTTTGTTGAAATACGTGTTTGTTGCCCTTGGTGGTTTTGGTGTGACTTGATGGAGGTTTGGTGATTGTTGATCAGTTATAAATTTTCTGGTGACTCGATTTGGTAGATCTGTTTTTGAGTATTTGTCACTTGTTGACGAATTTTAATCTGCTGTGGTATTAAAAAAGCGTGGAAGGAAGCGGCTCTTGTTGAAAAATTGTATTGGGCAGATTCTTGTATTGATTGGATGCATATTTTATTGTTAATATATATATATATATATTTATTTAATTTTGGTGATTATAGTGTTCTAATTTGAGTAATCATATTTCTTTGTGCCCTGCTTGCAGGAACAAAAACTGGTAGCTCTCCAATATTTAGCATAACGTCAGGTACACCGGTTCCTGTCCGGAAGACATGCGCTGATGATTTTCTCAATTCTGACAATGATAAAAATGACTATGATTGGTAATTGCAACTTACTTCCTGAGATCTATTGTATATTCTTTAACTTCTGCTTATTGGTAAAAAGTATAGTGGATATTGGTTATCGTTAAGTAATGAAGTACTTCCTTCAAATGCATTTTTATGGAGGAATATTCATGTGAACTTTTTTAGATATGCTTGCATGTGATGCATGCTCTACTCATGGCCATAGTTGTGTCATATGATTTGAGTGGAAATGTATGTATCTGGGTACTATAGTGCCTTTCCATACACTTTCTATTGATAAATGTTCAATTTGTTTATACAAATTAGTCAGTTAGATTTACTTGAACAAAATGTAGATAATGAAAATCCTAAAGATTATCCTTTGCCAATGAGAATAGCTGAATTTTTGTGCTACGTGGCTCCACCACTGAAAGCTTAAACAACACTAGGAACTGAAATGCTAAGTAGAAATATGAGGTAAAAAGCACCCCACTCTATGGGAAAAAGTTCACGACTCAAATAATCTTCTCAAGAGTTGATCTGAGTTAAGAACATAAAATTCTTCTGGACATTTCTGAGCTGAAAGCTTGAAGTTAAATGTATTGCCAATGATCGGGCAAAACATTATTAACGAGTAACCTTCTACTATTTGGCCACAAAGATCCAAAAGTTTGGGATGATTTCAGGGCAAAATGTAATTACTTTTGTAATTACTTATATTTCAGTTTTATAGACTGCTGTGGAATAAGAATTGTGAAGATTCAAAAAGATCAAGAATTTGTGTTGATATTGGGACTGGATGTACATTGGGATGGTCTAAGAAACTACTAAAGTGGAGCTTACTGCAGTTGTCTTCCCTGGCATTTTTCAGGGAAAGTTCTAATTCTCCATAGGTCTCCTGTGATAACAATTGTACTAGAGACTGAATATCTGTGGCTCTTGAAATTTGGATAATCATGTTTTTCTTCCAATTATTATAGTTTTTGTTTTTTCCTGTTATTGTTATTCTTGAAAGATTATTGACTTTCTGACTGGTATGGCATGGTTAAACTGTTACCTGGATGTGAAGAAACAATATTTCTATGGCATCCTTAATAGACGTTTATATTGCCTATCTATTTTCTGGATGTTGTAGCATGGCTTGTGGGAGTAATTTGTTTTCCAATGCTTTGCACGCCTAATGTCATCGCAATACGCTCTCTCAAAATTTCGAGAAACTGTCTTTGGTTGTTATCATAATTTTATTATTTTTGATTTCAAGTTGCTGTATGAAAGGGCAATTTTCCCTTAAATCACCAGTTCTAAGAACACAAAAGAAGTTTAATATTTTAGGGACGGAGGAGGTTGCTTATAATACGTTATATATTCACTGCTGGCGTGATTTATAATTTTATATCCTCTGAACCTGATGATGAAGCAGATTTTCTTTAAATATTTTTTGCATGATTTTACATCCTTTGAAAATAGTTACGCTACTTTTTTTTTTAAAGTTGTTCCCAGTGACTTGTTTTTGGGAGAATGAATTTTTGGTAGCGAGTTTGGGGAATGTGATATTTGTTTAGTTTTGTTTTGGGAGTTTTTTTAGAATGTTTTTGGAGAAAATGGTATGTTGTAAGTATTTTTTGAGAAAGCAATTTTTACTGTTGATTTGTCAACTGGCAGGTTTTGTTGAGTTAGTGGAGTGAAATTGAATTTTTTACATTGATTGTTTATGTATATGTGATTATATATTTTGTTGTATCCCCCCCGGAGTTGGGTTTCTATTTTAACATTTTGGTAGTGGCATGGTAGAATATGCAGGCTTGTTTGTTTGTTTTTGGGGGGTTGAAGTTTGTAAAACACAAACAAAGCCTTAACAAACTTCTGTTTCTGTATGGTTTCATTGTAGGGCATTCCATCTCTGAAATTTTTATTCACATGTATCTTTTTATGTTTCAGGCTTTTAACTCCTCCTGGTACTCCACTTTTTCCTTCACTGGAAATGGAATCACAAAAAACTGTTATGAGCCAGCGGGGAACTCCAAAAGCTCGCCCTACAGCTCTGAAGTCTAGAGTAAGTGGAAGAGATGTTTGGTTTTCTATTTTGTAGTTGCAGTTAATAAAATGGATGGAATAGCATTCTGCAGAAGCAGTAAGTATGAAGCAAACTGCACCTGTAAATTGCACAGAAGTTTTATAATTGCTTAGGGCACAACTTGGGGTGCTTGTTCCTTTAAGTGCTCAATAATCAGTGTGATAAGTTGGTAATACCATCCTTTATAAAGTATGAAGTAGTTTGTGGTGATATGGCTGAACGGGTGTTGATTGTTGATGAGACAAGTAGATTTTCTACCGCACAACATGATCATCAGAGTTTGGAATACAGAGCTCTGCATTTGAAGAACACATTTTTTGTGGGAATGTAACATTTGTCTGGACCTAAATTTACCCGATGATAATGACCATTAATTTTATTCGTGTAGTTGTCTGTTATCCTCTTTAATGGGCATGCTGCTCCTTATCCTGATGAGAAATTCGCCTCTAATTTCTCAAGAAGTGTTTGGGTGATTGCCCAGAAATTCAAAATTGATTCAGATGATTCTTGAAATATATATTTTGATTAGCATTTTAAATTTTCCAGTTTTCTTCTTCTTTGCTAGACCTGTTGGAACAGAGATAGAAATAGCATGCTGCTTAAGTTTTATTTCCATGCTACTCTTGTGGGCCTGTTCTAATTTATATGTAGTTAGAGCGCAGTGAGAATTATCTCTCAAATTATTTAACTAATTTTGTTCTGCAAATTCTGTGGTTGAAGCTTGCCAATCCCCAGCCTGAGCCTGCTGCAAGGAGCAATTTATCATCTAGACAGGCAACATCATCCCCTGGGTTGAATACTTCAAGCGGAGGACTTCGCAGGCCATCTTCTTCTGGGGGTCTTGGGTCCAGACCTGCAACACCAACTGGACGTCCAAC
>JACGDI010005771.1:581475-612159 GCA_014898725.1 Jacaranda copaia
ACACACACATCAATTTACCCATTGACCAATTATGTCTTGACGAAAGTGCCCCCATGTAATTCCATGACTTTTACTGCCAGTAAACTCATGAACTCTTCTGCCCAAATTGTTTCTTACAAATTTGAAATCAAAAGCCCTAAAAAACTCAAACAATATGACAACAAACTAAAGAGAAGCGTTTGGGAAGAAGATAGATTGGCTTAACGAGTAGCGCAACGCAATGACTCTTTGTTGGGTGCGCTAAGTAGTGAACAACGAGGTTTGTTCTTCTTTTTCTTTTGTTACCTGAGATTGTGGGTTGAAATGTCAAGATTTTGTAGGGTTTACATAGGGTTTGTATTGACTTTTTAGTCCAGTTTGTAGTTTGTTGGATATATATGGGTTTTATGTTGGGCTTTTCTTTATATATTGAATATTTTTGGATTTATAGGTTGGACCCATTTCCAACTTTTGATTATTTTTAGTGTGGCCCATTTTGGTTATTAAATTTAAATTTTATTGTGAGTGGTTCACTTATGCTATAGCTTTAGGATTATTTAACTATTAATTTGTTACTTATATATGGATTTTGTAAAAGACTTATTGTACATGATTCTTGTTGCAGATGGATGAATATCATACTATACACATGTGGGTTGGTGGTCAGTTTGTTAAAAGTCCAAAAATAAGCTCTATGTGGGAGGGTCCAAGCATGTATTCAAGAAAGTTAACTTAGACTATTTTAGTGAGGATGATTTATATGCGATGTATAAATCAAGTACAATAAGTATAAATCAAGTACAATAAGTACAATAAGTACAATAAGTATAAAACAATATGTATAACTTAGACTATTTTAGTGAGGATGATTTATATGCGATGTATAAATCAAGTGGAGGTTTGAGACCATTTGTTTCTTTTTACTACTTGCCGATCTGTTCCCATACTATATGCCCTTGCTTACACCATTAGAAAAATTGCATATATTGTTCGAACTACAGTAGTACAACTTACCTTTTGATTGTTTCAAATTAGACTCAATAGCCCTAATTTCAACTCTTCATTGATACCCACATTGCGGAGTACTAGTCGCAAATCCAGTGATGGTGACCTATTTTTCCTCAATCTCATGCTAGAAGCTCTCATCGGATAATTCATTGGAGTTTGAATGGAAGAGAAATGAAAGAAAAGAATTTACTAGAAAAAGAAGTGGTGTTCTAGGAAAGAATGCCATCTTTATTGAAAAAATTAAGGGTACTTGAATGTATCTTTTAACAGAGTGAAAATACAATACAAATCCCACAAAACGCACATGAGTAACACCTAAGTTCGGTAGGGGTTTAGTACCATTGACCCTTTTTCACAAGGTGTTAAATTGACAATTAAAATAACATAAGGGGTAAGTGCCTTCTTCCATTCACGTAAGGGGTTTTTGCAAAAAACTCATTTTATCACAGTTTTGACACTTGTTTGTACTAGCAGTGCTATAATATATCTATCTAATATGTATTTGCCAACATATATGTCTATCTAATGAAAATATTTTCTACAAGCATGTTTGTTCAATCAAGATTTTTGTAATTGCATCTTTGTTCATACATAACTTCTAATAATTATAGATAGGTAATTATATTCATAAATTCATTCATTCAAAAAATTCATACATCATCATTCTCATCTCTTGTCTGGCGTTTTAAGGAAAAAGAATTGAACCCTTGCTTCAATCTATTTTTGCTAGCTGTTATTCTACCCAAACTTTTGAAGTATTTTTTTCCTACTCATTCTAATTGTTATTCTATTTAAACATTTTATTTGTTTGAGCAATATCTAGTTGTTACTCTATTCGAATTTTAACTTATTTAAATCACACATATTTTAGCTATATTTCACTCGACAATCTTATGAAAGTTTTATAGTACTATTAATGGCACATCCTTTTTGTTGCTTAGTCCCCACTTAGGAGGATAAACCAAAATATTTTTTTCGTATGAATTTCAAAAGATGATAGTGTCTAATAAGGCTTTAAGTGAGAATACTCCCTCTACATATGAAAAATAAACATAATCTAAGAGATATGCATTTGATGCATGAAATATGATTTATGTTATAGGAATTAGATCCATAGTGATAGCTCTAAGTTAGCGAGAATATTGAGATTGTATCTGTGAATGCGAAGAATTGCTCATCAATGCAACAAAAATAGAATGAAATATTAAAATCACACACACACACACACATATGTATATTACTATTTTGTTTCATGTATTGAAATTAAGTGAATTTAAATAACGATGACTATATGCTATTATTTCAAAAAATAAAATTCCATGTATATATATATATGAAGCTGTATATGATCCAACATAATTTCTTGTTATGTCATGGATATATTTATAAAAGCATACATTATGAAAAAAATATGATTTCTTTATGTACGAAAAATCATTCTTGACTTAAATTGGTGTGGGGGCGGGCTACTTGTAGTATTGGAATGTAATTGTCAAGTAGGCCAATGAAAGATAATAAGTAATAGAAGTTCAAATACTAAAACATTTCATTTTATGCTTTCTAAATGTCACATGACATCCACTAGCTCTAATAAAGTATTGGTTAATGTCAAATTTAGAATGAGGTTTTGTTCATATAATTAGTATTTTGATATATGAGCATGAATTTGTTCCACTATACAAGAGAACTTCATGTATTTTTATGTGTTCATATATGTCAAATATTGTGATGTAAAATATTAATATTGGCATTTGATGATAGAAGTATTATGTCAAAATGGATACTTGGTTTGTGTAGAGGTTAAGTTAGGCATAACATCTTTTGCTTCAATTGGATGAACTATGGTACCCTTTTGGAGGTAATTAACATTGTGATTAAAATTTGTGCAAATATGGCGTGGGAAGAAAGTATTTTGTTACTTCTATTGATGATTGCACAAGATATTGATATACATCATTGCTAAAAAGCAAAGATGAAACTTTAGCAGTATTTCAATACTTTAAGAATAAGGTTAAAAATTAACTTAGCAACCCCCCTCAAAAAAGATATTCACTGTCATAGAAATGGAGAATAAGGAGCACTATTTGAAGAATCTTGTTTAGAATTTAATCTCATTCATCAAATTATAGTTCCTCATTCACCTCAATCAAAAGGCATTGTCAAACTCAAGTACTTTTAAGATGATGATGAATGTTGTGTTGATTAATTCTAGGTCACCTTAGAACTTGTGGAGAGAAGTAATTATCTTAACAAACAGAGAAAAAAATCCATGCAAGTTATGAAAATTAATAAGCCATTTCACAAAATCTTAAAATACAAGAGTATTTAGCTAAGATAGAAGTGCTTACTTACATAAATTAAAATGGGCCTTAAAAAGAAAACATAGACTAGGGCCTAAAATAGTTGATTGCATTTTAGATATGCTAAAATCACAAGTATGTATTGGTTCTTAGTGAAGTAAACAATTTCTAATATATAATAAGTACAAATAATTGAAACAAGGAATGGTATATTCTTTGAAAGTATTTTCCTTGCAAAAAATGAAAAGAAGGTAATTCTCATAACTGTATAAGTGAAAAATTGCAACACTACATGACACTTGACACAAGTTTAACACAAAAATTATGTTTGAGTTTTGGGTTTGAAATTCAATAAGTTCGACATCGATAGGAATCCTGCAAAAATTGGGATGGATTGAATTTGATTGAATTTTTAGGTTACATGAACAACTTGAGTTTTAATTTTAGGTTACACGATAACTTGAACCACCTAAACTAACCACACCAACTTGAATTAACCAAAAAATTCAAAATTTTTTGATAAATAATGTACTCGTAATTTGTATAATATTAAGAGAGAAAAATGTGAAATGCAAAAAAGAAACCTTACCACCCAAATCACAATTTATTTAGACAAACACTCTTACTCTCTCAAACAAGCTGCGTGTGCAGTAGCATACCATATTTATTCTTCAATCTCAAATCTCTAGAACCTTTACCCTCACTTTAGGTGCAAAGACCATTTTGTATCTCTTTAAACTTTCAACCTCCTCTTCTTCGTTCGATTAAAAAGGCCTAAAAATTGTTAAAAAGATTTTAATTTTTTTATTTTCTAAATTTTTAGTCATTCATTTACACTTTAGTAAAGTAAAATTTTGAGTAAAGTATAATAATTTGTTGATACAAGTTACTTCTTTTAATTTTTGTGAGAATTTTATGTATTTGCTTCATTTGATTTTGTTAATGAGCAATTAAGGTGAAACCTATGGAGTGTACATACTTGTTTCCATGTGACTGTAGAGTGTTATGTTTTGTTTGTGGGATGTATGCTCTATACTTCAACTAGTTCCTACCATTAAACTATCTTGCCTTTCTCAAGTTTTAGTTTGCATTACTCTTAACAAGCAGCTCAAATTTTGTTATAACTGGTGAGAAAAAGGAATTGATTTTTTGCTAAAAAAGCGGTGTTTATAGCTTCTAAAAATTGTACATTAATCTTTTATAATGATAATTTTAGATTGAATGTAATTTAGACATTTGTAGGTTTACAAAAACAAAATAGAGACTAAAACTTCAACGCCTCTTTAGATTAATGAAGAAGATAGTGTGACAGGCATTAGGACTAGTGAGAATTCAATATCACAAAATGGGAAAAATAAATACTTAAGCGATTGAAAGTTTAAGTCAAAGTAGTGGCAGTACTTTGACATGATTCCTCGCATAGAAGGAATGCCCATAAAGTGTAAGTGCAAAGCTTGTGGGCAAGAACATGATGCAAAAAGCTATGAGCATGGGCAATTTAAGGGGGCCATTGAATGTCATTTGGTGGGCATTTTATTCATTTTAAAAGTTTGAAAGGGCCCAAAATGAGCTTGGCTAAGACATTTTTAGGAAATGGTTTTGTTAGGAAGCGTGAGGAGCAATAATGTTTTTTAGATCTAATTTTCTAAGAAATACCTACACCCACATTTTAAATAAATAATTACTATACATCGAATGAGGCACTCCCTTAACTTTTATTTCTAATTTTAAAAGTTGTGCTTTTTATATATGGGATTGAACAACCCTCACCTCTTGAACTAACTTTTGGGGTTAAGTTAGGTCCAAAGTTCATTTCTTAACAAAGAATGTCTCCTCTTTGCCAGATGAGGGCTTCAAAAAAGTTAAGGGTCCGTTTGAATTGATTTTCATTTTCATTTTTTATTTATATCATTGTTAAAATTTGAAAAGTTAGTTAGTGAAAATAAATTGAAAATGAGTTTGTATCTGAATAAATTATTATAAAAGTAATGATTATGTTGGGTTTAGTAGATTATAAGTGGAAAAAGATAGAAACAACAACAACAACAACAATATTGGGGAATATATATAAGTTATTGGAAGAAAATATATAGGTTACTGAAGAATGTGTTTTGAGAACAAAAATGAAAATATATTGGGTGAAAATATGTAAAAAAAAATGATGTGTTTTCATTTTTAAACAGTAAAAAATATGAAAAGGAAATTTGAGAATGAAAACAAATGGACCATAAATTCGTGAAAATAAGTTCAATCATCTGTTGATTATAAATTCTTGCTGTCAATTTGAGAATTGATTTTTTTTCATACTACATTTTATTGGTAAATTAACAAAGTAATGGACAAGGTACCCACAAAATTATTAATACAAAAAGCACTCTTCTGTTATTTAGCTCACCAGAAAATGAGAATTAACATTTATACAAACTGAGAGAATAATTAAGTTTCTTCCGACAGTGGTTTGGTGGTCAAATGATTTATGCATTTACTTAAGATAAAATCCTGTGGATTGTCAAGTGCACTTTTGCACCCGTCAATGCATGATGAATCAACGCCGGCTGGGTTCGCAAAGATATGCCAAATCTACTTTGGATATCTGCCCGTTTACAAGATGATCATCTACATAAACAAAATAGTTGTTACGTTATTATTATTATTACTAGTAATTTTGACATGACGCATATGACAAAATTTTTATAGTATAAAATAAATAAAACATTTATTTATTCTTCTATATCTTAATATAGTTTTTAAGTTTCCTAGCTATTAACTGAATTTTTAGATGGATAAAATGAAGAAAAAAAAAAGATGAAATAAAATGTAAAAAATACTATTGGTTTGTAAATGTAATTACTATATATAGTTGGGGATTAAAAGATTATTGGAATTAATAGATTACAAAAAGGTATTTGAGGCACATCTCTTGAAAATAAACTAAAATGGGCCTGGTGGTTTTTTAAATAATATAGATGAACATAACAACTATTGTGCTATATTCGTTGAATTTGTATACAGTTGAGCGCCAATGAAGACGAACTTATTAATTTCGAGTATGAATGTTAATTTTATATTCGCATTCATAACTGATGGTGCAAGCTATACACGAGCCAATAATTATAGTAAGAGATTTTGTCATTATACTTTTGAATCCTCCCATTTGAGATAAAACTTAATATTACCATAAATTTTTGATGAGGAGCTTGACAAATGTACAATTATGGCTGTAACTGAATTTTCAAAAATTTATTTACCATTCACATTCGTATCTATTTAAAAAAAATATTATCCATATTCGATTAGTAGATATCTGATTATAAATGGATGCGGATATGGTAAATGCGTATTCGATCCTGATGGGGTTGAAAGTCGTTTAAAGTGAAAAATGGTGGTGTTTGGGCTAATTCGACCAGAGTGGTCGAAGGATCTAATTACTGTATTTGTCAAGGTTTGTGATCTACAACAACAGCACACGTTAAACTAGTCGAGGTTCCCCCGATGAAGACACTCTGACGCTCAAGTTAGTTCTGGTCAAAAGAGGATAATCGAACAGAATATTAGGAGCTTATAGTGTATTTGACATTATTTGGAGTGTGGTTGGCAATGAGGTGTTTATAGCCTTCTCCTGGTGTGTAATATGTTGAAAGTGCTCCTATTAGGTGTAGAGGGCTCTAATTCTTGCTAGGGGGTTAATAGTCATTTCAGATCTTGGTACTGTTTCGAGGGGCATCATCTTCTATTTTCCAGGATGAATAGTACTTTGGGTAGGCGTCTCCCTATTAAAGATAGTGGCATTGTTGGTGGTAGAGACTGTACCAGCTATCACACACTACTAATATAGAGGTATGCTGCTTGTCAGAACATTAAATGTGGTGAGAATTTGAGTTAGCGCCAAAGTGAGTGATCTAGTCGATTATGATTGAACATACATGGTAGTTAATCGAAAAGATGATTGATCAGGCTAAAAAGCTTGAAGCCTCTCGTTGAATATGATCGAGAACAACATACTTGACCAAACGGTTATTGTTGAGTGGTATAGCCCATATGGGCCTAGAAGTGATGGTGGGCCATGCATGTTGAGTGGGCTTATTGTGGGTCTGTTGGGCTATCCCATTTCATGAGTCCTTCTACTCACAGTCCTGGTCGAGCTTATTGACGAGTAGGGATAGGGAGTAGATAATTAAATGGCGATTATGGCAGTTGTAGCAATTATGTGCATTTGACCAGGGTTTTTGAATATTCGATTAGAAATTTTGAATTCTCGACTAGGGTTTGTGGTGATTTTTTTGCATTTAATATGTTGGTTACCTCACAAAATACGAAGCACAAAGGGGGGTGTAATTATTGTTGTCGCTTCGGTTCCCATGCCTAGATGCCCATAAATATGTGGGATAGAAACATCTATTTGCACTTTTGCTGAAATCATATCTGGTCGAGTTCTTGCTTTCGAAGTTCTCCAAATCTTTCTTGCACTTAGAGTTTTTAAGATCTCTGTTGTAAGTTGCTCTGCCCATTTGATATTTTCTCCTTTTTTTTTTGCAAAAATGTCTAGCAAGATAGTAAGGATATTAGGCTCGGGGGCATAGTATTTTAGGGGGAAAATCGAGTTTAAGGTGTGTTTGAAATAACTCGTAAGAGTAGTCCTAATAGTTCACCAAGCGATAGCTCGAGTTTAAGTAGCTCGAGCACAGAAGGGCTACATCTAGGGATGAAGTTGGCCTAAGCAATTTTTCTGCATTCGAGGTCGATTATTTATACCAGACCACTATACCAAAATAATTTCCAAAATATCCCTTACTGACCTAGTGCGAATTAGGAAGATGTACCATATTCCTAAAGAGTATGAGTTGTTGGTGCCGGGGACTTGAGGTAGAATGCATCAACCTGCTAAGGGATATATAACGGTGTTCAAGGAGGGGTTGAGGTGTGGTCTTAGGTTTTCTTTTGCCCAAGCAATAGTTGACCTCTTGGTGGGTCTAGAGGTTTGCATAATCCAACTACTTCCCAACTATTTTGCTACCTTTTACAGTTTTGCTGTGTTGATGTATCTGCACAACTAGCCTGCCTCCTTTGCTAACTTTTCAAATTTATTCCATTTGCCCATATCCCAAAAGTAGGGCAGTACAAAAAAGTTTGGCTTCTACTACCTCACGACACACTCGTGCCTGAAGTTTCTAGTATCCCCTTCCTTCTTTTATGGCTAGGAGTGGAAGAAATATTTTTTTATGTTCGGGGGCTAGGGGATTTTGTCATCCCAAGGGATTGATGGAGGGGGCCTATAGAGATGCTAGGGAACCAGACACCTAGTTGGCCCAACACCTTTATCAGGGATCTAGTTGAATTTGGGCATATAGAAGCCTCTGTTCTGACTGAAGAGAGATGTCTCAGATTCAAGGTAAGGTTATAGATTATATTTTAGAGCTAGGCTTATTTTGCTATTGTCATCGAGCCACAAAGCATAACCTAGGCACTCAAGCTGCTTCACGGCCTTATGGAAGGCCTCACGAGCATCATCAAGTAACATAATTATACTCGCATCCTGAAAAGCTGAGCTCAAATTAAACTGCTCCACCGCCTCCTACCGAATTATAAGGCAATGTCAATTGAAGGCCTCCCACATCTCCTCAATTGCCTTGGTCAGTCCTGCCACTCAACCAAAGGTGTAACTCACCTGCAAGTCCAAGTGTGCCTTTTTGATTATTAAGTCCATTAAACTCCACTCCTTGACGGCCTAAACCAGCTGTTGATCTTTGGAGTTCAACTGTTCTTTGAGCTCAACCACCTATTTGGTCAGTTGGTCGACGTAAAGCTGAGAGGACTCGAGCTGAACCTTGAGGGTTTTCATATCTTCTCCCCTCTGCAGCTCTTTTTGATCCGCTAAAGCCAGCTCTAACTAGTGGAAGATGTTGTAACCCACTTGGCCTACCTAGAACATAAGAGTGTTAGTATACAATACAACTATGGAAAAAAAATTGGCAAGAAATAGTCGACCTTAGACTTACCATGTTACAGTGGTGGGCCAGGGCCCATAGAGCCCCGACTTAACTCAAGTTCATAAGCTTGCGTTGATCTATTGAGAAGAGCCTATTGATCATCTACTTTAAGGCATTGCCACCCATCATACCTCCTTAAATAATGAAGGTCGAGTCAGTTACTTCCAAGTTGGGGTCAGGGATAAACATGGCGAGGGAAGCCAAGAAAGTTGGAAAAACAACCTATCTTCATATTTTTCAAATAGGTCATAGCTTGTCACTAGTTTTTGCTTTCCCTTATCGCCTATTACCCTCTTAGGCGCAGAGCCTTTCTACTAACCAACTGTCTTTTGCCCTGACCCTAGGGCTACTGCATACGGGCTCTTTCTTTCAAGCAAATTAGGTCTCAGGTGCCTATTCAATTTAGGGCACCATAAGAGTGAAGGTCGATTTGGTTGAAACGGCTAGCTTTGAAACAAGGGCCTCTCATTGAGCAGTAGCTACTCGATGGTGCTCTTCATTCCTTAAGGCCCTAGCTTGAGCTTTTGCTTGACTTATCGCCATTATCTCTTCTCGATCTGCAAACAAAGATAAAATAAAATGTATTAAAAATGAGCAGAAAGAAAAAAAATCACAGGTAACACAATTGACAAAGATCTATACCTAGTCGATCATCTTTCCTACGCATTGCCGAAGCTCAACTTAAACTGGCTAAAGGGTGACCAGGTGGGGTCCAGCCAGAGTTGACCTCAAAGCTTGATGCTATTTTTACCTTTTCTATTTTTATCTATTTTCTCTTTTTTATTTGTAATGGCAATGTAATGAATTTCTTGAAGAACTTCTTAATGAATGAAAGGTGTTTTTCCCATTTGTTGTGTTGAATAAATTTATTGACTCTTGTCAAATGCAATTTTATTATTTATGTTGTTAACTTTGCTTAAGCATGCTTAGCAATTTATTTTTCACTATTGTGTGGTCGATTCCCATTATTGTATGATTGACTTATTGATCGACTACTTGGTTAATTATTCGATTCAGGCTGAAAAGCCTAGGGTTTGCAGCATTTAGATGTTTAGAATTCACTACGTGGTCGATTTTAGTTTCGGCAACATGAAGCTGCATTTTTTGTCAACTGTGGGGTTAACTTTTAACTTAATTGGGTAGTACTTGATTATTCCCTATTGACTACGAGATCAACTTTGATCTTGAGTGGTAGCGAGATGCTGTTTATTCATTGACAATGGGGTCGATTAGGAACTTTGTGGCAGCATGAAGTTATTTGTTTATCAATTGCGGGGTCGACTTTGATCTTGAGTGACAGTGGGTGGCTATTTATTCATCGACTACGGGGTCGATGAGGAACTCAATGGCAGCATAAAGTTCCTTATTCATCGATATGATTATATCGATTTTGATCTTGATGTTTGCTAGATATGTTTGTGACAATGCGTGCAAATGGTAGCAATACTGCTGGAACTTTATTCAGGTCAGAGAATACAAGGACGATTACAATATAATTTCAAATGTAGAATTTTCTCAAGTTGATGGCGTTCCTTAGGTGAGGGAGCTCATCCCTTTGTATACTAGCAAATTTGTAGGCGTTATACTTTAACACTTTTATGACAATACACGGTCCTTCCCATTTTAGGTCAAGCTTACCCATATTCTTGGAGACTTCCACCTTTTTGAGGATGAGGTCTCTGACTTTAAAATGGTGTGGCCTAACTTTTTTGTTATAGTTTTTGGCCATCTTCGATCTGTAGCACTGTATCGTGTCATAGGCTTTTTGTCTATGCTCCTCGATAGTCTTAAGATCAAGCTTTCTCTCTAATGTGTTTCTGAGTGGGTGGAAGTGAATGACTCGAGCCGTATGCTGAATGAGTTCAGAGAGTATGCTTGCCTTAGATCCGCAGACCAGATTGTAAAGGCTATGACCTGTGGCTATTAGAGGAGTTGTCTTGTATGCCCACAGCACTTCGAGAAGGTTGTTTGCCTAATTTGAGTTGGTAATCTATATTCTAGCTTTTAGATGGTCAAGAATTGTTCTATTTGTTACCTTCATCTGGCCGTTCAACTGAGAATTGCCCACTGAAGTGAAATGCTGAGTAATCCCTAAGGTTTCGCACCAACCCCTAGTACTCCTGCTTTGAAACTGAGTGCTATAATCTGAAATAAGGACCTTAGACAGAATAAAATGGTAGATAATGTTCTTCCAAATAAAACTCTTAATGGTTGTATTTATTATCTTAGGAACAGCCTCGACCTCGACCTATTTAGTAAAGTACTTGACTGCGACAATTATGAATTTTTGCTATCCAGTTGACTTTAGTAGTGATCCCAAAATATCGATCCCCCATTGGTCAAATGGCTAAGAAATTTGGACATTGATCATTGATACTGTGGGTTGGTGCGGCAAGTTTGAATGGACTTGACATGATATACATTTTCGAGCAAAATCCACCGAGTTCTTCAACAATATTGGCTAAAGGTATCTATATCTAATTATTTTGTAGGCAAGGGATCTTTCTTTGGAATAGTTGTCACACATACCTGCATGGATGTTCTGTAATACTTTGAGAACCTGGTTAGGATCCAAGCACATTAAAGGTGGTCCAGAAATTGACCTCTTATACAACTGACCGTGCTCATTGGGCACAAACTTGGCAGCTTGGTTTTGAAGGTGTTGAGCCTTATTCCCGTGTTTGGAGATTGTGCCCTGGCTTAGGTAAAGTTTGATTGGGTCATGCCAAGAAAGTATAGTCTCCCTAATGCCTGCTATTAGACTCTCCTCCAGCGGTCCGATCGATGGCCTAATGGCAACCAAAAATGTTATTTTCCTATCTCTCGTGTCCTTGGTCGAGCTTGTAAATTTGGACAGGGTATCCACTCGCTCGTTCTTAGATCAAGGTACCTGACTAAGATTGAACCTTTTGAATGACTGCTGTAGCTTTTTTGCTTCGGTAGGTATTGACACATCGTTGAGTCTTTAGCTTTAAAATTTCTGTTTAGCTACTTAACCACCAGTTGGGAGTCTATAATTGCAACTAGGTGCTCGACGCCTCGATCAAGTGCCATCCTCATCCCTGCGAGAAGGGCCTCATATTCTACCTCATTCTTTGTGACTTTATAGTCCAATTTTATTGCAAAATCATATTTTTCTGCTGTTAGGGAGCAGAGAGCAACTCCTATTCCCTTTCCAAATGTGGTCGATGATCCATCGACATACAAAGTCCAAACTAGAGGCGCTTTGCAATTCTTCTCGGACAAGTCAACTTACTTGGTGATGAAGTTAGCCAGAACTTGTACTTTGATGGTTATTTTCGACTGAAAGGTAATGTCGAACTCTCCCAGCTTGATGACCTATTAGTCAGCCTTTTGGAATGCTAGGCTGACAATACTTGCTTCAGTGGTTGATTCGTCAGCACTATAATGGCATGAGATTGAAAGTATGGTCGTAGCTTCATAGCCGTGTTACTAGTACCAAGGAAAATTTCTTGATCTCTAAGTAATTATGCCCTGGTCCTTAGAGTGACTTATTGCAATAGTAGACTGGTTGATGGCTGCCATCTCTGGTTGAGACCAGAATTGAGTTGATTAATGCTTTGGAGACCGCCAAATATATCTGAAATACTTCTCCCAGTTTAGGTTTTGCAAGCATGGGGGGCAAGGACAAGTACTGTTTCAACTAGACCAGCGCTCAATCGCATTATTCACTCCACTAAAACCTAATTTCTTGGCATTTTTGAGGATTTTGAAAATAGGTAATCTTTTGTCTGCCAATCTTGCAATGAATCTGCCTAAGGTAATAATCCTTTCAACCAGCCTCTAGACGTCTTTCACTGTTCACGGAGGAATGATGTTGAGAAGAGCCTGAATTTTCTGTGGGTTTGCCTTAATACCTTGCCGACTGACCATGTAGCCCAAATATTTACCTCCATAGACCCTGAACGTACACTTATTTAGATTCAGTTTTAGGTCAAATGCTCTCATAATTGCAAAAGTATGATTGAGGTTGAGCAAGTGGTCTTAGGATTTTTCGATCTTTACAATCATATCATTGATGTACACCTCCATCGACTTTCTAATTTTATTTTTGAACATAAAATTGACCAGGCTTTGATAAGTTGCTCCAGCATTTTTTAATCCAAAAGGCATGACCAAAAAGTAATAGACCCTATTGGGAATAATAAAGGAAGTTTTATCCCTATCCTCTGGAGCTATGAAAATTTGATGGTAATATTGAAACGCATCCATCATGCTCAACAATTCACAACCAGTAGTTGAATCAACTAATAAATCTATTCAAGGTAAGGGGTAAGGATCTTTAGGACATGCTTTATCTAAATTCATAAAATCATTACACATTCGTCATTGTTCCTCATTTTTTAGGATGCATGCAACATTATAAAGCCAAAAAGAATATTGAATTTCTACAATATAACCTGCATCTAGGAGTTTTTTTACCTCCTTCTCGATGATTTGAGTCCTCTTGGCATTGATCGATTTGTATGAGGGGTTGACATTAAAGTAGTGCATGATAACATTGGGGTTGATTTCCTAGAGGTTGGATGCTCTTCATGCAAAGACGTCAATATTCTTTCTTAAGAAATCAACCATAAGAAATTTTAGGTGTGGACTTATATCTGTCCTAATGCAAGTTGTCTTGTCCGTATTTCCCTATTCTAGCTCAATAGTTTTAAATTCCCCGATGGGCTTTCCCTTGGTATTTTCCAACTTTTTCTTCTTATTGGCTAGGGTCTTCTCAGGTTCTGCTACAGAGGCATCTTCCAAGGTCTTTAATTAAGGTCGAGTTTTCTGCTTACTTGACTCGATTGAGATGTTGTAACACCTCCAAGCTTTCTTCATGTTGTACAATAGCTCCCCTGTACCCGTTGGGGTTGGAAACTTGATTTTCATGTGGTAGGTCGACATGATGGCATGAAAATTATTAAGGGTTGGTTGTTCAATTGTAACATTGTAAGCAAATGGGACATCAATTACTAGATAATTCACCATCAAAGTTCTTCTTCGGAGAGCCTTCCTAAATAATGTCGAAATACTGATGGAACCTTTCAAAATGATTTTGATCCTTGAAATTCGACTAGAGAGGTTTGTATAGGTTCGCATTTCAGCTGGCCTATGTTCATTCTTTTCAGGGTAGGGAGAACAATGATGTTGGCTGAGCTACTATTATCGATTAGGACCTTGTGTATTTTAAAGTTGGCAATCTCAATAGAGATTACTATAGGACAATATTTTTTTCCCTCGAGGTGGGTAGAGTCACTGTTAGTGAATGAGATAGGCTCTGTGCTTGTTGATAAGTGGAATGCTATTTTAACAGGCAAGGCATTGGTCAACTCGAGCCTCCTTTGAGTTTGCCTTCAGGCAGACTTTAAGTCCCCCCAATAGGACCTCCTGCGATCATATCGATCACTCCTCGAATAGGCAGGTGATCCTCATGAGCGAATTTCTTTCCTTTGTCATCTCTTTTAGGGCTAACCAATCTTTCTTTATGAGGAGTCCGATCAGTTTTGCCCTTTTCAACTTGTGTATCCATGACTACATATTTCTTGAGATGGCCCTGTCTGATTAGTCTCTCAATCTTGTTCTAAAGGTTGAAGCATTCATCAGTGTCATGCCCTTTCTATTTGGGGAAGTGGTAATACTACTTTGATTTTTTCATTGCCTCAATCTTTATTAGTTTCCTCAATTTTTTGAGGAGATTGTCATGTTGGATAGCATACAAGACCTCTCTCCTCAAAATGTTCAGGGGTGTGTATTCGTGGAAACATTTTGTTGAAGATCAACTTCTTTTTATATGTTTTTGGTTGTCTCTCTCTTTTCTCTTTTTGTTGATTTTGGAGGATCTGAACTTGAGCTTGTTCATCTTTACTTGAGTTATGTATCTCTTGGCCAGGTCGAGCAGTTCCTCTATCGACTTGGGGCATTCACGCACTATTACATTAGCGCATTTCTTATATCTGAGCCCTAGGAATAATATATTGATTAGGAACTTAATCCTGAGGTTATCTATCTTGAGGACCTTTATATTAAATCTCATGAAGAAGTCATGGAGGGACTTCCCCTCATTTTGCTTGATGGTATGGAAGTGGGTGTGAGGGAGTTTCGCTTTTCTCCTACTAGCAAATTGGTGTAAAAACTTATTGCACAATTGGTCATAAGAGTATATCAACGAGGTCTCAAGCTTCATAAACTAGTTAAGCGTAATGCCCTAGAAAGTGGTCACCAGCATCTTGGCATGAATGTTTTTATTGTGCCTATGCAGCTGCGTCATATGCTCAAACAACATTAAGTACTCATTGGGATCCATTGAGTTGTCATATCTCGGTAGTTTGGTCAGAACTTTGGCATTGATAGCAATGTGCTCATTGATAATCTCTTGAATGAATGGGGAGTCTCTCTCCCAACAAGACCTTTAGGGGCTCTCTAGATTGGGCGCTCTATTCGTGTTTCTCTTTGAGATCTCATCGAGGTGCTTGTTTAGTTGTTGGACTTGATGAAAAACTTCTTCTTCTTCCTCTCTATTAGCCTAGGTGGCATTTTGATTGACAAGAGGCCTTGCGCATAAGCCCAATCATGCTGTGGGGCTTAATTAGATTGAACTTGATCAATAGAGTCATCGATCTCCTCCTTTAACTCCGATAGCCACCTCTTCTCCTTGGGGCATCTATGACTAGTTTCACGTCATGTTGGTGGTCGCCTAGACTCCTAGTGACCACAACTATCCTTAGAGGACCTATCTTTAGGTGGAGGTGGTTGCAGGGTAGTACTACTAGCTGGGGCTGGCACGATGGTGTGCTTATTTAGTGCGGTAGACAATTGGGCAAAGATTTGAGCAAAGATTTACTTGCTTATCAACTGCATTAACTAGGGCATAGTTAATGTCACAACTTACGCTTGGGGGGTGATAAGGCTTAGAGCGTGTATACCTTGCTGGGGTGGAGAGAGAGATGGAGATGTGGACCTCCTGTTCTTCTCCCTTTTTGATGCGGCTCTACGTATGTTCACCATTTTTTCATTGCAATCTTAAATGTTTCTTACAGACGGCACCAAAATGATGAGGTTGAAAGTCGTTTAAAGTGAAAAGAATAGTGTTTGGGCTAATTCGACTAAGGTGGTTGAAGGATCAAATTACTGTATTTCTCGAGGTCTGATATCTGCAACAACAGTACACATTGAACTAGTCGAGGTGCCCTTGGCGAAGGCACTCTAATGCTCAAGTTAGTTCTGGTCGAAATAGGATAATTGAACAAAATATTAGGAGCTTATAGTGCATTTGGTATTACCTGAAGTGTGGCTGGCAATGAGATATTTATAACATTTTCTTAGTGTGTAATATGTTGAAGATGCCCCTATCAGGTGTAGAGGGCTTTAGTCCTTTCTAAGGGGTTAATAGTCATTCCAAATCTCAATACTATTTCAGGTGGCATCATTTCCTATTTTTCAGGGTGAATAGTACTCTAGGTAGGCGCCTCCTTGTTAAAGATGGTGGTAGAGTTGGTGACAGAGTTGGTGGCAGAAATTGTATCGACTGTCACGTGCTATTAATGTAGAGGGATACTGCTTGTAATAACATTAAATGCAGTGAGGATTTGAGTCAGCGTCGGAGTGAGCGATCTGATCGATTATGGTTAAATAGATAGGGTAGTCAACCAGAGAGATGGTTGATCATGCTAAAAGGCTTGAAGCCTCTCATTGAATGCAATCAAGAACAACATGCTCAACCAGACGATTGTTGTTGAGTGGTCTAGCCCATCTGGGCCTAGAAGTGATGTTGGGCCACGCATGTTAAATGGGCCTATTGTGGGCCTGTTGGGCTATCCCATATCAGGTCCATTTAATATCCGCTCCCAGTATATATTTAATATATTATTTATACTTTTCAATAAAAATATCATAATCCATATTTGTATATATAAATTATAATTGAAGAATTGGGAAGAAAAAAGAATAAATTTAAAAAATTATTGTAATATAGAGAAAAAATTGAAGAATAAAGTCAATCAATACAATTATTGTTGGTTGACTTTATAATTAATATACTTAAATGCCATTATTATTATTATTATTAATTAATACTAATAATCAATTATAAAGTTAATTATTAATTAAAATTATTATATTTATTTGATTACTTTTTTTTTAATGAAATTGTATAGTTCCTTCTATTAATTAAAATATGTATTTGTTATAGGTTCCCAGATTCACGTATTTGGATATTCGTAAGTAGATATTTAAATAATTATTGTTGAATATGAATATAAAAAAAATAATTTGAATATAGATAAGTTTAATCAAATATTCGAAAAGTTAAACGAATATGAATATGAAAAAAGCGTGTGAAATTTGTTTAATATCCGTTTACATCCCTAGGTATATATATTTGAAGTAAGTAAAATTTGATACCTGCAAAAAGAGCCACGAGGACAATAGCCAGAAGAAATGACTTCAAAAGTTTTGCCATTGAGGATAGTAATAGTTTTGCAGGCTCTGGAGAATAAGCTCTGAAATGCCCATTTATATAGTAGAAAAACTATAACGTTAGATACTGAAAATTTGCTTCGATTGACCTTGTAATGGATAATCCATCCATAGATTCATAATCTTTGGTATTCTGTTTCGTTTCTAGTTAACTATTCATAATTTGCCATCTTTTATGAGGTCAGGATTATATATACTCAGCTACCATAGTGTTTCATGATTTATTATTCTTCTAAAACCTAAAGTGATGTTGAGATTTTCATTTCTTTCATATTTGTCCTATCTAATATTTTCTCAACATTTTTTTTCCTTTGTTTTTGTAAAAGAGGTGGTACCTGAACTAATCTATTCGCAGATGTGGGTGCTTAATACTGAAGTATCAATTACTTTTAATTTATATTATATATAAAGCACCAACTCCTTTCTGATATGTTTTCTAATAATTTTCCTACAATGTTTTTGTTGTCATATTTTAATTCTCATAATTATACCTTTTACAATTCACTATTATTACTGATGCCCCCATTACTATCACTTTATCATATTTTTTTCTTTTTATTTATCTAAAAGTTCAAATAAATACTTTAGGAAAATTTATTTATTTTAAAAAATTTTAATGCAGGCATAGATTGTGCCAAAACCACCAATAAAAAGTTAAAACAATATTTCATAAGATAAAGAACTTTATACAGAGATAAAACAATGAAAAACTATATACACACTAAATGCTTCTAGAGAATATTTCTGTAGTAGAAGTATTTAACATGTAATATAATGACAAGCGCATTGTGATAGGCTGACCCCTAGCTTGTATTACTTACTTTACTAAGAAAAACGTCATAATTGTAATAGCGAGCACATTATTATGAGTTCAACCCAAGGACAAAACAGAAAATACCAACATCAGTACATTGTAGAAACATGAATATACTAAAAAGCAAACACAAAAGTAAACCAAGGGCATGCCAAACGGAAGATTACAAGGGCATGAATAGAAAATAGGTTAATTAATGCAAAAATCATAACATCAGTAGTAGAAATTGAAGTGCACAGATGGTATGTCAAATGTGTACAGTTAAAAAACATGCCAAATACTAACGAAAATGAGTAGAATACACTTCTTGCCCCATATGTACATGCTGAATCAAACTCAAACTGTGGAACTTTATGTAGCACAGTATTCTCATTGTGCTAAGAGAGAAAAATCTCCTTTGGCTAACTGTGGCTTGGTGCTTGTCAGAAATGTTATTTCTCAGCAGGATATACCAATATGCAAATCAGATTATTAGAAATTAGAACAGATAATCACAATTGAGGCAGTACGTACATTTTATCAATATAAAATTCAAATCAAGCATGCGATATCATATTTAATACACATAACATGCATCGTCAAAATTAAACATATAGCATGCGTGTTAAAAAATATACGTCAAATTCAAGAAAAATCAGAATTTAAGCAATTATTTAATCAAATTCGAGTCCAGAAAAAGCCAAAATTTATATATCAACCAAGATAATAAAATAATAAAGCATGCTGTTAGTTTTATCTAATGTAAATACCAAATTTAAAAGTAAACTTATCTTAAGGATTCTGTATCGTAATAGAATCAATTGGACAACCAAATCATAGAGAAATTCTATTTGGCTTGAAGAAACGAGCACCCCGACTCACTAGTGCAACGGATACAACGCAGCTCCTTCCAGGATGAGATGGTCCAGAACAATCAGGTGCACTCCTTCTCGCTCACCTCGATTAGTACTTAGTCGCTGAAATCAGAACCAGATAGCCAAAACCACAAGAATATAAGACCTCTCATATATGGATATGTGTATATTCAATATATAAGAACGCAGAAAAGTTGAAATATGAGAGCGCCATGGAACAACAGGATAATCAGTGGGAGAAGAGGGAAAACTCAAGGTAGAAAAGGCACTACATTTATGGTGTTTGGTGTATCTCCAAGTTTGCCTAAGGCAGTCTATTTATAGAGAAGGATTAGGGCTAGTTTCGGGAGATGGGACGATTGCTAGGCCGAATATTTGCTAGGGTTTGATGGCTGAAAAGGTTTATTATAGTTTTAACCAAAAGAAAAACCCTAATCCTTATCAGCTTTGTCCCTAAGTATCCCTAAGTATCTGGCAAGATCTCCAATGAATATGACTTGTGTTTAGTCAATCCTTATTTGATCAGCCTGGTCAAGTTTAAGTTTAAAATTTAATCTTTTAATTGTATTTGTCCCAAAAAGATAAGATTGAGTCTGAGACATTTGCCCTAACACTCATGCCTGTGCCTGCGACCTGGATCAAGAGTCGGGCCGGGCGGCGGCAGTGGCGGCGCATGTGTGGTCCACTTATATGAACCCCTTAAAGAATACTTTATCAAATATTCTTACTTGAGTTCAATATAAACTAGTCCATACTAGTTTATAAAACCAATGTGGGACAAGTGAAGGGTTAGAATAACCTTTCAACTCTTCCACTTGATTTTATAATGTCCAAGTAATTTTTCACTTTCTCAAGCATTTCATGTGGGACAACTCAACAAGAAACACTTAACCAATTTTCTTCTTCTATTGCACCATCACAATTGATTTTTGGATTCCAACCATAATTGGCAGTCATTCAAAGTTAATTAATAATTAATTATGTTAATTGTGCCAATTACAACAATCCCCCATAAATCCATAGATAATGGCTATCCAATTCAATCATAGCTCGCTTTTAGAAATGGTACCTTTCGATTTGAATTGCTTCCTAAGTTATTCAACTTCTACTACCACCGGGATAAATAGATCTAAGCCTTGAATTTGTTCCTGTGATTGTGATTGCATCCATCAGTAACAACGAGCTAATGGCTATGTATTAATCTTTAGGGTTGATACATTAAGGCCATGTGTCCTGATCCTGAGTCATGAATGTTTGTCAAGGAATAACCCAATTCCTTTAGTCCCCGGCCAAAGGACTACATTCATTTAGTTGGGCATCTCTAGGGATGCACTGTCAACATCTCGTCCAAATGACTTGACCCCATTCAGAGTTAAAATCTTACTAAACTAGCAGTAATCAGCACCTACCAGGTATTCAGGGGAGAGACACTAGATACGAAGTATCAATTAATTTTATGTGCAACTTGATATACTCAATAGCTTATTTATACCACATTAACCTACCTTGTGGGATCGCCACTTGGTAGGTTGGGTTGCCATTGCAGATATCTCATTGATGGGTTTGTAGTCCCATCCCCAACCTGAATTTATGAACTGAGGACAAATCAAGTCCTTTAGTTAAATTGTTAGGAATATTGTCTTTAGATCCAACAAAATCAATTGTTATAACCCTTTCAGACATTAACTCCTTTATAGACTTTAGTCTAACTTGGTGTGTCTTTTGGTCTTTTGATTGAATTTTAAACTGCTAATCTTTGCAATTGTGGTTTGGTTATCACAATGTACAGTAATTCCCAGAAGAGGTTTGGTCACCATGGGCAATTGTACCATCAGCCTATACAACCATTCAGCCTCTATCTCAGTAGTGTCTAAAGCGTACAACTCAGCTTCAAAAGTTGATCGAGTTACCGAAGTTTGCTTGGTAGACTTCCAAAAGATAGTTCCCCCACCTAAGGTAAATACATACCCTATACACCTATTACTTTCGGAGTTTTTGGCTATCTAGCTAGCATTACTATATCTTTCCAGTAGTGTAGGAAATCTCTTGTAGTGTAAGGCTAATAAAATTAAGCCCTTTGGAAACCAAAGTACTGTATCCAAAGCCTCCTAATGGGTTTGATTGGGACAACTTTTGTATCTAGCGAGTTTAGAGACTGCGATGAGATATCTGATCTTGACCCATTTGCAAGATACTGCAAGCTACCAATTATTTGAGACTACCTCAATTGAGATACTGGAACACTAGTTTCATTCTTAAATAGAGCCACTGAAGGATCATATGGTGTTTTAGCGATTTTACTTTATTTATAGCCTATTTCTCAATTATCTTCTCAACATAGTGAGATTGAGAAATTGTTATACCCTTAGTTGAGTGAGTCAACTTAAGTCCAAGAATCATATCTGCAACACCCATATCTTTCCTTTCAAACTTCTTCTTTAAGAAACACTTAGTCTCATTGATAATCTTAATGTTGGGACCTATTAATAAAATGTCATCTACATACAAGCATAACACAATATAGTTATCACCTTTAACTTTGCAGTAAATGTACTTATCACTATCGTTAACTAAGAAGCCAAATGGTTTTGTCAAACTTTTCATGCCATTGTTTAGGTGCTTGTTTCAAACCATAAAGTGATTGAACAAGCTTGCAAACTTTCCGCTCATTTCCAGAAGCTACAAATCCCTCTGGCTGATCCATATAGATTTCTTTCTCAAGATCACCATACAGAAAAGCTGTTTTCACATCCATCTGGTGAATATGATAATCATATATGGAAGCCAGTGCTATAAGCACTCGGATTGGGGTCAAATGAGCTACTGGGGAGTAGGTGTCAAAGTAATCTATTCCCTATTTTTTCTTAAACCCTTTAGCAACTAGCTTGGCTTTAAACTTGTCAATAGTTTCGTTAGATTTCAGTTTTATTTTGAAGATCCACTTGCTTTCTATAGTAGTACACCCCAAAGGGAGATTGACTAATTCCCATGTCCTAATTGAGACAATAGAATCTATCTCACTCTTAATGGCTTCCTTCCAATGTTTAGCTTCAGGGAAAGCTATAGCATCCTTGAAGATAACAAGATCACTCTCAACATTGTAAGTAACAAAGTCATTTCCAAAGTCCTTAGTGATTCTAGCCTTTTTACTTCGTTTAGGTTCATCTAGTTCTTCTGGAATTATGCGACTATTAAGACCGTTCCTTATATTTGTCATCTTTTCCACATGATCCAGAATCGATGTAGACTCTAGGGTTGAATCTAAAGAAACATTTGGAGGTATCCCAGTCTTCATGGAAAACATATCCTCAAAGAACGTAGCATCACAAAATTCAACTATAGTGTTAATAATAAAAAATTTCATAGTATAAGATGTTTCCACATAGCCTACAAAGACTGCATCAACAGTCTTAAGACCTAGCATCTTCCTCTTGTGTTCAGGGACTAATACATTTGCAAGATAGCCCCACACTCGAAAGTACTTTAGACAAGGTTTCCTGCTTTTCCAAAGTTCAAATGGAGTATTTTCTTTATATTTTAGGGGAACTCTATTCAGAATATGGGAAGCCGTATTCAGAGCTTCCCCCCACATGTACTTAGGTAATCAAGAATTCAAAAGCAAAATATTCTATTTTTTCGTTTAGCTATCCCATTCGAAGTGGGAGAATAAGGGGCTGTTTCTTCATGAACTATGTTAAAATTTCGGTAGTATTAATGAAATAGGTTGGACTCATATTCTCCGCCCCTATTTGACCTTAATCATTTAAGTTTTCTACTAGTTTATGTTTCGGCTTCATTTTTAAACGTAATAAACTTTTCTAGTGCTTTATCTTTATGTTTTAGTAAATAAGCATAATAGTATCTAGTGCTATCATCTATAAAGTGATAAAGTATCTTTTATTGTCTTTTGTTAAGACTCCATTGAACTCACAAATGTTTGTGTGCACTAAGTCAAGAATTTCAGTTTGCCTTTCAACCGAATGGTAAGGCTTTCTCACTTGCTTAGCTTTAGCACAGATTTAACATTTATGACCTCGTTCAATTTAATGTTTAGGAATTAAATTTAATTTCATCATATGTTTGACATAACCAAAATTTAAGTGTCCAAAATAACTATGCCAAATAGAAGAATTCTCAATAACATTTATGATAGGAGAATTAGAAATATCAACTTTATTTGAACAAAGAATGTTCTCAACTCGCAATTTAGATAAACCACAAAAAAGATAGCTTTTACAAATAAAAGTTTCGTAATATAAAATTATAGCTTTATTTGATTTGAAAAAAATCTCAAAACCTTCCCTAACTATTACAGAACCACTTATTATATTTCTTCGAACTGTTGGCACATGATGCACCCTTTGCAGAGACAGTATGCAGCCTGAAGGAAAGTTTAGGTCCATGCATCCTATCCCAAACACTTTAGCTGCACTTGAGTTTCCCATCATCACAGTCCTTCTACTCACAGGCTGGTAAGACACAAACAGTGATTTATCAGCATAAACGTGCATATTAGCACTAGTGTCTATCAACCAATCATATGGTTCATAGATAGAGAATAATTTGAGTTTAAAACAAACGTACTCGTCCACGGATGCATTAGGAACCCCAACTTCGCTGATGTCTCCAACAACCATGTTGACAACTGTCCAGGAGACTGGGCTTTTGCCTTAGCTTTCTTGGAAGGACACTCCTTAGCCCAATGCCCTTTTTGTCCAAAATTCTGGCAGGGCCTATTAGCCTTTGGTTTCTTACTTATTTTGGCTTTTCCTTTATCGATGATTTTAGAGTTTGAGTTCATGTTGACTTTCTTCTTTCCCACTATCACATTTACCTTAGGATTATATTCAATAGGAACATTGTGTGATTAATTTCTATGTTTCTCTTCTATACTTATGGAAATTATTAGATCATCTAAAATTAATTTTGTTTTTGGATGCTTTAGAGTCATGCTGAAGCCTTTCCAAGACTTGGGGAACTTATTGTTAATTGACATCACCATAAATTTCTCAGGGCGTTTCATCTCAATATCAGTTAGAGAATGCTCTAGATTGATCAATTCATGTGTCTATTCAAATTCAAATACAAACCTGCCCTCAACCATCTGATACTTCAAAAATTTGAAAACTAAATACTTTTTGAGCCCTTGCTCTTCAATATTGTATTTTCTATCCAATTCATCCCATAAAGACCTAGCCAAATAGGAATCATAATAGTATACATCGAAGAGTGTATCAAACAAAGCTAACAGAATCACCCCTCAAACAATCTGATCCTTTATTTTTCAATAAACTATTTCTTTAGTTTTGGGATCAGTTTTAGTTAGTTTTGGCATGGTCAGCTGAATCAACGAAAAAAGACCTTTCATCATTAGCCAGATTTTCATGCACTGTTACCAACGCTTAAAGAACTAGCCTGAGAACTTTTTGGAAGGTCGAAAAGGTCAACCTTTATTGACACAACTTCACCAATAGTACTAGAACTGACAGCCATAATTGAATACAAAATAACCCTAAAGCAGAATGTCTAGGTTGAATTCCTAAACAAGATATCTACTCAAAAATATCAGGCAAGATTTCTAGATAGGATATCTAATTAGAAATTCAGAAGATAAAAACATACAAAATAATCATTTCTTCAAGATTGTTATTTTGCAGCATGATATACCAATATGCAAATACGATTATCAGGAATTAAAATAGATAATCACAATTGAGGCAGTACATGCATTTTATCAATATAAAATTCAAATCAAGCATGCGATATCATATTTAATACACATAACATGCATCATCAAAATTAAACATACAGCATGCGTATTCAAAAGTATATATCAAATTCAAGACAAATCAGAATTTAAGCAATTATTTAATCAAATGTGAGTCCAGAAAAAGCTAAAATTCATTTATCATTCAAGACAATAAAATAATCAAGCATGCTATCAGTTTAATCTAATGTAAATACCAAATTTAAAAGTAAACTTATCTTAAGGATTCTGTATCACAACAAAATCAATCGGGCGATCAAATCACAGAGAAATTTTATTTGGCTTGAAGAAACGAGCGCCCCCGACTCACCAGTACAACGGGTACAGCACAGCTCCTTCTAGGATGAGATGGTCCAGAATGATTAGGTGCACTCTTTCTTGTTCACCTCGATCAATGCTTAGTTACCGAAATCAGAACCAGATAGCCAAAACCACCAAAATATAAGACCTCTCGTGTATGGATATGTGTATATTCAATATATAAGAATATAGAAAGGCGCAAATATGAGAAGGCCATGGAGCAACAAGATAATCAGTGGGAGAAGATGGAAAACTCAAGGCAGAAAAAGGTACTGCATTTGTGGTGTTTGGTGTATCTCCAAGTCTACCCAAGGTAGTCTATTTATAGAGAAGGATTAGGGCTGGCTGCGGGAGATGGGCTGACTGCCAGGCCTAATATTTGCTAGGGTTTGACAACTGAAAAGGCTGATTAGAGTTTTAACCAAAAGAAAAACCCTAATCCTTATAAGCTTTATCCCTAAGTATTTGGCAAGATCTCCAACAAATATGACTTATGATTTGGTCAATTCCATTATCCAATAAGCTTAGATGACTCGATCAATCCTTATCTGATCAGCTTGGTCAAGTTTAAAATTCAATCTTTTAATTGAATTTATCCCAAAAAGATAAAACTGAGACATTCGCTCTAACGCCAACGCCTGCGCCTGCAACCTGTGACTTAGAGCGGGGTCGAGCGATGGTGGCGACGTGCGTGTGGTCCACTCATATGAACCCCTTAAAAAATATTTTATCAATCATTCTTACTTGAGTTCAATATAAACTAGTTCACACTAGTTTATAAAATCAATGTGGAATAAGTGAAGGGTTGGAATAACCTTTCAACACTTCTACTTGATTTTATAATGTCCAAGTGAGTCTCCACTTTCTCAAGTATTCCATGTGGGATAACTTAACAAGAAACACTTAACCAATTTCATTTCTCTATTGCACTACCACAATTAATCTTTGGATTCGAATCATAATTGGCATCCATCCAAAGTTAATTAACAATGAATTATGCTAATTATGCCAATTACAACAGAAAATGCGTCGGCATCTCTAATGTTGGGCTAGGCAAAGGTGCTACTTGTAATGTGTGAGCATTCAATTATCAAGTGGCCACTGCTAAGGCAGCTACATCTTGAAAGGGCTGTACTCAAGATTGGCAGAACACCCATTGATGATAACACTAAGGAACCATATGCCCTCCCTCTAGAATGTGGCCAATGACTGGATTCTGTCTATGAGAATAAATCCTGAGTCTCGGCATATCATTAAACATGTCGCTAACTTAAGAAAAAGAAAGTAAATGCAATCGGGTGAATAGCAATGACATGTTCTTCTCCTTCGACAAATAAGTAGTTTTAAGGATACATGCATGTCATTCACAATCTTGCACCCCCTCTTGGCCACATAGCTTTTGAATAATGGTTGCCATTGGAAATGAGATGATGTCTTCTCAGACGAACATGGGTCTTTCTCTAATCACGTAGATGTTTTAATAAGCAGAAATAGCTGCCACAGTGAATGAGACTCATTTGGCCTCACAAATGTTGATTTCCAAAGTCTTCGAGACATTGGCATTTAACTCCTAGATAGTGTTCAAGATGGCGGGGTGTGGGCCTCATTCAAACTCTTTCCAACTCTGGGCTCCAATAATATGCGGAAGTGTAATTTGCACTCTAGTCTATCCACGAACACCCCCTTTCTCTTAGGCACAAAGATTTTCTTAAGAATAACTATGTTTTAGCACATCTTTGTAGCCTTTGAGATGATGATGTCTCCTAGGTGGGTTTTGAGGCACAAGAAGTGACAGGAGGAGAGGAGCAATTTTTTCTGGCAAAGCTAGAAAAAGAAGCAAGTCAATCATTTGCCCAACTCGAATGAACACAAGGACTTGAAGATATAGAGCATGCACCACAAATGGGAATAAAAATGCGAAGTGAGAACATCTAACTAGTATTACATAGCAAGTGACTTGCAATAAGAAATGATGAAGAGAACTCAAGCAAAATTCACAAATTTGTCATTGAGGAATTTTATCAAACACCTACTATGCATCTTAAGTTATGAAGAATTTCAATGCATTCTTGCATGCGCCACCAAAATGCGACCAAAATGACAATTAATATCCCATTCCCTTCACATTATATAATTTAATCTACAACACCAACAAATTCTCATCAATTACGTAGAACATGCATTCCCAACTCAAGATTAAGGATGAAGAGTTTAATACTCTAATCAAGGGTAATTCCATGGATGGATCCAAGGGGGAGGCAAGCAGGAGCAATTGCTCAACAGCACCCCCACCCCCAACAAGCCCACCAACTTATAATTATATAGAATTTTTATTAATTATTTTTTAAACATCCTATATCTAAAGGAATAATTACTTAATATTAATTAAAGTAATTAATTTTTAATATTTTTAAAAATCTAATTTTTCTTGTTGGTCTTAAATAAAGAATTAATTATTTAAATTTTAGAATTAAATTTAATTTATTTTAACAAAAGATACAACTAAAATTAATTGATTAAATTTTTACCTCTTTTAATATTGTAAAACTCAAAAGAATTCATTACATATTTACAATTAAGGAATCAAGTTGTTGGTCTAGTAACTTCATACATATAAGTGTGAGGTAAGGAATTTAAGGTATGGCGAACCCTAAATCTCATTAGGTAACTTCTATTGTATTATTTGAGAAAATGTGACTGGGGGTTTAGCCGAAGGGAAAACTTGCACAATAACCAAAATATCTTTTTTAACTTCAATGAGATTAAGATAAAGAGATAAGGATAAGTAAATATTAAAAGAAAAATGGATTCATCTTTATTTTTCAAGAGCTAAAATTAGAAAAAACTTTTTCTGCTATAAATATTGTTAAAAATAGTCTTAAAAAGCCTTAGGCCATAGGGAACTTGCAAAATAACTAAAATATGCGTTTATTCTTTTTCCTTTTATTTCAACAAAATTAGGACAAAAAGATTAAGGTAAGTGAATATTTTAAAAAATTACTTTTTTTTTTTGTCTTTAGATAGCTACAACTGAAAAAATATTTTTTTACTATCTATATTGTTAAGAACAACCTTAGGAATAAAATAGAAGATAAAATTTTGGCGTTTGTTTTGTTATTTATATGGAGAAAGATGCCACTAAGAGTTTTGAATTTGATTATTGATAAATTTTATAATAAAAAAAAAAGTATTGTGTTCAACTTTGATGAAAATATGCATTCAAATTGTGAACTATAAAATTTGTGGTTGACTTTTTATATTCTAAATTGTTGCCCTCTATGTTCTCATTTCTGAATCCATCCCTGGTTGTGGTAGCTGGTGGCTTACCTTTTGCCATACCAAAGGATGGTCGATCAGGCACAGAAGCAGACAAGTGAATAGGCATTGTCCCAACTTTACAGGGTGCGGCCTCACGTTTGCATGAGAGGAACCAACTCGTGCTCAGAGTTTTTCTTTTCTGTTCTTCATGCTCTTGGTGATAATTGAATCCATGATGATCTTGCCTGCAAAACCAAGGAAATTTAACAGGTCTAAGTACACAAATCAGAATAAACAGAAGATCGGAACATATAAATCTAAACGAGGGTCCTCACCGAGGGCAAAATTAACCATGTCTATAATTTTCTCAACAAGAAATTCCCAACTGTTATGTCAGCCGAGGCTATTTTCTTTCAAGACTGGGCTTAGGCTTGCTAAAATAGCATTTGCGCCTAAAAGGAAAGCTATGTTCCGGGGGAGGAATAATAAACGCAAACTTTTCAATCCAGTGCCCTAGTGATGTGGAGGAATAGAGAACTAAAAAATTAAGGGCCTTTTGAGCATTCATATAAAAAAAAATCCTTTTCAATGCTTTGAGTTAAAAAGAAATTGGAATATATCACCTAAAAGTTTTTAAATGGAGGAGTTAGATGGTGATTTCTCATATTGCAATAAAAGTTATAATGTGCCTAAGTGATTTAGCAAGAGCTGTGTAGGACAAACCTCTAAATCCCGCAGAATTTCGCAAATCCAAGCAGAAATATGAAATGTGAGCCAACTTCTAAAATAGCTAGATGAATTAAGACCATCTCACGATCATGAATCTACTTTAGATTTTATTTTTTTCCCACATCAACAAAAATAGCATAAAAAAAGAAAAAACATTTTTCTTCTCTATTGAAGATTCTACTTTTATATTCTTTTTTCAATATACATAAATGCTTTTAATATATTTAAACTATTCTATTTTACTTTTTTATATTTTTATTTCTATCATTTATTAATTAATTTCATTTTTAATAAATTATTTAAAAAAATAAAAAAAAATTAATAATTGCAAAAAAATGTATTTCAACTGACTTGTTTTTAATAACTAGTTTATAAATATTGCTTACAAAATAATTTTCATAATAACTAATAAGTCAAAAAAATATAATTTCACACTTAAAATTTTGAAATATATAAAATAAATTTTTCAAAAATATATGAGAGATATAATTTTATATATAAACGTATAAAAATTAAAAATTACTGATAAATTAATATAGTTTTTAAAAATTTTTAAATTAATTAAAATAAACTAAATAAAATAAAAAGTAGTTAAAATAAGAAATAAAACCTTTGATTGATGTTCCGTATTTGGAACCTTGACCAAAGATTTTACATTTGGACCCTAAATAGCATTTGAATTGGAGCATCTCAAATGCTATTTGGGGTATAAATTTGAAAAATAGGACCTCAAATAGGCATGCGTCGGTGTTCGTCAGCATGGGGTTTGTACATCCTATCATCGTTGAGGGGATCTCGATTTTGAAATTATCCAGAATGGAGAAGGATTGCCCAATTTGTCCGACACTATCTGTCGGAATAGAGTAGTGCAAACCGATGTGTGGCAAATTATGGATCGCTCCCTCAGAACTCTCAGTAGAATTTGCCAAAAAATGGTGGAGAGCATCTTAGAAATTGCTGGGTTAAAACTACTGCAGGTGCGTCGAGAAGATATCTTCAGAGAAAAGATAAGAGCAACTACAAGGGTTTCTACCTAGAGACTTTTTAGTTCAGAAAGAAGAGAAGCAGTAGTGAAGATGTACCATGAGGTGATGGACAAAGCCAAAAACTGTCCGCATTTAAAGTGCCTAGGCAGGCCAATAGACGCATGTCAATAGACTAATTTATAAAACTAATGTTAAAACAAATTTTTTTTATAAAATTACCG
>JACGDI010005771.1:614129-631073 GCA_014898725.1 Jacaranda copaia
CTGGGAGCTCTTCTTTTTCTTTCTTTTTTTAAAATTAATTTTGTATTTGTTGTTAACATATCAATATTTGTTCTTTAATTAACCATTATTCTGATTTTTTTTCTTTTCACTTTTGATGATACGATGCAATTAATACTTATACAGTTGTACTTAATGAACCATTGACCTCATTCATTATTATTATTATTATTATTTTTAATTTAACCGAAGTATTTATAATATAATTTAATGTGAATATAAATTTTAATTTTTTAGTCAAAAGCTTTTTTCTTTTCTTTCTTTCTTTCTTTTTATGCAAGAGTTTTATTCTAAACTTCTCTCACTTTTGAGGGTTAGAATTATCATCTTTTTCACCACTTCATATGTGTAAACATATATGCTCATTTCTTTAATGTTTGCTTTATCTTTAAATCTTTTTACGTCTAAATTATTGTCAAGTGTGTGTTTTAATATTATGATTTGATAAAATTTGTATATTTACCTAAATATACTTCAATCCTTTTACTTAAAACCTATTTCTTTTTTAATTTCCTTTTTTAACAGTGAGCCGCCTAAACCTAAACAGGATTCTGAGTTTTGGCGTCCTTGATTTTATTGAGTTTTTTAATGAACGTATTTTTTCTTTTGACAACGTTGACAGTTTGAATTTTAAAAGTATTAATAGTGAAAAAAAAATCTAAAAATATTGTTTGATTACAAAATTTCATGCAATTCATTTGAAGATTATCATCCTATTAATTAACAATTGAGATCGGAGATTAGTTTTTGGCTGTGAACTACGCTGCTTAAGTTGGTAGGATATAAAGAAATTAGAGCACATTAGAATTTATCACTATAATATAAAAATTTGTTGACCTTATGTAACAAGAAAAATTGTACAAATAAATTCAAAATCAATTAATCAATCAACTGTGGATTCTATCTCTAATCTAATTCTTTGATTCTTCTTTTCCAAATATAATCTTAAATTTAATGAGCTATGTGAAAAACACCTTAAATGCCATGAATCTCCCTTAAATTTGATTTGAATAAAAATAACACCAACTCGAGGGTCTTGTCCCTTAATCTCGAATCAAATGCTAGAAATATATGAGTTACGCGAAGAACGCCTTGAACGTTGTGGATCCCCTTGAATAAAAATAATGTCAATTCGAGGGTTTCGAACCTTGATTTCAAATTAAATGCCAAAAGTATATGAGTTTCGCGAATAATGCCTCGAACGTCGTGGATCTCCTTGAATTTGGTTGAAAGAATTGCTGGACTCCTTCTAAGTTTCTCTTGTCTGCTAGAATTTGTGTTGTCAAATAAGTTAGAATCACCCCTTTATATAGGTGCTTGAAGTTAGACTTTTAGATTGACTTGAATATTTCAAAGGTTATCTCTTTGATAATATCAAATATCAAGATATGATTTGAGATATATTTGATTTGATAATATCAAACACTAAAAGATAATATCAATATCAAATATTTTTGATTTGATTAGTTTGTAAATGCAGACACTTCATTTTTTATACGTGTCAATACTTGATTTGAATATAAAATAAATACTAAATTATTAATTAAAATTAACTATTTATCTTTTGGAATTAAATTTAATATATCCCAAAATTTAAATAGAAAATTTTAAATTGATATTTAATATATTATTTTACGTGTCAGTTTTTAATTAATCAAATATTTAATATATTTACAAATGCCTCCACTCTAAAACTTCATGAAGAAATGCAAATCAATCCTAAAAGAGATGAGGCTTGAAGTATATGATTCCCATAATATATATACATGCACATTTGCACATTTGTAATATATATATATATATATATATATATAAAACACGGCCATGAGTCCAGCAAGCCCATCTCATCCTTATTTTTTTTTTTTTTCAAATAAAAAAAATCTCAAAACACCATTACTAATTCCACAAACCACATCAAGTTTTGTTTGATTCAATTTGAAACCAGGCTAAATAGCATGCATGCGATTTTAGCAAAGAAAACCGTTGGCAACGTAATTTTCTGGAATGGATGGAATCTTTTTATGTTGCCCACAAAGGCAACTTTCATTCTTTCTATTTTGAGCTTCCAGTGAGTATCATACTTTCGTCCAGTTTTCTTTTTCTGCTACACTCCTTCTCAAATACTTGTTTCATCGTTATCATGATAAATGAATGGATTTGAGATAAGTTTGAGCTTATTCTATTAATATCAGATAGAATTGAGATATAAATAAATTAAGAATTTGAGTCCCGCTCAAACTATTCGACTTTAATGAATGCCTACAAAAAGGATTTGATTGAGGGGTCAAAAGCACACGTAGCACCTTAAGAATTTACTCTGCTAGTTGTTGAGAATTTGCTCTTGATTGTTGGGTATTTTCTGTTCATTGTTGGGTGTAAAACTTTTGCTTTCTCTCATTCATTCAATACTTTATCCATGCACACTTCATGTTTGATAGAATGCCCCTTTGAACATACACCATTATTTTCGCATTCTTATGAACTTGATTCTCCATTAATTCACACGAGCATTAAACATGATGATTCATTATATCGATCTTCTTTAAATCACATACCTTTTTTTTTATTTTTTTCTTTCTCAACAACTTGATTAATTTTTCTTGTGTCCTTTTAGATTGCACCATGGGTTACTTGAAGGATGTTTCAACTGGCGCTGGAGTACGATACTTAATTATTCTTGATGAAGAGAATCAATCCATAGAGAGGCACATTTTTGACTACTTATAATCCACTTATTGGTAGATACGCAACAAAGTAGCCACGATTGACCAATTCACTTCATATTGAGGAGTGGTCCCGAGAGATCAAAACTTCCAAGATGTGGGCTCTAAGGGCAACTCATCATTGTCCTCTAAACAAATTAATTTGCTGTCAACAATCAAACAAATCAATTCTTTTGCCAACATTAGGTCGTACCATTATTGAGGGAAAAGCCAAATGGAGAGAAACCCTTTAATTTAATGGTGAATTTCATTATATCAAAGGATACTGGGAGTGGAATGAAGATGTCTTTAGTTGATGCAAGCACAAGTTGATTGCCGCGCAAGTATATGATCCAGTGTATGCTTCATTATTCACATATGATCGAAATTCTGAGATTATCAAAGCATTTTGCGAGGCATGTTATCCATTTACAAATACTCTTTTTACTTCCTCTGGAGAATTATCCATATCGGTGTAGGATTTGCACAACTTTGCAGGTTTCCCTATGATGGAAATTTTTTTTTGATGAAGTGATTTCTTGTGCCAAGAAGCTTATTAGAGTTAACGAAACAGCAAATAAATTTATTTTCAATTCTTGCAAATACTTATTTTAAGCTTATCATTTACTTCAAAGGGGTACCCACGGAGGTCAACTTTCTCAAGTTACTATGGAGAAATGGGTGAAGTATTGGTTTTGGAAAGTCATAAAATATAATCAACCACCACCACGAAAGGAGAAAAATACAGTCCGACTTAAATCAACTTATAATCCTCTTGGTGATTTTGGTGTTCATGGAGAATGGTTCACCTCAGAGGAGGCATTATTTTTAAAACTTGGGATTCCTAGGAACTTGAGAGAAAAAACCTATTTGGCAACATTTGCTTTGCTCGTTTGTTCTTCCTACCAATAATGTCAATTCAATACGTCCCAATGCTTTCAAGATAGCATGCATTGTGGCTACCAGTAGGAAGGTTAGTCTTGCTATTCTAGTTTTAGCCAGCATCTTTGAATAAAATTTCAGGTTCCCTGAGGCCGAGTCGTGTCTAGTCTTCTTTTCCCATCCACTTTGTCTATGCTTGGTTGGTGCATTACTTCAAAACACATTATCATGTTTGGCAAAGAATATGTGGCCCAAAAATGATGATTTATTTCGGCAAAGGAGGCGCAAAATATTATGATCCAAAAGAGGCTTGTAGGAGACTTCACAAGTGGGATTTTGTTTCTTGGACTTGTACCATAATTATCAAAGACAAAGGGCTTCCATATATTGATGATGGCAAAGCTAGAGAATTGGAGCGAAAATACTTCATTGCTATTCGCTCAAATTATCTTCCTTTGTGGCAAGGCGACTACTTTATTATTGAACCTTATAGTCCTCATCGCTTCAATCATCAATTTGGATATTATCAAGAAGTTCCTAGAATTCTTGCTTATGATATTCGCATAGCTGATTTGGATGAAGGACTTTGCTATTGGTGCTTATGCACTTTGCATAATTCTATATCTATAGCATGGCTTCCTTGTGTGCCCCCAAATGCAAAAAAAGGTCTCTTCGGATGCTTACAAGAAGTGGTGGACTAAAATTCATGATTACTTTGATGAAAATATTACACAATTAATCAACTTGAAGTCAATCAAAATTTTTCTTAAGGACAAGGATCATGATAAAGGGGATAGACCCCCTGCTCAAACTATTCAAAATCCTTCCAACCTAGAAGACGTTGAACCTCTAAAAGAAAAGAGAATGAATCCTTATCCTTTAGAAATGAGCAATAGTAGTAATGTAGATTGTCATTAGAAAAGGCTTAAAAATGATCCCAAATCTCTAAAGTTAAGTGATTTTTTGCCAACAGAGAACTTTGTCAAAGAGGTTATTTTCTTTTCTCCATCTTCTTCTTTTTCTTTTCCTTTAAATAAGCCCCATTTTGGTCGTTTGCTCGCTTAAATCATGTAACATTTCAACTGAAAAATGAAATTCTTAATGTTGATGTAGTTGAGACATCCCATGATAGCCGAGGATCAATCATGGGACCTAACGTATTGTCCATAAACACTCCAATTGACACATCAATGCAAAATGAGGCACTCCATGACATGAAAGCTAAACAACTATCTCCTTGTGCTCCAGTTTTAGTGTTTGAAGGTGAGAAATTTGTACTTAATCATCAAAAAGAGTATCTTCAAATGTTGTGGGATGGCCTTCGCAAGAGAATGGCAAATACTCTACTTGATTCAATATCATCTATTAAGGATAGTGTTCAATTTCTGCTTGAATCAATGAGGGGCTTTAATAAATTTGACATTTTCAATGTGGAAGAATTGTTGCGAGTACTTTTTGACAAGGTTGCTGCTTGTGATGAGGCAAAGTCAGTATCTTTCGAGAAATCATCTAATAAAACTCTTGTACAACAACTAGAAGAGGCCAAAAGTAGTCTCCATAATGCTCAAACTGGAGAAAGTGAAGAAATGAACCAAATTCAATCCACCCAAGAAGAGTTGGAATATGTTGGGAAGGAGCTTGGAAAATTGAAAGAATGCAAGAAGAACTTGACTTCATCATTGAAATGCCAACAACAACTTTTTCAAAGTGCTAAAGTTGAAATTCGTAAGATTGAAGAGGAAATTGCTGCTATCAAGAACACTCCTCAATTGAGTAATAAAGTAGTTGACAATTTTCAAACTTCGATGGAACACTTGGAGGCTATCAAGGAAAAATTGAAAAACTTGAGTCCTTTCACTTGAAATTTATTTAGAATTTTTTTGCTTTTTATTTTTTATTTTTTATTTTAATAAACCATGCTACGTTTATTATTTTTTGAGATTACATAGTAGAAGATATCTTTCTTTTCTATCTTGCAATCTTTTAATTTCTTTTTTTGACCAAACAAAAATTACTACTCTCTTTCTCTCTCTTTTTTTTTTTTTAACTCAAATTAATTAACTCAAATAACTAAACTATATATATGTTTAACTCAAACTTAATAAAAACAACTAATTTTTTTCTACCTAAAAAAAACTCTAAATCAATAAAAAAAAAAACAAAAACAACTAAACAACTTCTTTCTTTTTTTAACTCAACAAACTAATTAACTTAAACTAATAAAAACAACTAAACTATTTTTATTTTTATTTTTTTATTATTTTTTTAACTTAAAAAAGACTTTTAACTCAATAAAAAAATAGCTAAACGACCCTTTTTTTTAAACTCAACAAACTAATTAACTTAAACTAATAAAAACAACTAAATTATTTTTATTTTTATTATTATTATTATTTATTTTTTTATTTTTATTTTTTAATTTAAAATAAAACTCTAACTCAATAAAAAAAAAAACAACTAAACGACCCTTTTTTTTAAACTCAACTAATTAACTTAAACTAATAAAAATAACTAAACTAATTATTTTTATTATTATTTTTAACTTAAAAAAAGACTCTAACTTAATGAAAACAACTAAATAACAATTTTCTTTTCTTTTCTTTTTTGAATAAAGAAAAAATATAATTTAAAATAAATCCATGATTAAACTTAGAGAATATCTAAGTTGCCTACGTACCCAATAAAGGAATCAAGTCATAACGTAGTTCAAAGAAAGCAACATTTTGGAAGGGGGTGCCATTCACAGTTTATACTCATGCGGGTCAGGAGTATCTATTACTTAACCACCCTGGATTAGGTGGGGGTATTTGACATTTTAACCATAAAAAATACCTTTAGTGGGGTAAGTTAGCAATTTATCCACATGCACTACCTTTGGTGGGGGTAAGTTAGCAGTTTATCCATATGCATTACAAGTTAGCAGTTTATCCACATGCACTACATTTGGTGGGTAAGTTAGCAGTTTATCCACATACACTACCTTTGGTGGGTATCATTCATAATTTATACTCATGTGGGTCAGGAGTAATATGCATTTTAGGCTTGTGTATCAAGGAGCAACATGCAGTTTAGGCTCGTGCGTCAAGGAGCAATATTTAGTTTAGGCTCATGCATTGAGAAGCTATCTCCCAACTTTACGTATATTAGTGCTTTAAGAACTTTCCATTTATAGGGCCAATTCTTAATACATCTTTAGCGACCAACTTATATGCACTATTTGTATAAATTTTTTTGACAACATAAGGGCTATCTCATTTTGATGTGAACTTATTCCCAATCTAATGAGTTGTGATTGTGGTCTCTTCACAGCCAGCACCAAATCCCCAACTTTATAAGATCGTGATCGCACTTTCTTGTTAAATGTCTTGAAGAGCCGAGCTTGATAACACTCAAGTATTTGTTGTGCTTCTAATCTTTTCTCATCAAGGGCCTCCAATTCTTCAAAACGTAGGCATGTATTTTCTTCCTCAATCAATCCCTCTTGTATGTCTATCCTTAATGAAGGAATTTGTTGCTCAAGGGGTAAAACTGCTTCAACGCCATAAACCAATGAAAATGGAGTTACTTGTGTAGGTGTTCTATGAGTAGTTTGATATGCCTATAAAGCTTCTTCAATTCTTTCATGCCAGTCCCTCTTTGATTTTGAGACTATTTGTTTTTAGCAAATTACATAGAGTCTTATGGAATGCCTCGACAAGACCATTAGCTGTGGCATAATACATGGAAGACTTTCTCTGTTTAAAATTGAACTTCTAATAAAGCTTATCTATCAGACTATTACTAAAAGGCTTTCCATTATCGGTGATTATGTATTGAGGAACCCCATAGCGATATATAATGTTGATGCAGATGAAGTCAACAACATTTTCCTTCTGTACTTCTTTGGGGGGTATTGTTTCAGCCTACTTAGAGAAATAGTCTATTGCAGCTAAAATATTCAAGTTTCAGCCGATGACTTTGTCATGGGTTTAACCACATCTAACCCCCAAGCAACAAATAGCCATGAAGCAACAGTCAGATGCAATGGCTCGAGTAGTTGGTAAATGAAATTTGCATGAAATTGGCAAGCTTGACATCTTTGAGCATAATTCATGTCATTGTTTACCATTGTTGGCCAGTAGTAGCCTATTCTTTTTATCCAAAAATGTAATTTTGGACTTGACTGGTGGACTTCGTAAACTCTAAAATGAGCTTTTTCTATGGCTTGGATAGCTTCATCATCACTTAAATAATGCAAGAAGTTCCTATCAAATGATCACCTGTAAAGTACACTTTTGTAATAGATGAAGCGAGTTGCACGACATCGGATGTCGACTCTTTGACATAGATCATCTGGTAACTTTTCATACTTTAAATAGTCCATGAACTATTGGCACCAATCTTCTTTCTCTATGTAAAATACTTAAACAACATGGCTTCATCTTTTTCACAATCCTCATCCTCGAAGATTGGCAGTATAACCCAACTTTTACATATTGGAATTCTCACTTCACTTTCAGGTATAGCAAGTGAAGAAATTAATTTAGCTAGCGTATCAACTTGCTTGTTTTCCTTTCTTGGCACATATTCAATTTCTACATTCCCAAGTCATCCAATTAGCCTTTTTGCATAATCAAAGTATAGATGTAATTCAGGCTTCTTGACTTCATATGATCCATGCAACTAGTTGACCACCAACTTAGAATCTCCATAGACTTTAAGGTACAATTGTTTTATGTCAACTACCATTTCTAATCCAAGAATAAGAGCTTGATTTCAGCAACATTGTTGGAACAATATTTAGTTAAAGTGATGGAATATGGTAATACTTTATCATTAGATGTGATGAATACAACTCCTACACCAGCTCCTTCTCTGTGGGATGCTCTATCAAAGTACATCTTCCAATGAGGTTAAATTTCAACCACAAAGACATCATCAGGTAGATCATCAAATAACTCCCACTCAGCAGGAATGGGGTGATCAGCCAAAACTTGTCCTTTTACTACCTTCTGCAGAACATAGATGATTTTAAATTATTGTAACTGATGGTACCATGTTGTGAGTCTATTAGAGAGGACAAGTTTTGATATGACATATTTTAGTGCATTTGCTTTTGAGACAAGATGGACAGTATGAGCTTGAAAGTAATGCTTCAATTTTTGAATTACAAAAATTAGAGCTAAACATATTTTCTCAATTGGCAAATATTTTAACTCATTTAGCATCATCATTTTGCTCAAGTAGAATAAGGTATTTTCCTTTCCTTTATCATTTTCTTGTACCAATAAAACTCCAACAGAACATTCTTGAGCAGCAATATAAAGAATCAGTGGATGTCCAGGTACTGGTGCGACCAACACAGGAGGTTTCATGAAACAAGCTTTTATACTTTTAAAAGCATTCCTGTAAGCTTTATCCCATTCAAATGGAACACCCTTCTTCACGAGATGACTAAATGGTTGACATCTACTAGCTAAGTTTGATGTGAATCTTCACAAATAAGCTAACTTTCCTTGCAAACTTTTAAGTTCATGGATATCTTGAGATTCAGGCATTTTTAAAATTACATCAATCTTTGCTTGCTCTATTTCTATGCCTTGATGATGAACAATGAATCCTAGAAACTTCCCCGATGTGACACCAAATACACACTTTAATGGATTCATTTTGAGTTGATATTTTCTCAAGCGTTTGAAAACTTGTCTCAAGTTTTGTATGTGATCGTCTTGGCTTTTGGACTTGACAACCACATCATCAACATAAAATTCAATATTCTTATGAAGCATGTCATCAAATATCTTTTGCATTGCCTTTTGATATGTGACATCATCATTTTTTAGTCCAAACGGCATTACTTTGTAGCAGTATATTCTCTTCGGAGTACGAAATGCCATCAATTCCTAATCTTTTGGAGACATGCGTATTTAGTTATACCCCAATGATCTATCCATAAATAATAGTACCTCATGCCCTGTGGTAGCATCAATCATGAGTTTTGCAATGGGCAATGGAAAATCATCCTTAGGAAAAGCACCATTCAAGTCCTTAAAGTCAACACAAACTCGAATTTGGCCATTTTTCTTTCTTATTGGGATGATGCTAGGGATCCATGTTGGATACTTGAATTCTCGAATAAACCTAACCTCAATGAGCTTATTTACTTTAACTTCAATCAAAGAACCAATTTAGGGCGAAATCACTGTTGGGCTTGCTTAACTGGACGAGTTCCTTTTTTTACGAATAAGTGATGAACTGTCACCTTTGGATCTAACCTAGGCATCTCTTTGTATGACCATGCAAACACATCTTTGAATTCACGTAATGACTTAACATATAGTTCTTCTTCCTTAGCAGTCAGCAAAGTACTAATGTAGATAGGCCGTGAATCTTTGGCATCACCTAAATTGATCTCCTTCAATTTATCTACAATGGCTTTAGCTCCCTCTTCAAACTTAGGAGGAGTAGTTTCAACGTCTTCTTCTTCAATAAAAAATTCTTCGTTTAAAGTAATATGGTACAATGGCATAATATCCTCTTCCACAGGTCTAATTTTTTTGAATTCTACACAAACCCTTATTTATCCTTCTCTTCTTCTTATATAGATTGTCTGCATGATACTATCCTTTTCACTTATATAACCACTGCTGATAAGCTTGGGGATCTACTTGGAAAGATGATCTACAGTATTTTGATGAGTGTGCCGTCTATCACTAACAACAATATGATATGAAAAGGCCATGCTTTCTCTATCACTTTCTTAGTCAATTTGAGTTTGTATGAAGATAATAGTTTACAGTTTAACCTTCAGGGTCCTACCACATGATATTTTCAAAATAGAGCACCGCCTCATGCATGAAGAAATTGAACTCCTAAGCCTTTTTGGCTTGCTGACCCACTTCAAGAACTTTAGCATTTTTGGTCATTGATTGTAGGTTCTTTTGTGTTGTTGTTCTTCAAGTCTATTGAAAACTGAGATTCATGGGACTTTCTTTCCATCTTCATTAAAAACATCATATGTTGAGAAAAATTCCTCTCCAATTATATGATTACTGTTGGCTCTCCTAATTGCAATGCGAATAGGATTTTAAGGAACAAATCCAAGTCCCTTTCAAGAGCTTTGGACACCTTGACCTTTTTCTTTCAACATCTTTTGGGTAGTATTAAGCCCATACATTTGCTTGCCGGAAGCTTCAGGGGAAAGTTTTCCCAAGATAGAATGTTCTTGCGAATTATATCCAACTTTGACAAGAAGTTTATAGGCTTTTAGATTAAAGCAGCTCTCATTTTGAAGTTCTAGAGATTCTTCATGTAGCTTTTTCGCTCCTTGAGTTAGGTGCACAAATCCTTTCAGCAGCTATGGAGATGGCTTATTCAGATCAAGCTTGGTAAGAGGAAATGTTAATTTTTTCAATGATTCAGATCTTACTAGAGGTAACTTACCCTTCACACGATCTTCACTACAATATGTTGGAGTTAAGTCTTTAACCTTGTTTTTTCCATTAAGGTTATCTTGCTACTTGGATCCCTCATGTTCTTTGGTCTTGGCAATTTTCAAACTTTTAATGTAGTATTTGATATCTGCTAAGTGTGATTTAGCTTCAGTGAAAGGTTTGCTATCTCCAAGCACTTTCTTTGCTACATATTCTCGATAATACTTGAAATATTGGTGCTAAGTAGAGGGAACCACACCATTTTCATATAGCCAAGGTTAGCCTAGAAGTATATTGTATGATGTCTTGGCATTTATGACATGAAACAATGTCGTTGACTACATATCGTCTATCAATAGCTTTATCTTTATTATTCCAAGAGCACTTTGCCCCCCTTGATTGAACCCTTGGATCATCAGGTGATTGTTTATCAATTCATCTGTGGAGATTTCTAAATTCTTTAGCATACTCAATGGCAAGATATTGACTGTAGAGCCTCCATCAATCAAAATTTAATTTATTTTTTGCTCACGAGCATAGCTAGTTACAAATAGTGGCATATTGTGGGGCATAGAGCCAAGCAACAAACTTTCATCAGTGAAAGTCATTGTCGACATACACTTCTCAATTACATCATGATTTTCTTCATCAGATAAATTCATTTCATGAGAGGAAATCTCTTCTTCACTTATCATGTAGCACATAATGTTACTATCTTGATCACCAAGTACATCCTTTTCAATCTCGATTGTAGCATGATTTGAGGCATCATTATCTTCCTTAAGTGAGATTTTCCCTTATCTAGCCAATTGCATCACTTTATCTTTGAATACGAAGTAGTCATGGATTGGGTGACCCACCAACCGATGATACTTGAAATACTTTGGGTTATCATTTTTCCCAGCTTCTTCAGGTTGCTTCATTTCAAGTAATTCAATAAAGTTTGCATTGAGCAAATCATCAAATATTTCGAAAATATCCGAATTAAGGAATAGGTATATCTTCGCTTGCATCTCCTTTAAAGTTAAATCTCTTTGTCATCTTTCTTAAGGGATATCTTTCTTTTCATCCATTGTGATTTTTGCCTTTGTACAAAACTTAATGGGTGTTGCATTCACCGCCCATAGCTTCTTCACTTTGTGCTTTAGCAAGAGGTTTGCTTTATTTCTTGAATTCTTGCTTTTCCTTAGGCTTATGAGGTTCCTGAATTGGTAGCTCTTCTACTCTGCTAGCAAACAGCTTAACTCCATATCATGGGGGCTCGAGTAGCCAACTCTTTAAATATTTTGGGCTAAATTCCTTGGAGAATATATCAAAACTTCCAATGCATACCTTGAATGCATATTTTGATGGCTGAAGCTTCCGACAATCGATCTTTACAATAGAGGCTTAAGTTTCTCCAGCGATTGATGTAGTCAATACCTAGTTTTTCTTTTCATTGGTGAGAATTTGTAAGTTCAATTATACTAACTATCTTTCAGGTACTATAGAAGCAATTGAGAAATTCTTGCTCCAATTGTCCCCAACTATAAATTGAGCCCACTTCCAAGTTAGTATACCAATCAAACGTATTGCCTTTCAAAGATTGAACAAATTATTTTACTAGGTGATCTTTGTAAGTCCCAGCATTATTACGAGTTTCAATGAAGTGGGCTACATGCTGTTTTGGATTGCCTTTGCCATCAAATTGCTAAAACTTCGATGGCTGATAACCAATCAGCATCTTTAAGTTGCCAATTCTTTGAGTATATAGCTTGTCATAAGTCATAAATGACTTAGAGCTCTCTTCAAACTTGTCTTTGATAGCTCCCATGATAAACTCCCATAGTTGATCAATAGGAATTAGTCCATCAGTGGAAACTTGTAGTTTCTTTGCTGTAAGATGTTCATTTTCAACTGGCTACTTTTTTATGGATATTTCACTTTCATCTTGAGCTTCTATTTGTTTCTCCATCACGTGACTAGTCTTAGCATTATCCACCTTGTTCATCAACTTGGAGATTTGAGAATCTTGCTCTTGGACATGCTTTGCCAATCCTTCAATAATCTTTGTCAAATTAGCAATTTGTTCCTCTAAAGTTATAGCACTTGTCACCATCACTGGCGCTATGCTTGAGGAACTTGAGGTTGAACAAGGAGTGGATGCTGCTGATTTTTCTTTTGAGGATGCACCACCTTCATTAATATCAATGGCATCTGGCAATGCCTTCTCCATAACTTCAAGTGAAGGATTTATCTTCGAGGATGTTTGTGACTTTTTGGACATACTCCTTGTGGTGACGCCACTACTTCTTACTCTAGCATTTATGGAATTTGAGGTAGTCATTTTCAATGCAACAGTCTTATTGGTAGCCATGATACTTCAACTTGATGAAGAGAAGAGATAAGAGGTAGAGATAGTCCCATTGGGCATGCCAAAATTTGTAACAACAAATTTTCTTGTCTGCAAAAATTAAAATTACAGAACAAAAAAAATTGTACAAATAAATTCAAAATCAATCAATCAATCAACTGTGGATTCTATTTCTAATCTAATTCTCTGATTCTTTCCTTTCAAATATAATCTTGAATTTAATGAGCTCCGTGAAAAATGCGTTAAACACCTTAAATTTGACTTGAATAAAAATATGCCAACTCAAGGGTTTCACCCCTTAATCTCGAATAAAATGTTAGAAATATATGAGTTTCATGAAGAATGCCTTGAATGTCATGAATCTCCTTAAATAAAAGTAATGCTAATTCGAGGACTTCGTACCTTGATCTTGAATCAAACACCAAAAATATATGAGTTTCGCGAATAATGCCTTGAACGTCGTGGATCTCCTTGAATTTGGTTGAGAGAATTGCTGGACTCCTTCTAAGTTTCTCTTGTCTGCTAGAATTTGTATTGTCAAATGAGTTGGAATCACCCCTTTAAATAGGTGCTTGAAGGAAGACTGCTAGATTGACTTGAATACTTCAAAGGTTATCTCTTTGATAATATCAAATATCAAGATATGATTTGGGATATATTTGATTTGATAATATCAAACACTAAAAGATAATATCAATATCAAATATCTTTAATTTGATTGGTCTGTAGATGCAGACATTTCATCTTTGATACGTGTCTATACTTGATTTGAATATAAAATAAATACTAAATTATTAATTAAAATTAACTATTTATCTTTTGGAATTAAATTTAATATATCCCAAAATTTAAATAGAAAATTTTGAATTAATATTTAATATATTATTTTACACGTGTCAATTCTCAATTGATCAAAATTTAATATATTTACACCTCCATTTTAATAATTTAAAGCCAAATTGTAAATATAGATAAAAGTGAGTAAGCAGAAAGGATGTGTACAATTTTATTGTCTTGATTTCTCATCATCAATATTCGTATTTTGTAATGCTAGCATATTCATGTTAGATTTGACTTAGTCAGATTAATTAATAAGATAATTTTCGTCATATCATTTAATGGTTCTTTGGTATAAATCTTTTATGATATGCTATCACAAAATTTATTTTTGTAATGAAATGCATGTCCAAACTCCAATTTACTACAGAGATCAAGGTATCAGAGATAGACATTTAGAGACGGATTCTTTTAAGTCTTTAATTTGCATTAAATAGAGATGGAAACTAGTTTCATCTTAATTTAATAAAATAATTAGAGAACAAAGTCTTTTTACAGATGGAAAAAAGTTTGTCAAAATTTAGAAAAAATAAAAATAGAGAGAGGAAAAAAAGACAAAATGCATGAGGTTCGAGACAGAATTAAATTCCCTCACATCTGTTAATTTTTTGAAAACATATATAAAGTTGACACAGAAGTGATCCATTTTAAAGTAAAATGGCTTTTTCACTGAATAGAGATGATTTTAAATTTTAAAATTTTATTTGAAAAATCAATTATTTTTGTGCATGTTATTAAAAAGTATCAAATCCTATTTACACTTTTGGAATTAGTCCCCATCCCCACCCGTCTCAAGTTTAACTTTTAAGTTCACTCCAACCACTTACATTGACGAAAATGCCTTCATTTTTTTTTTTTTTTTAACATTATTGTTTGAAATCTGTTTCTTCCCTCTCATCTCGTTCCTCCCTCTCATTTGTGATCTCTTTCCCACAAATCACATAGTATTCCCTCCACTTCTCTTTTTTGTCGATAAAATATTAGTAATAAAAAAGCCCAATTTCTCTCTATTTTCTCACGGTAGAAGAAACACAATTTGTTTTAGTCAAGAAAGAAGACTCACAGCAGAAGAAAGAATTTTTTAAAAATATATAGGCCTTGTTATTTTATCGTGTGTAATGCCCTAAAATTTTATTTTATATTTAATCGATTATCTTACCTTATTTTAATTTATCTATTATTTTAATTAAAGTTTTAGTGAGGCATGAAATGTAATTTCAAATATATATAAATATTATCAAATTATCTCATGATTAAATAGTGATAATTAATATTTTAGGTCCATATATATATATATTTGTAGATATTCTGTACTTTGAGTAGTATAAGTTATAATTCTATTCGAATTATTATTATATTAATAGATGGATTTGAATTATTAAACTTTAGAAATTAATACTAAAGTTACTTAACTTGAAATAGAATTATCCTAATTTTGGAAGAAAATTAATTAGAATTTTATTTGAATTAAACCACTTTTTCCATATATGTAATTTTTACAAACCCAAAACCCTAATCATATTTTAAAATGAAAAGAAAAAGTAAGAAAGAAGATAATGTTTATGTCTTATTAACCGTATTCATTTAGCCCATTTTTATTATATCATAAAATTAATTCAATTAATAGAAGTTCACATATTAGAATAAAATTCCAACAGCATCTAAGAGGGTTAATTGTTTTTTGTTTTTCGGATTAGGGGAGAAAAAGTGAAGACTAGTTTAGGGTTAAAAAATAATCAAGAAGGGAAACGAGAAGGAAAAAAAACAAACAAAAACAAAAAAAAAAAAAAATAGAGAGAGAGAGAGAGAGAGAGAGGCAGCAGGTATGCTGAATAATTTTGGTTTTGCTTTCTAGTTTCCAATTTCAAAGCCTTGGTTTGTATTCAAATCAAGACAGTGGGGGGCTAACTTTTGAGCGCTAATGGACAACCTCCTTTTCAGGGACTCATGTTTTAAATTCGCTCCTTCTTAGAAATTGTTTCCTAAGATAATGTTTTGTTCTTTTGGGAAAAGCCACCCCATTAGTACCGTAGGCATCCCCTAATATAATACAGTGTAATTCACGCTATTTGTAAACATTGACATAATAAATAAATATAAAAATTTATCATTTTTTTAATATATTAATTACCATGATTTGAATATTAAGTTGTTAATTGTTAAGAAATTTTGTAGTCCTTCGTAGGGATGGTAATCGTGTCATGGTGAGTTGTTTTATGCCGAGTTGAGGTGGGGATATAACAAAATTTTGTTCAACTCGAACCCAACCTAAAAGTTTTCGTGTCAATCTGAACTCAACCCGTTTTAGCATATGATTATTTTTCATTAATAATTCATCTAAAAAATTTATACATTTTATGTTCAACTAAAATCTTAATAAAGTAATCAATTTATACAAAGATTTTGAGAAAGGTCAATTTATGCCAACTAGTTAGAAAAAATCAACATTATATTTTAGCGGCCCAACTTTTGTACCATAGAGCAATTTGACAATTGGATTTCATTTAATTTCTTCTGCAATATCAATAGTATACAAATTTTTAGGTTAAACCAAAAGTTTTGGACAACTTAATTTTAACAATAATGAAGTCGAATTTCAATAAAGAAGTATAATTCATCCTATTTAATGATTAATGATCATCCCAATATCACCAATTAGTCAATATTTACATCGTAAATAATAATCATTAATTCTTATAAATTAATTTAGAGTTAAATTATTCAAAAATAATAAGTCATT
>JACGDI010005771.1:649934-694137 GCA_014898725.1 Jacaranda copaia
TGGCGATTCTATCAGATATTCAGGTTGCAAAAGTGTGAATGAAGCCACTTATCCTTCTATTTATAGGCAATCATGAACGGGAATCCGCATAATTGCCATCATGACTGCCTGCCCCAATACGCTTCGTATTCTGCACATTAATAGCTACATTAAATGCATAGAAACCACCTCAAACCCTGGTCGGTAGTTTAAAAACTTGGGTCAGAAGTTTAAAAATCCTGATTGAACATGGTACCTGCTATGGTTGAATATAACTCCCTGCCCCTTCTCATTAATAGGCTCGATCAGGATCGAGAGTTGGGGGGACTCATGATATGGGATAACCCAATAGGCCTAACATCAAACGAGACAGCCCACGAGGCCCAACGATAAAATCTATTTGGTCGACTGGTATCGACCTCACTTGGTAGGATCTATGATCAACCCGTATCGACCTCAGAACTACTTCAGAAGTTCAAGCATTCGAGTCTGGTCGATATGAATCGACCTCCAGAGTTTGCTCAGATCCCCACTGGGCATATTGATCTGACATGTCGAGCCTCTCTGCACCAATGACATGTGACAGCTGTTGCAACCATTGCTAACTACTCTGACAACTTTGACAACCCTACCAACAACTTTGGCAAAAATGTGCCTTTGTTGGAATGATTACCTGGGAAAACAAGAGATTTAGCCACCTGGCACAGTACCAGAATCTGGACATAGAATGACTCCCAACCCCCGGCATAGGAAAAAGCTAGTACACTTGACATGGGTACTTGGGTAAAATCATGACCACAGAAAGCTATAAATATTCCAGGCCCAACCACGCTCAAGTTAATGCCACTTATGCTATACACTTACATTCTCTATGTTCTGTTCGATTTTTCTCTTGACCAGAACTAATTTGAGTGTTGGAGTGCCTTAGTTGGGGGTACCTCGACTAGTTTAACGTATGTTATGGTTGCAGATCTCAAGCCTAGAACTACATACAACCCTCATTTTCTCTACACGCAGCTTCCTGCAGCATCAATGTTTATTCTCAAATTTTTTATACAAATATAATTAGATCTTCATACAATGTTGCACAAATAGCAAAAGAAAAAAAAAGGTGAATAACAAAAGAAGTTGTTAATCTTTTAAACTAATCAAAACTTAAAAAAATAAAAAATGTATAGATATATATTTTGATGGATTAAATTGTGCTAAGTACTGTAAACTCAAAAAATTAATGAGTGTATTTTCTATTGATACAACCATCTCATAATTTTTTTGAAATAGATCAAAAAAGATTTAAAAATATATGTTGATGAAGTAGTATATAAAATTTTTAAGAAGAGTTGAATTGTACATTCTAAGATATGCATAATTATATATGTATGCATAAAAAATAAAAGTAAATGATATACTTTTAAAATTATAAATATTTAAAAAATGAAACAAATTTTAAAAATATTAAAAGCAAAGCTTAAATGTCTTCCTATAAAATTATGAAATTAGATGAACAACCAAAAAAAATAAAGATAAAACATAAATTTTCACAAATAAATTGATTACAATTCAAAGAATTGAGTAAGAAGATATTAAATGTTAACAATTCAAATAAAATAAAAATTAAATGATATTATCAATAATTGAAGAAAAAACTGTAACTAGAATCATGAAACAAAATTAAAAAAAAAATATATTAAGAGCAATTAATATATTTCATCACATAAAATTATAAAATTAAATGAACAAAAGAATTAAAAGTAAATATAAAAATTAAATAAATGAATTGATAACTTAAACTAAGTAATAAACAAAAAGGTATGAAAGTTTACAAATTTAATAACAAATAAAAGTTAAATGACAAACTTTATTTATGGTTGAAAAAAAAATTATAAATATTAAAATCCATAAAAATCTCTTTCATCATGCAACATATTTGAATTAAACAAACAAGCATGAAATTAGAAAAGCAAACAATAAATAATCAGGTGATTGGAATAGTGGCGCACACAAAGAGAAGGAGGAAAAAAATGCTAGAAATTGAGAATGTTAATTAAACGACTTTCGAGACACTCAATATATAGTGATATAGAGATAAATTTGTTATTAAATATAAAAAAAAATTATAAAAAACTTATTAAAATATAGAGTTCAAATTATTAAGAAATCTTCTACATATTGAGGGTAGAGATAAAAGAGAGATTTTATATATGAAATGCAATCTTTTTTTTGGTATTAAAGGTAAAGAAAAATTTGTTCCAATTAAAAAAGTGATTTGAAAAATTTGGATATCTTTAAATGTAATAAATGATATCAAAAATTAATAACCAACAATTAATAAGAATTTTTTTAATTTAATTAAAAAATTCAAAATTCTAAAATAGAATTTAGTCAAAATTACGTAATTATGGATAGTAAACCATTGAGTTATATATAATAGTAAAATTTCTAAATTAATTACTTTTTCATTAATACACCTGCCAAACTTGGTTAGAAACGTATGAAATAAATGCAGTTAGTTGGATCATAATTGACAATGTGGGAAAATTAACCCCATTAAATATGTCTGTATAACCCCGTTAAATTAGGTATGTTAGTATAAAAGCCCTTAGGCCCTGCCACTAATTAAAACTTGAGTTGGGTCTCAGCTTGTATGATACTATGAAAATGTGGCTAAGATATTAACATTATGTTTGGTTCAAGAATTTTAATAAGGAAAAAAATATTAAGAAAAAAAAAATAAATACAAAATCTCAAATTTATTAGATTATTAAAGAATGAAAAAAAGAATTGAAGAAAAAAGGAGGATTAAAATTGTCGGAGAATGAAAGAAAGTACTTTAATGTGAGGAAAATTCATTCCTCTCAAATACAATATATTTTTTCATAAATTTTTCTTTCTTTAATATTTTCTTACTAATCAAACAACTAAATGTATTTTTCTTAACATTTTCTTTCCTTTTTCTCACCAAAATCTATATGAACCAAATATAGTGTAAGAGTTCATCACAGCAGAAAGCCCACGAAACAAAAGGCTTTGAGAAAACACCCAAAGTAGAATTAAGAAAGAGTGAAGGATTCCAATTCAATCAGGAGTCAGAATTTTAGTGCGACCGGGAACAAGGAGAGACAGATAAAGTTGACGTCCATAAGGACTCGGTCAACTGTGTTTATTTTATAAATAAAGCAACAGGTAAGCGTAGACAGCATCATAAACATTAAATCTCATCGTCTTCTTGCATGCACTGATTTTATTCATTTTTAATTTAAGCATTGGAGGATTTTCTTTGAACAAATTCTAACACTCCCTAATCATTATTTTATAGAACTCTTAGTTTGTTCCCAATAAATTTTGGCATATATCATCAATTGGCCATGTCTACAGGAACGACATTCAAGTCATTAAGGATGAAAAAGGAAAAAGGAAAAAGGAAAAAGGAAAAGATCTTTTCCTAAAAAAGAAAATAGTATTTGAAGTATGAAATCCTATCGTGAGGTCGTTTTGGTGAAGCTTTACACTTCGTTAATGACTTAAAGTTTTTTAGAGCTTTATGCTCTGCAAATAACTTAGAATATTTTAAGAGTTTCATGCTCGGCTATTACCTAAGACTATTTTCGGAACTTCACACTAAAAACTTAGAGTATTTTTTGAGCTTTTTTCTTTGTGAATATCTTAGAATTTCTTTGGAGTTTTATGCACTATGAATAACATTGAATTTTTCTGGAGCTTTACAATTTGTGAAAAGCTTAGAATTCTTTTAGAGCTTTATGCTCCAAGAATCCTCTAGGTTTGCATGTGGAGTTAAGTTTTTTCTAGACTCTATAGGATCTATGGCATAATTATGTTGCTTCGGAGACCCTTTGGGATTTCTCGCAGAGTTTTGTTGTCCTAGGGACCACTTGGGGTCTTTCATGGAGATGTCATTGTAAGGACCTATTGGGCTATATCTTTGAGAAGTCATTTGTCTCTCACAAACATGTTGTTTTGAGGATCTTTTGGGGCATCTTGCAAAGCTGTTGTTCTATTTCGTGGACCCATTAGGGTCTCCCGGGGAGATGTTATTTCAAGACCTCTTGGGCTCTCTCGTGGAGACTTTGTTTCAAGGACCTTTGAGCTCTTCTACTAAATTCCATTGCTTTAGGTCAAGGACCTCTTGGGCTCTTTCATGGAGACTTTGTTTGAAGGACCTCTTGAGGTCTCCTACTAAATTTCATTCGCTCTAGGAGCCTCTGGGGTCTCTTGTGTGGGTGTCTTTACGCAATCCTCTTACATTTTATGGCAAAAATATTTTTCTATGAGCTCCTTGGAGTCTTGTTGAACAAGTACTTTTCTACAAGCCTCTTAGGGTCTCATGGTAGAGATGTATTTTTGCGAGGCCTCTTAGGATCTTATCACAAAGATTTCACTTAATGGATAGAGCCCTCTAGAGTCTTCTATGAAGATGGAGCAAGCCCTTTGGCGTTTCCTACAAGCATATCATTTCAAGAGCCCTTAGATTTTCCATAATTGTTGTTCAGCTTATGTGATGTTTTTCCTTTGGGAGTTTTGCTTGCAAGAAATTAAGATAAGTTTTAAGAATAGAGTGAATATTTCATTGCATAGGAAATAACATTTGTTGTCTTCTAAGTTGGGATGGACTTTATTCATGAAGAAAAAAGGTTAATCAAGGACAATAGAAAATCAAATATAATTTTTGAAAGGAAACTAATCTATTAAAAAATAAATGAACTTTTTTGATAGTAACTCAATGTGCCTCAAAGGTTGAATGTATTGAGATTAGGGCAATCCTTATTTCTTAGTTTCTTCTTACTAGCTGCATTATGTAATTTGCATGTCCTTGGGCTCATGAACTTTATCGTTTTAAGGGGTCCTTCATATTCAACATCTAACTTTCTGATAGGTTTTGGAGTTTCTACTCTTCTCATTGCCTAACCCATAACTTGGAGGCTCTTCTGGCATACTTAGGCAGCATATTTTCTAGCTTTGCTATCTTTGTACATCTCTTCCCTGGTCTATGTGGTTCTGCTAAATTTTAGGAGTACCTGGTGGTCTACCCTTAGCTCCAGCAACTTTAGGAATCATTGTAACTATTTACGTGCTAATTGGCTTTCCTAGGGATGACTACTACTTTTTTAGGAATTTCTCCAACTCTAAGCTTGTACTTATCTACTTTCTTCTTTCAGGTGGCTTTCTTCTATCAGAAGGAGTTAGCAGCATTAACTTCCAAGATTGGAAGTCATTCGTGATTATCATGGCTAGTAGAGGAAGTCTCACTTTCTTTAGGGTATTGGCATAGCATTCTATAGCCATGCATTGGTCGTTAACTACTTCATCTAGCCAATTGAATGTGAGATCTTCATCCTTATACGGTAAGTAGATACTATCTCACTCGAAAGAAATATGAGATAGGCTTTACAAAGATGACATTATACACCGTATGTTCTTTTACTACCACGAACTTTGTCATCTTTGTGACTCTCTGAGGATAAGTGCCCATGGAGATGAGGAGAAAGGTTTCTCCAAGCGGTTCTTCAATGGTCATATTGCTAAACCTAACCAGTCGGTGTTGATCTTCTCTAGTTGTGCGTTGTTTTGAAGCAAAGTGTTGTAAAGATGATATTTGTGGAGCTTTTGCTATCTAACAATTTCTTCTTCACTTAAAAGTAAGGAAGGTTGAGATCACCAATGTATCATTGTGTTTGTCCCTTTTTATTTCTAAGCCTTCTCTTCTGAAGGCAATATTGGAAAGTAAAGGCCTGTTTCATACATGCTGAGATCTAGGTAAAGAAAGTAGGTTAATGGATGCCTTACGGCCTCACAAAGCCTTTCACCAATAAAAGGTATTTCCATATGTCCTTTGGAGATCACTTAAATGACATATGCAGAAGGTAAGTTGCTAGTCTTCTATAAATGTGGATCTTTCTATAGGTGTAACTGTTGCTCTGGGGATCACCGATGGTTTTCAATATCCTATGATGGGATTACCTTTTTTGGGTTGTCCTGCTTCGTGGCCATAAACTCTGTCAAGTACTCCTATTGGATCAACATCTCAATTTCACCTTTCAAATTGTGACACTCAATTATTTTCCCCCAACCACAGTGAAAGTAGTAGTATTTTAAGAACTTTTTCATTTTTAGATTTTTTGCCCTTTTTTTAGGGGAGGGTGGTTCGTTCCATCTAGCCTTACTATTCAACAACTATGAGTATCTTTGTCTTCTATACATTAAGAAGAGTGTATTAGAGGACACTTATGGAAGATTGTGCCTTATATTGCTTTTTGTCCATATTAGCTTTTTCTTCTCATGTTTTTACTTATAGGTGTTCATTGGGTTCACTATCTTCTTAATGCATATGTACTTCTTTGCTTGGGTGAGGAGCCCCATTAAGGTGGTAGGTGGCTTTTCTGTTATCAACTCAATAAATTTGTAACACCTTGGGTTTTGCTAAAAGATATTGAGTAGAAACTCCTAATTGAGATAGGGGAATCCGTGGTCTACTGAACGAAGTGACTAATATATTCCTTCAAAACTTTTCCCTTTTTCTACTTGATAGTAAAAAGATAGCACATCAAATTAGGGTACTTTCCATTAAGGGAAAAGTTGTGGAGAAAATGCTACACCAGCTGTTCCCATCCAATGGTAGATTTAATGGGTATTTAGTTGAACCATGCTATAGCATACTTTGTCAGCATCGTGGGAAGTATCTTTCAATATGTAGCTTTGCTCAAGTCTTAAAGCTCCATATGGGCTAGGAAGATGTCCAAATGCTCTTAGGGTTGGCTTGTACTATTGAACTTGGGAGGTTTGTGACCTTCATACCATAAAGAGTGATTTTGCCAAGATGGTCCAATAGAAAGGCTGCGCTTGGGACGGGTGATAGTCAAGGGGGGTAATCGTCTCTTACACAATTTTGCATTAGGAGATTGTGGAGTGAAGGAATGCTCCAACTATGATTGACAATCATCAAGACTAGTTAGTGTAGTGGGAAGACTATACATCTACTTCTTTGTGTAGTAGAGTTATACCTCATTCCTCATTTATCTTTTGTTTAGCTCTCTTAAGAGATGACAATACTTCTTGGCTATAACTCATGTTAAGGCATCTTCCACTAATGCTAATAGGGCTTTCTAGGTGATTTGTAGTGTCCTTAGAGGGTGGAGCTTGTGGCCAAAGTGGTACTTTTAATGCTAGGTGCATGAGCCACTAATTTAATTGCCAGGGGTGGCTACGTGTCTTATTGGTTGCTTTCCTCATTTTTTGTTTAGGGTGCTAAGGACGCTGGAGTCTTGAGTTTTAGGTTTTACCTGCATTCTTAGCATTCCATGTGATAGAAAGGTTTTTCCCACGTATAGTGCTAGATGATGCTTCGCGTATTAGATCTGAGGTCTTTTTAGGAAATTATTTAAATGATAGGGTTTTGTTCCAAGAATGCATGTAGAGATAGTGCTTGATTTAGAAAATGAATGCTTTCATCATATCTTTTAAGGTTATGGAGAAATGTATCAATACCAGTTGAGTCCTTGGTGGACTTGAGTCCAACGGTTTCTACTCCTAAAAGAAAAGGGACTAGAGTAATAGTTTCAATAAGAGAAGCCTGCCTTGACTGTGCATTGAGAAGTTCATCTAAGCATGACTTTATGTGGGAATGTCGATCTCTTAAAATTTCATTTATAATGTGGATAGATGAGCCCGAAGCTAGTCTTTTTTGTTGCGATGGATTGGATTCTGCAAGAAAGGCTATTTTGCCTACTCTTCTACTAAACTTAGTTGGAGAAAACACCTAGGTTCACCAAAATAGCAGGACATAAACTCATTTTTTTCCCTATTGCATGCAACAACAAGTCAAGAAACAAGAGAAGAAAGCCTAAGTGAGACAAAAAGGAACATTGGAGCTATTCCCTTAGTGGTAGTAGCATCCTTTTTTTGAACATTCGGATACGCTCATGAGATCCATCTTACGTGGGTAAGCTTAGTGGATTTTTTAATAAATCATATTGATCTTTTAATTTTACTTTTTACTATATGACCCTAAGCTTTTAATTGGTTATATCAAATATACAAAATTCAAACATGAAAAACTTTTACGTCTTTTTATAGTTTTTGTTTCTTGAAGTTGGTGTAGTATATATACAGGTCTTGATTTTTGGCTAAGCATATTTGAGAATGCCTCCTCCAACTTAATTTAAATGCCAAAGTATAAGAAATTATTATTCTCATTACAATGTGAAATTATTTTATGTCACTCATTTTGTATCTTTTCTTAATCATTATTCTTGAGTGAGATCAAATCTTGGCCCTTTACTTTTTTTGTTTAATTTTTGAGTAATTTAATCTAGATAAAGTGGTACTATAATTACTAGTCTTGATTGATATGATCCAACATTAACAAGGCCATATATAATTCATGACATTTGTAGAACCTTTACAATTCTTTTTGTTTAAAAGTTTTGATAGGGAGTGAAAAATGCTAGAGAAAAGACAAATAAAATTAGAGAAATATGAAATTTCAAGTTTGTTTGATAGTGTAAAGAAAAAAAAAAGGACAGAACCAAAAAATTGCAGGCAATGAAAGTGTTGAAAAAGGAGAGAGAGTCACCTAAAGCTTTTCTTTTATTTTTCTCTCCATGTTCGAGAGAGAAATAATTTTTCTCCAATTTTGTTACACTTTCCTTCAAATTTTATTTTCTTAATATTTTACTTAATCAAAATTATTTTCCTCAATATTTTCTTTCTTTTTTTTCTTTACCAAAATCTTTATACAAAAAATAGTGTTAAGTCCAAATTATACCTATATATCTTTACATAAACTTTGTATTATTTATAAGACAAAAGTAAGTTTTCAAAAATGTTAATCCAAATTCGATTTCATTAATCAAACTTAAAATCTTAAACCAATCACAAAACAAATAACATAAATTTGAGAAAATTATCTTATAGGGAAAAGTAAAATTGAGGAAATTTTAACTGGCTAAACTTAGAGGGTGTTAGGCTAAACTTATTTAAAACATTTTATAAGCTCCTACATCTTATAAAATATTTTTTAAACTTATAAGATGTTAGATCTTATTTTAAATATAGGTTGTTGAAGTGTTTGGGCAAAAAGGTCTTAGAGCTTATAAGATATTTTTACGTTTAGTGAGAAAGAGTGCTTATAAGCTCTTTTAGTATTAAAATGACCAAAAAGGGCATAGAGTTGTTGATGTCACATAAGTAGGTATTTAATTATACAACATCTTTATTCCATTATAATTAATATTTTTTAAAATACTCTATCAAATTCATCAAATATTTGCGCTTTTTTTTGTATCTATTTTATAAAATATCAAATTAACAAATGATATCATTATTACAATTGTGATGTATAAAAAAAAGTTATAAATAATAAATTTATTATAAATTCCATATAATTCCCAATGTTTTTAATCCATAATTTTTAGTAAATATAATATTAACATAAATCTTATTCTTGTTTGACCATCATAGTTCATCATTAAATTATATAATTATTTTTTTTCTTAGTTCTAATAGAAAAAGTAAATAAAGAATATAAATTCTTTAAATATTAGCCCACCATCCACAATTTTAAGTCTATTAAAAGAAATTCAACTCAATATATCTCAAAAGCAACATCGAAATTTTAAAGTACTATAAAAACTTTAAACATACGAGTCATAAATGTAACAAAAAAAAAATATTCAAATCTATCAATAGAATTTTTAACCCCTTCAAACAATTTCCATAGCAATTGAATCACATAATGCCATCCAAAAAACACTCTTAGGATTATCTTCATCTTCTATATTAGTAACTCTATTTTCAATAACACGTTCAGTGCATGGTGTATAACTTTCATCCTCAGCTATTTGAAATGCCTCGTTTACAATAGTTTTCTTTGTTGTATAATTTTGAATAGCCATAATTGCTAGCATGACTTTTCTTTGCTTGTCAATATGAAAATAAGGCATATCAGCCAAAATATTGCAACATACTTTCTAAACTCCAAAAGTTCATTCAATAATATTACTGCATGAAGAATGGAAGAAATTGAACTTTTCTTTCAAGTTTCTTGGTGCATGTTGGTGCCAACTTCTAGCTCAACAAAAGTTTTCAAGATGATATCTTATATTCTCTCCTTGATAAGGACCCATATATCCAGGCATATGTGAGTAGCCGGCATCAACCAAATAATTTTTTTTTCCTTTTGGATGAGGAAAGTTGAGATCCATTCTACAAATAGCTTTTCCAAATATCCTATTATCATGAGCAACTCCTTCCCATCTAGCCCAAGAAAATGTGAGACACATCTTAAAATCCACAATTGTAAGAATGTTTTGAGTAGCATACCCTTTGTGCCTAATATATGGTATCACTTGTCCTTGTGGTAGTTGAGCCTTCACATGTGTGCAATCAATAACTTCAATGCAAGCCTAAAAATACAAAAATGAAAAGAAAGTATTAGAATTTTAATTTAAGGGTACATGAGTGAATATATCCATTATCTAATTTAAAAATTACTTTACATCAAAAAATGGATTATTTCATTAATGTTGTGGGCTATGATATCCTTTTCCCTCGTTATACTCATGATGAGGTCTAATTATATTATTGACTAGCTTACTCACCACCTTCAAAATTCTACGAAAATATCTTGAGATAGTTTCACCTGAATGATTAAATATCTCTTGAACCAACTTATTATCCACACCATGAGCACATATCATAAAATATATCCCTACTTCTTCATAAACAAACATTCCCCTTGTTAGATGAAGACCATATTTGTGGGTCAATTCATGACACAAATCTAAGAACATAGATTTTTCAAGATAGAATGCTTGATAACATCTTGCTCTATGCCCATTTAATATCTCCTCTAGAAACTGATGACCAGTACGCACGGATGTTCAACATGGAACCTTAGAAATATAGTTCTCATAATATGTTAAAATACTACGCATGGTTACTTGATACAAATTCCACCAATTCAAGTCTTGTTGAATCTGATGGTTATCTTCACTTGTTTTCTCATCATCAAAGCTATTTAGACTAATCAATCAATGATTTGAGATATCCTAGAGCTTTATTGAAGCACAATCTTTAATACACCATGGCTCCATAGAACTACAATGAAATCATAAAAAGGAATTTTAATTCAAACTACATACTTTGGTGTTGTGCACAGCTTTGTCATGTGGAAAACTATGATAAACAATTTAACAAGCCTAGAGGAAGAGACAAAAAATATTTTGTAGCTTATGGAAGTAGAATGGATATTTCTTGAATTATTGGTAGTTTTGTCCATAGTAGATTTCTATTGTTGCTAAGATAAGTAGAATGGATAAAGAGTTGTTGCTACCTTCAATTTCAACGTCACAAATACCACTTTCCTGCCTTTAGCCATATGTTTCTATTTCATTCAGAAAAAGTTCCCCTAATCAAGTAAGTATTAATTAAGCGGGATTAAAGAAAAAAAAATGAAATCAATGCAACTAATAGGCTAGTTCTTGTGGAGTAACAAACCAAGAAAAGTTTATGATCCAACAATTAGTTGGCAAAAAGCAAAAGAGTTAATAATTCCTTCACCACATGAAAAGTTGGAACTTAATTTGCTTAATGTGTGTGTGCGCGCGTGCGCATAGATATGAGACATGACTTACCATCTTCATTCATTTTATAAATTGCAATCTTTCATCAATTTGCCCTTGAAATATTTGCTTCACTTATTAAGGGTTTTGTTTATTTACAGTTCAAACACTCTTTATCAACTCCAATTGATTGGAAAATAAAATTAGACCATTTAAATTTTGTTTAAATGGTAGAACAACATATGGCACCATTTTGTTTAAATCACAAGATCCTATTCCTAACACTTTTTAGATTACAACAAATGAGCCACAACAATGATTCAGATTTCACTACCATGGTTGTAATAATTAGGCAAGACAAAGCTATGGATTAGACCCAAAACCCAATTTATAATAGTGGTATTGTGTATTGTAGATTACAATCTCTATGCATCATCAGAACTTAGGTGATCCTTATAGAACAATAAGTTTAAGTTGCTTATGTACATTTGCGATATCCATTTCACAAAAGCTACAAAATAATAAAAATATTATCATTGTACAAAAGAAGTAGAATCTTTGTTTGCCAAAACATAAGCATCATCTTTAAATGAGAACTGCCAAAACACGCATCAAATTTCTCTCACAAACACAATTAACATTAACACCAAAATGGCAATGAGTCACAAGCTCAACTAACTTTAACATCAACAATTCTGCAACAAAACAGAATAAAAATAATGCTATCTCAACTACTACAAAGTCAACTATTTTTCTTATATTGATTATGTTAAACTCTAGGCAAGATAAATGAGACTTATGACAGGGTTGACTAGAAAACACTTCTCATATATCATTTTTTATCAACAGGTTACATGAGCAGTTCCAAAGTTCACTTTGGGATTCTATTTTGGGAATATTGCCGAACATCTTGATTGTAGCCCCAATAATTGTCTTTGTTGATGGTATAGAGCTAGTAGTGCTTTTGTTTGTCATAAATTATAAAAGAGAATTATTATCTTCCTTCAGTGAAGTTACCCCTAAACTTTCTTTTTCCCTTTACTCCTTTTGCCACTAAAATTTCTTTTAATGTTTTCCAAAGATGGGAATATAACTTTATTACCTACATCACTTTTTCTTTAGTTTCAAATTTTGTGCTACACTCAGTTATTCCTATATCTTCAGTGTCATTACTATCACTAATCTACACATTCTCATCTTCATGTTCTTTTGATTCACCACATTTTCTAACATTTCTTCTCCATTATCAATCTCATTCTTAGATCTTCGACTTGGTGCTCGTACTCTTTCTCCCGTGGTAGCAGCATTAGAAAATAGCTTATCATATCAAAACTAAATCAAAGATAAGTCCTTGTCCCTAAACTTTCTATAGTCACTATTTTTCTGCAAGAGCAATTATACTCAAGCTAATCTTAGGTGGATAAGTAAAACAAAATATTTAATTAAGTATTAGATTAGTGTTCAAAAAATTACTTTTAGTTTTCTCTCCCACTACTTACTAGAAATATCAAGTGAGTTTTTCATTAGAGCCCAAATTACACCAGTCTCCTTGTGCATTAATTTTTTAAATAATATCCAATCTTTCTTCATAGTATCCTAATAATTTCTAAGTTATTTTTAGACATAGTTTCTACTAGTTATTTCATTAAACCTCCTAACTAAGTTTTTCCACCCATTGACATTGAAGTGACTATTTGGCCTATTGCCTTTCCTAATTTCCTCATCACACAACTCAATAAACTTAATAGATGAGAATGGATCCCACCTTGCAGAGGAGCGCCCTTCACTCAACTCACTTGTTTTACTTGTACCCTTACTTATACTCTTACCAAAATTTGGATTAGACGTTACTACTTTATTTCTTTTCTTTTGATTCTCCATTTAGAAATTTACCTCTAGTTACCTATAAACAGGAAAGACACAAAAAAGGTTGTTACATTGTCATATATAATAAAAACTTAAAACTAGTTCTAAAAATAGCTCAAATTTTAATTGACGTAGGAGAAGGAAGGAGGATCCTTGTGTTTATACCAGTAATGGTATGCATCAGCAAGAATATGCATAGCAAGAACTAATAAATAATTTAGCACTCTTAAGCAAATCTCTCAACCAAGTAGGAAAAATAAAAGCAAGCAAACTAATCTAGATATCAGAAAAAGAGTTGTTAGTTTGTTGGATTCCATTGACAAATCACTATCATGCATATGATATTGCGTTCGATTAATCTTAAACCTGAATTTCTTTGATATATTTGGCAAAATAATATGATCATGTTTGTCACCGTAACAATTAATAACATTTTTGTTGAAGGTATTATATAATCATAAGGTTGGAGTCCTAATTAGAGGTATTGATTCTAAGTTGCATTAATCCTAGTATTAATCTATTGATATCTACTACTCCTTTGGGATTCTCTATGCAAGTGTAAAATTTTTTGTAGTACAAAATAAATAAAAGTTTTTAAATTTTGTACATAAGCAAATGTTTTAATAATTTTAATATATTTATATAAATAAAAATAAAAAATTACAATCAATGGTAATAATTAATGACAAACAAATTACTTGCAAGTGATAGTGCATAAGTTGTAGTCATGATAATTAAAAAATAAACAAGAGAGCATTTGAGACATATTGCTTGAAAGATAGCAAAAGAAAACTAATTTTTATTCATAAGATAGATATAAAAAGGGTAAATTGCATTTTTTGTCTTTGCAAGTCAGACATATTTGAATTTTGGTTTCATTCTTTATGAATTTCACACATTGCATCCAATAAGTACTTTTTTTTTTTTCAATTAGAGGACTAAAGAGGCTTTTTGTCCAATAGTTAATGAAGCTAGTCATATGTCACTAACGTGGTCATTAAATTGGTGTTTTTTTGGTCCCATACATTTGGTCTTTTTGGATTTTGATCCCAACAAAGTGAAGAATCATCAACCAAGAAATTACCAACTGATACATCAACATAATTTGCCTTCTATGAAGTGTTAACAGCTTTTTCTTCATTACATTCAACATTCTAAGCAACTCAAGTATCACTCGTCTTTCTCTTTCATACATTTGAGGGTCTTTCCAAGCAAAGAAATCACATTTATTATTAATGGAAGCATAACTATGAAACCTTCTATCTAAATTAACATATGTCCATGAAGTTTTTAATGGAGGTGGTATGTCTCAAAAACAAATAGCACTTTCACTTTCAACCATTTGTCTTTCCTCTACAAAAATTTGTTAGAGCTCTTGTTGGGACCAAAAATCCAAACGAACCTAATTTATGAGACCAAAAATGCTCAACTTAACGGCCACATGAGTGGCATATGAGCCACTCCATTAATTTTTGGACGGAATCCCTTTTGAGTCCTGAAATCAAAAAAAGAATAAATGCACTAGTTAGATGCAATGTGCAACACTGATAAAGAATGCAACCAAAATTCAAATAAGCTTAACTTATGAAACCAAAAATGTAATTTACCGATATAAATAATAGTTCTTTCTATTAGTATTTGATATTGATGTGACTAAAATTGGATTTAAGGGCATTTTGATAATTTGATTACAAATAACAAATGAATCCTAAAATTAATTAATTAAGTAAAAGAGTAGAGGACCTAAAGGACAAACCAAGCCCATAAAAGAGGGCAAAAAAAACCCTAATAAGCCTAAGTCCATCAAAATTAAACTCTATAAATACTAAGTCTTAGAGAGAAATGGGACATAAGAAATCATTTGTAAATGCTGGAACTATTCCCAAATGCATGCATTCTGTTGTGGAGAACACTACAAACCAAATGTCATTCCTTGAAGATCTCATGATATTGTTAACCCCAAAAATACTAACAAGTCTATTAGAGAGTGTCATTGCATGAGTCCTGGCCAACTGACCGCCCAACACACAGAAGAGTTACTATAGCACTATTGGCGAGACTGGGGGCTTTCCTCTTCTTGGAGCTAGCCAAGAGGATTGACTCTAAGAAAAGCTTGACTTCTTTTTCTCTATTTAGGCCCAAGACTTCCTAGTCCTACTCTTGGGGATGCAATTTCAAATCAATACTTGCTATTGTAAGATTAACATTAATATATGTGTTGTCTTAATTAAGTTTATATTTAATGTTTGGAAAGGCTAAGGAAACAAGTAAGGTTCATTCAATGAAGGCTCAACTAAGTATGATGAACTTTCAAGGCCTATTGCTCACGAAAGAGTCTTGAGTAGTTGGGTTAACTGGGTTGACGAAAATGTCGATCCAAATCGCCCCAAAGTTTTCTCCATGAGCATGTCTTATCTTCACTTGAAGCATTATTAACTCAGTCCCTTTCTTTCCCTTCATTAAAATTTAAATTCTATTGAATTTTCTTCCCATTTTCCCATCATTGAATTTGCAAATTAGACTAAAACAAATTCTAGCACTAAAATTTAATGTTTTTCAAAAATTTGATAAGAGATTAGATTGGGACAACCCCGACAGCACAAAATATGCCAAGGAACATCACCAATACCTAACACCTCGATGCCACTGGTATTTGCAATCTATAATGACCTGACTAGGAGATGCCTACTCGGTTGAGGTGCTACTCATTCTATACCCCAAGCTCTTTGAATAAGAGAAAATAAATCTTTCAAAGCCCAAAATATTTGATGTGCTCAAGTGACATCCATCAACTATTTAACTTATTACAAAAATATCATAGATCATGCTTAGCAATTCCAACATATTCATCCTATCTATGTCAGTAATTCAACAAATACAATTTGTATATTTATATATTTATTTGGTTTACTACCTCAATTATCATGTGGTTTAGTCTATCTATATCATTCTTTCTCGTTTATATATTCATTCAGTTTATTACCTCATTTATCACATGGTTTAGTCTATCTTTGGCATTCTTTCTTGTTTGGGGTAAAGAATAGAATGAAACAGTATAAAAATTGTTATTCTGAATGATTAGTGAGTTTGAGTATACATAGTAATAACAAACTGGCAAAAAATAAATAAAGAACAATCACGACTATGGCAGATGTATGAGTTATTATGTATGCAAAGGAATACAATTAGCTAGATTAATTAATCGATAACAAAATAGTAACACTTTCATAATCCTTCTGTTGTTGGTTCTCCTACCTTATTAGTCCACTTTTGAAAACAAAAAAATCTTTATCCCTCTAAGTCCCCAAGTGATCAGCTCGGTTAAGTAATCATGTATTAGCATGGCTAGCTACATGCTTTATCCTACTTGTAGATAATTACCTCTAACTAGCTATGAGATAGGATAATAATACTATGCTATTAGTTGAAGACCAGCCATCATTAGTTCGTTCCACCTAGTCATCTTTCAGAATCAATTTTGGGGCCTAGCCTTAAGGTTATCAAGTAGTCATGCCAATGCATTGTAAAACATCCAACAGTAGTACAATTAACAAATCAACTCGCATGATAAATGAATAATCAATCTATCAATATCAGGTTTAATTCAAAGTAATAGTCAGTGATAATAGAAAATACACTTTGAAATTTCTTTTGCAATTTTCACAATACAATTGCCAAATTTAGGTAAAACAGCATAAATCATGGTTAAATAGGAACTAAATTAGTTTAAAATAGCGATGTGAGGTAAATTTCACAAACCGTTTGCTTTTTCAAAACTTGTGCGAACATAAATCAGATTAACCATTTAATTTAGGAATCCGACAACTTAAAATAGGTTAGGATTCAAATAACAATAGCTCAAGAATCGTGGGCAAAAAAGAAGAAAAGTTCAACTAGACTGTCAAATTCAACACAAGAGTCAAAGATCAATATTGCATGGGAGAACAACATTCTTCAACAAAGAAAGGATCAAACAATAATGATATATTTACTATTATATATAAGTTGAGAATTCATATAAGGGCATGTTGAGAATTTAAACAATAATGACTCAAGAACTATAGGCAAAGAAGAGCAGCTTAGATAGGCTATTAAATTCAAGATTCAAAGAATAGCATAGACGAATAGAAAAAAATTATTGAATCTCAATATAGAAAGGATCAAGCAACAAAGATATATTCACAAACATATATATGTTTTTTCTCAGCAAAGATATCGCATACTCGAAAGTATAAACTCACCTAGTAAGGGCAAAAGGGTTTTCTAAGCCATTTGGGTCATTTGTGTCTTTATTTTCTAGCCAATCAAGGAATTGATATAAGACTACCTAAGTTACCATTCCATTAATCCTCCAAATATTAAATATAAATATAGCTAGTGTCATTATCAAGCTTTAAGGCTTAACTTATTGCTTTAGGTTGTGCTTAAAGATTTTAATATATAACGTTTTACCTTAAGAGATACTACTTACTCAAATACCTAACATTCACACCAGTATGAAACTAGGCTTAACTTGAGTCTAATTGCATTCAATCTTAGATAATTCAAAGTAACTCTATAACACTTATGGTAAATTGGTTCTCAACATAGCTCAAGCATACTCATTTGTACATTTGAGTCTCATTAAGCTTCACTTATAACTTTTAATCTTATAATATAATATATTATCATAGATCTAGTTCTTAATTACATGATTCTCTCATGCATATTAGCTCCAATCTTCGACTAATTTTCATTAGAATGTCTTTAAATTTATCTTTCTAAATATAAGTCCGATATATTATCTATAACGTACCATAACATCCAAGTTCAAGGTCATGAATTAAATCCATATTTTTCTATCATTAGGTTCAAATCTTATATTAAATTTTTTGTTTCACAGTTATAAAACTAATACATATGTTAAGCTAAACTGTAACTTAACAAATTTTAATTTGTATTCAAATTAGATTTTTATCCAAAGTCTTAATTAAGTTTGGAAAAACAATCAAATTAAAATTTGATCAGGAAATCTTACCTAAAATGGACGAATCAAGGTTTGATCTCAAGCCAAAATATTCCTAAACAAGTTGAGAGTTAATCCTCTTACCTTCGGGCTGGGGTATAGCCACCGAATCGCTGTGCACTACCACTAGATATGGAATCACCATTACCCAAAAGTATAGCTCAATGTACTAGACTGAACCCCTAACAAATTGCATGAATGCCACCACGCCATTTCATGCAGCCACCCCTTTCACTGTGTCAATTCTCTCTTCTCCGGCTGCCAAACTTTCAATTGAACACACAACTATGTTTCTCATGTTATGACCATCACAAACAACCTATTAATTCCTAAGTTCAGCCATTGAAAATTGGCAACCCATCACTGCCGCCGCTTTACACTACTAACCACCATATTTTTGCCGATTCTTTAGTTGGTTTAGTTAATTATTGTTATAGAAATGTTCTATATAAGGGGAAGAACATTTCTATTAGGTTAGTTTTCAATTTTGAGCTAAGATGGGGCAAAACCGAGCTTAAGAAGGGGCTAGGTCAAATTTTGAGAATTTTATAAACTTTTGTGCACAATTTATATATATAAAAGTACTTATTCAATTTGAAGTTTTCCACTACCTTCAATTAAGTATTTTAAGTTTTCAACCAACTTCAATTGCACCTAGAATTTTCACTGCCTTACAACTAACCCTAGAACTCTAACTCAGTCCGTAAAAGTTTTGTTATTACACATTGACCTAGGAATTAGATCCTAACTTAATTATTTTGTAGTCCTCAAACTATTAACTTTCCCACATTCGTCTTTGAATTTCATAATTTTGGACAATTAAGCCCTTTTCTCATTTATGATAAAATTTCTTAGTTGTTAACAATTAATTATCTATATCTTTATTTAAAATTTAACTAAAAATTAGTCCAAACCCAATTTATTGAATTTGTATTTTATTTTGCTGAAAAATAATTTTAGATTTAGGGACCCAAGATTTAGGGTGTTACAACTCTCTCCCCTTAAAAGAATATGCTCCCCAGATTCTCATCTGGAATCTAGAAGAACTTAGAATGTCATCACATATGTTTATCATTTCCAGAATCATTCTACAGCAATCTTTCCAAATTTGATCTCCTCTGCCTATTCTCTTATCTAGTCCTAGAAATTTCTATTTGCTGAGGTCAAAACTAAAATCCTTATTTTTTGGGATTGCTCACATAAGACTCTTAACTTGCTTAATTTTGATACAAAGTGTTTTGTATCTCATTATGTATCATGGAAGGATTAGCTTACTCTAAAACCTATGATTCAGATTCCTTGCAATGCTTCTATTTCTTCTCATATTTTTGATTTGAATGTTGGTACTTAACTGATACACTATAATCATATTGTTCCTAAAAATTCCATTCATTAATTGAAGATGACTTTATTATAGTAAGGCAACCTAAAGTAACAAATCCTATATCTTAAATGGAACAATCTTGTTTCCATGACTATATATAAGGAGAAAAAAAATCTTTTAGAAACCAAAATATTTGATTTCCACAAGTGACATCCATCAATAATTTAACTTATTGCTAAAATATCAAAGACAACACTTAGCACTTTCAACCTATTCATACTATCTATGCTAGTAATTCAACAAACATAATTGTATATTTATATTCATTAGGTTTATTACCTCATATGTCACATGGTTTAGTCTATTTTCATTACTTTTTCTTATTTGGGGGTAAAATAGAAAAAAAAACAATACAAAAACTATAAGTTCTAATAACTTAGTGAGTTATTCAGGAAGGAGTAACACGAGTATATAGATTAATAACAAACCACCATAGAATCAAAAAAGAACAATCACAACTATAGCATACATATGAGGTATTACGCATGCAAAAGAGTACAACTAGCTAGATGAATTAATCAATAATAAATCAATAAAAATTTTGCAATCCTGCTATTGTTGGTTCTACTACCCTATTGTTCCACTTTCAAATATATGAAAATCCTCATCCCTCCAAGTCCTAGAGTGATTAGCTCGATTAAGTAATCATGTATCGGCATAGCTAGCCGTATGTGTTATCGTGCTCATAGATAATTACTTCCAATTAGCTATGAGACAGGATAATAATAGTAAGGTATTGATCAAACACTAGCTATCGTTAGTTCATTCCATCCTATAGTCTTTCAAAATCGATCCTAGGGCCCACCCCAAGGGTATCAAGTAGTCTTGCTACAGTGTAAAATGTCCAACAACAGTATAATTAACAATCAACTTGCCATGATAAATGAATAATCAATCAGTTAATATAGGGTTTATTTCAAAGTAATAGTCATGATGATAATAAAAATACATTTTGAAATTTTACTTAAAATGGATTCATCGAGGTTTGATCTCAAGTTGAAATCTGCTTAAATTAGCTCAGAACCAACCCCCAACCTTCTATACTGACACTGCTAAGTTGCAGCCATCAAACCACCATGTTCTACTAAGTGTTGCCATTAGAGATGGAGCCGCTACCATCCAAAGGTGCACCTCGATGCACTAGACTGAACCCTTCAACTAATTGGTGGCGCCTCACTAATCAATGTGTGAAAAACAGCTATGATGCCACCTCATGCTGCTGCCTCTTTCACCACATCAATTTTTCTCTTTTGGCCATAAAACTTGCAGTTAAATACACCATCGTTTTCCTTGCATTAAGCCCGTATGAACCTGGCCTAACAATTCCTTACTTTGGTCATCAAAAGTCAGCAACCTGACACCATCATCGTTTTATGCTATCGACCATAATATTTTTTCCAGTTCGTTGGTTAGTTTGGTTAATTCATGGTATAGAAATATGTACGGTGAGGAGAGGAACATTTCTACTATGTTAGTTTTTAGTTTTGAGGTAAGATGGGGCACAATCGAGCTTGGGGGAAGGTTAGGTTTGAGTTTTGGGAATTTAACAAACTTTCATCCTCAATCTTGAAATGTAAAAGTACTTTTCAACCTTTTCAATTTGACCCCAGAAGTTCTCTATTGCCTTTAATTGAGTCTTTTAAGTATTTGGCCGACTTAAATTGTACCCAAAATTTTTGAACGTTGTACAATTTAACCCCAAAAGTCTAATTAAGTCTTTAATAGTTTTGTTATTACACATTGACCCCCTAACATTCTTAATTAATGGCAATTAGGTCCTAACTTAATTATTTTGTAGTCTTTACACTTTCAAGTTTCTTATATTGGCCTATGAATTTCATAATTTTGGACAATCATGCCCTTCTCTCATTCACAATTAAATCCCTCAACTATCAACCATTATCCATAAGCTTCAATTAAAATTTCATTGAAAATTAACCTAAACCTAATTTATTAAGTTCGTATTTATTTTGTTAAAACAATAACTTTAGATTTATAAACCCAAAATTTGGGGTGTTACACAATTGATACACTAATCAAAAGTATAATTCACTTATTAGATGATTACAAGGTGTTTGGGTGAACTTATAACTCTTAAAATATTTAAGAGCTTATAAGAAGCTAGGATCTTACAAGCTCTTTTAGAAAAAGTAACACCCATTTGGCTTTGTTTTTAGGAGGCATTTTGTTTCTCTCTTGAAAATGAAAATAGAAAGATATCAACTCCCCCATTTTTACAGAGATTTTTATTCTCAAAATATTTTTTTGAACACACACTCTCTCTGTTTCAACCTTTTTTCCTCTATCCTTACCTATATATGAAATTTGCTTTTCCTAATGCTCTCACTCATCTTTCAAGTCCACTAGGACCACCACCATGTCAATCAAAATGTCCTTCACTCTCTTTCACTTTGTAATAAAAATAAAGGAAAAGGTTCTCCCCACCTTAAAAAAAAAACCAGCGTCTAAAATCCTTACCAAGTTCTTCACACATTAACTTATTCCGACAAACATCCACCACAGCAAGTCCGGTGATTTCGTTATGTTGTTAGATAAGTTTGCCAAAACTACCAACCAAATAACTAAAAGAAAGACTGAAGGTGATTTTAACATAGATTAAACTTGGGGCACCAAAAATAATTTGGTGTTTCCTCAGATTTGCCTAGAAAAAAAAGGTTTTTTTGCGTATTTCGAACATATTTTTCCTCTATTTTGCCTAAATGTGTTTGGATTTTTGTTTCTCATCTCAAATCTATTATACGTGCCCCAATTTAGTGAATGATGGCCATGTATCTTGTTGTTCATTTCAAATTTACCAACTTTATGGGATGATTTTGCATGTTTTTTGCTTGCTTCTTGATGATATGATTCCGTTTATTGATTTTCTTTGATGATATTGCCTTTATGTTAATTGTTTGTCAACTATGTTGGCAGTTTTTATTTTGGTGAATTGCCTTTATAAGATGAAATCCTTCATATTGACTGTGAATAGGTTTCTGGGTTTTAGGTTTATTACATGATGTCAGAAAATGTAGTTTTTTTTAATTTCTATGAATTTTTTACTATGAATATGTTATGATCACTATCCTAGGTATTAGATTTCTTCTTTTGTACTATATTTTTTATCCTGTAAACATAAAAAATTACCTAAATCGAACAATCTGCTTCATACATTTGTGAGAAGTATGAAGATATTCTATATTCTATGTTGAATCCTCATTTAGATTGAGAAAAAGAATTACATTGAATTCTCTCATGAAAATGAAAAAAAAAACTAAAATTAGTAGGAAAACATTGTCTCTTTTGGCCCTAATCTATTCATATTAATGCACACATACATAATCTACATATATATCACATAACTTCTTTAAGTATGTAAAGAAAAAGACACTTATGTGGTGAGCAACAACTCTTAGCTGCATAAAACTAAAAGAAAAATCTCCACATCAAACTGTATAAAATTCAAAGAAGATAAAAATTAGTTTCTTTAATTCAAACTCATAAAGATTCTCAAGCACAGTTTCTTAGTTTAAAGCCCTAAAACGTACTTAACTAAAATTTTCCCACTTAAACTGTTCTTATAGAATCAATGTATGAACAATTTATTAGAGGATAATTTCTATCAACAACCTTCACAACTTCCATTTAGATGGACGTACAAAAGGAACTTCACCTTAGAGCATGGCATTTACGTGACGTTGAGCAACTAAAGAGTAAACTGAGCTTTCTGGCATAAGTTTCATAACTTACTCACTAAGAGGATAGGATTTGATTGGGATAGTATCACAAGCACAGTCATAGTATTGGATGAGCATTGGGTAGAATGGCTTATGGTAAGAAAACCTTACCATTTAGTAAAGTTGCTACAATTTTATTAGTAAACTTTTCTTCCATAAATAAATAATACTATTAACTTGTCCTAAAAATTTATTAGTAAACTATTCTTGCCTAAATAAATTACACTATTAACTTGTGTCATGTTGTCGCTCTTAATAGGAAAACTTAAGGGAGAGCAGTCTAAAAAAATAAGGTCTCCCACATTATCATCTTTGTACTGAGATGCTCTTCAACTTGGTGGCTAGTGAGAGTTGTGCTAAAGTTTCTTCACAACAACCATATGAAAGTGAAGATGAAATAGAGTTAAATGTTCCAAGCTGTAACATACCTGAAAATCCTAACTTTGAGCCTCAACCTATTAATGAAGGAACTTCTTAGCCTCCAAGTAATATTGGCCCTACACCTACTACTTATGCTCCACCGATGTTTAAGTTAAAGAAATCTAAAAGAAACCATTCCACAAGGATAGATGATGCAATTGATGCTAGAACTAGTGTCAATAGTGCAAAGGCTAAAAAGCTAGAGAAAGGGTCTTTGCAAAGCATCGATGCTTTCATGGCTGCGCTAAAGAGCATAAATTTTTGTCATACCATTTTTTCTTTAAAGCTCAAGATGCTCTCTTGAGCAAGATACATTGCAAAATATTTCTTTTAATGAATGATGAAGAGAAGAGAGATTAGGTAGAGTTTTTAGGTAAGGCTTGACGTGCTCCTATGCTACAAAATGTGTTCTGCAAGAAATGTGTGGCAATGACTTCCTAGTTATGTTTTTTTTTAACATTTGAAGGAAGCTTATACTTTTATTGGTAATTTTTATGGATTTTGCTATGTAAAATATTTTGAGGATTGTTGTAAGGATTTAGGATATGTTTGTCGTGTTTGTCTTTGAATATAAACCTCTAAAGATATTAGCATACGCACTTGAGTTTTCCTAATTAAGGAATGTATGATAAATTTAAGGTGGCATGAATTTTATTGGATTTTCTTCTTTTTCACAAAAGAAAATAGTATAATATTTGGTTAATGTGATGTTTGGTTTAATTTGCTTAATTGAACAGCCTTAATGTGCCCTAAGTAAGTGGATTGTGATTTTTTAAGGATTCAAGTTAGTAATATGACAATTATGGCGTTTAGGAGCTATTCATTCTATTGAATTGGTAAACTTGGTCAAATTCAAATTTTTATGATACATATTTATAGTTAGGTTCATATTAAATAAATAAAGAACAAAATGGAAAGAGACTAAGAGACCTGTATTACAACACACTAGTTGAACTAGACATTTAAAAAATTAAAATGACAAATATTGAGATTCAACAAATTATTATTACCAAAATGAGCTATATTGCCCTCAAATAAAAAGAAAATGACATACAAAACTGTTATTATACATATGCTTTGAAAATTCATTTTTACATGATGTAAAAAAAACCATCCAATAATACAATAAGTGCATCATAGGGCCTAGTTGAACAGAAGAAGACATTAAGTGCTAAAATATAAAACAAGATATAAAAATATAAAATAAAAAAATAATAAGTCTACATGATAGGATGTTGTCAGTGGTGCTAGTGCTAGTGGAATGTGTCTTTGTTGTTACTTGTAATAGTTGTAGAATACTTTTTTGTGTGAGTTTAATATTTTAATCTAGAAATAGGATTAGAGTTTTAATAGGAGATTGGTGGTCAATAATCCCTTCATTTCCTCTATCAAAGTATGCAAAATTAGCCCCATTCTATGCTAGAGAGAAACCATTTGAGTAGACAATATGTTTTTGTTAGGTGACTACTCTCTTTAATTGCATGCTAATATTTCCTAATTTACTGAAGTCCCAAAGAAAGGTTGTAAAACTATTTTACATGAGTTATATTGCTATTTCTCCAAAGAAATGGTACAAAGTTAATCCTTAAAGATTACCCAAAAAATTACCCACCTATAAAACTCAAAGGCATTCCAAAACCCTCTAGCTAATTTTATTGCTATCACCATGATCCTCTCTTTAAAATATTATCTATTGGAAACGTAATACCAGTTGGAAAGAAATATGCCTACAAACTAATGTTACTAAACAACTTGCTGAGGGTGGCAACAAATGTTGGCTAGCCTTGACTACCCTATGTGTGTGTGTGTGTATAGAGAGAGAGAGAGAGTAAATATGCCAAGAAATAGAAAAGAGCTTTTACAGGCTATTACAGTTGGTCATCACATATATTCATTATTTAAAAAGCTTTCAGTCAAAGACTAAGTCATCTTTATATATTCAAAAATTGGCAGTATTGGAATTGATAAGAAAAAAATAGATGAGTTTCTATATAATCAAATAAACAAAGTTGTCTTTGGTTGGGTGATTTCTGTATTACTATACATATTTGTTAAATTTGAGCTAAACAGTAATTTAAGGATTTTTCCTTGTGTAAATTTGCTATCAATTTTTTGAATTCCTAATTTGGTATTTCACATATGTTGTACTGTTGTAATCAGTTGGGTGGTATGCATAAAAAGATTTTAGGGATTTGCTACCAGACAAATTAGATCAAATAGTTTTAGCCTTGCTTAATTTATATATCATCTTTATATAAATTAACTGAATTTAAGTTAATAATATTTATACTTTAAAATGTGCAATCAAATTTCAATTAGAGCAATCACCATGAAATAAAATAGGTTGTCTGAGTCAATATGTTAGTTTGATGAGGAATTGTATGACATGGAAGCTCTACCTCAAATTCTAATTCTAGCAACTCCTCATCTTCATCTGATTTATCCATTTTCAACTCTAATAAAATTATACAATGTTATGATGGCATGGCATTCATCTTCCTTTCGTTAATAATTTATCCATCTTACTTTGGGAACAAAGTTCCTTGTTATACTCCCAGTTAAGAGAGGCAGATTAGGTTGGGGAACTTATTGAGGAACTTATTGATGGTCATCTAGAAAGAATAAAAACTGCTCTACAAATGTGTAAAGACAATTTCAATGTCTTATTTGATTTGTTAGCATCGCGTGGAGTGCTCAAGGAGAGAAAGTCCATTACAGTTGGTCTTAACAAATCTATTGCAATTTTTTTTGCAAATAGTAGGGCTAGGCCACTGTCAATGTGACAATTGTGAAAGATTCCAACATTCAAGTGAAACTGTTCATCATCATGTTTGAAGGGTTGCTAAGACATTAAATATCTTAACACCTGAGATAATCACTCCACTTGATTTCAACTAGTTACATCCCATATTTACATCCCATAATTGCATTTAATAATACTTTCTATGCTTACTTCAAGGTAATTGTACGAATCTTGTTCATCACTATTATTATAACCCATCTACTTCAACCGTGCTGATCTTGAAAGTTTAAAATGCTTGTTTGTAGGATTGTGTTGGTGCAGTTGATAGCATAATTGTTCTCACATCAGTACCATCTACCTAATAAAATGCTTATAGATGTCATAAGGCTACAATTGCACAAAATGTTCTAGTCATTAGCAACATGGGCCCCATGTTCAATTATGTTAATGCGGGGTGAGAGGGAAGTGTAAATGATTCATGTGTTTTAAGTCATGCCATTACCATTGATCCTAATTTCCCATGGCCACCATAAGGTGAAATAGAAATTAAGCATACATTTAGTATAAATTATAATATGCATGTTCATAATCTAAAATTCTTTTTTCTATATTCCTAGGTAATTTCTACCACGTCAACTCTAGTTATTGTAACTTTCTTGGTTTCTTTGCCCCCTATCGCATGTATTTCTATCATTTAAGTTATTTAAAATTTATGATGGATAGCCCAACAGAGTTATTCAACCATAAACATGCAAAACTTCAAAATGTTGATGAGCATGCTTTTGGGATTCTAAAAAATAGATTTCCTCTCTAGAAATGATCAATGCCCTATTACAAAATGCATCATCAAAGTGCAAATTGTCATTGCTTGTTGCATGGTTCATATTTGTATTAGGAAACATTTTAGGGGAGATCATTTCTTTTTAATGGAGCAAGTCAACACTTTCTTAATAGAAGTGAAGCTCATGATCCACGTTCTAGGCCATCACAAGTGGACATTGATGTGATGTCTGAATTTAGTGATTACCTTGCACGTGCAATGTGGGTAAATTATGCACACTAGTGTGCTTTGTTACTCTATGTTGTCACCTATTGAAATACAGTTTCATAATTTATGTCTTGACCTTGATGTGCTATTTCACTTAGATCTCTTTGAGCATTGTAAAAACTTATACGATCATTGTAATGTAGTGGTGGTTGTGCACATTTTGAATTTTTACATTATGTTGTATTAAATGTGATGTGAACATTAATATGTTGTAAAATGTTGTTCAATTTTATTATTGTAATTGATCTATTGTCTACTTAGAATGATTGTTCATAGAATCCCCTAATGTTCATGTAGAGTTGGCCTAATGGTACTTCACATGGCAAGGACAAAAAGTAACTTGGGACAGTGTTTTCACCAATGTCTATTAGGCACCAACCATGTGGGTAGGTTCATGTAGGTCGATTCATTTACATGCACTCATGTTTCCAACTCTAATTCTTTCATCGATGAGACTGCTTCTATAGTGAATAATATTGCTGAACCCTCACAAAACTCAGCCTCTAGTCACATGAGAAACGTGCTCAATCATTCAAAATATAATATGGATGTCGTTAACCTTCAACATTCTAGTGATCATGTAGATGCATTGTTGAGAGAAACCACACGTATGTTTTTTTGTTGCGATTTAGAACTTTGCATACTAATTATGTGTGTTATCCCTATTTTTCTTACTATTGTGCTTGTGACAATGTCACCATTGTGAGCTATGTAAGGAAATCTAGTGTTTGTTCAGTATGGATTATGTTGCCATGTACTATTGCTAATGTAGTAAATGTGAAGAAATTTTTATGGCTGTACTGTATGATAACGTGTACAACTTTATTGTTCTATATATTTTATGGATATAATTAGTTAATTTTTTATAGTGCAAGCAATGTTCTATTATTTAATATTTGTATAGCAATTATTAAAAGTGGATTTAGTTCTATAAGTGTGCAACAACAAATTTTCTTATCTGCAAAAATTAAAATTATAGAATAAGAAAAATTATATAAATAAAATTAAAATTAAAATCAATCAATCAACTATGGACTTAATCTCTAATCTAATTCTCTAATTCTTCCCTTTCAAATCTAATCTTGAATTTAATGATCTTTGTGAAAAACGTCTTAAACTCCATGGAACTATTTAAATTTAATTTAAATTAAAATAATGCCAATTCGAGTACTTTGCACCTTAATATCAAATCAAATTCTAGAAATATATGATATCTGCGAAGAACGCCTTGAACGTCATGGATCTCCTTAAATAAAAATAATGCTAATTTAAGGTCTCCACACTTTAATCTTGAATAAAATGCTACAAATATGAGTTTCGCAAAGAATGCCTTGAACATGGTGAATCTCTATAAATATAAATAACGTTATTGAGGGTTTTGCTTCTTAATCTCAAATCAAATGCTAGAAATATGAGTTTTGTAAAGAACGCCTTAAAGGTTGTGGATTTCCTTGAATTTGCTTGAGAGAATTGCTGGATTCCTTCAAAGTTTCTCTCATTTGCTGAAATTTGTGTTGTATCAAATGAGTTGGAGTCATCCCTTTATATAGGTATTTGATGAAAGATTTCTATATTGACTTAAACTCCTTCAATAGTTATCTCTTTGATAAGATAATATTAAATATCAAAAGATAATATAAGACATAATTGATTTGATAATATCAAACATTAAAAGATAATATCAATATCAAATATCTTTGATTTGATTGGTCCATTGATGTAGACACTCCATCTTTGACACTTGTCAGTATTAGATTTGAGTATAAAATAAATACTAAATTATTAATTACAATTAACTATTTATCTTTAGGAATTATATTTAATAAATTTCAAAATATAAATAGAATAATTTTAAATTAATATCTAGTATTTTATTTTACATATGTCACTTCTCAATTGATCAAAAATTTAATATGTTTACCAATCCCCCCACTTCAAGGCTTGATGGAGGAGTGCAAATTAATCCCAAAAGAGACGAGACTTGAAGTATATTAGAACACACACACACACATATATAACATATGAATTTTTAATATATATATATATGCATATTTAAATATGTATATATATACTATACAAGTCTTTAATATATATAGGCTTGTCAATGGGTGGGTTTTACCCTACCCAAGACCAAAAAAATCTTGCAATACCCAGGCCCATACCCATACACACTAAAAAATGCAATGAGCATGGGTAAGGTCTACACCCATGAGTTACCCATAGACCCATACCGAACAACTACTCATTGTCCTAATACTCAAACTTAACCATTAACCTAAAAATTCATATACCAAATTAAAAAAGACTAATGATAAATTTTCAATATATATAATTAAAATTATTTATCTTTTTTATACAATAATACATTTTTTCAATAATTTACATATCTTTATTTTAATGTAAAACATTTTATTCTATTTACACCATGCACATTTTTTTTTATCTCAATTTCCTTTAGTCAATTGTTGCATTCTGAAATCAATAGTATATGCTCATAAAATATGAGTCCACCATGCCATCTAAGAAAATAATGATGAAAGATTAATCTATTTACCCTAAAGTATGGCATATAGTTTAAAGTTTAATGTGATATTTTAAATTTTTTATATTGAAAAATTATTTCAAAAAATGAAAAATATAAAATTAAAGAGAGAAAAAAATGTAATTAGAGAGAAAAATATTTTTAAAAAAATTGGAAGAGAGAAAAGCTATTTAACACTTATAATATTTTTTATCTAAATAAGGAAAGGATTGGGTTAAATTTGAATTATAAATACTTTTCAAAAAGAAATAAAAGTTTAAAAAAATAGTACTTAGCTAGTATATGATCAGACCAACAACACAAAAAAAGTGGACTAATATATGATATCTTGCTCGCCAATTCATATTGTAGAAGGAAAAATAGTATCCTTTTGAATTTTTTCATTTAGTATAATAAAATTAAAAATGTATAAATTAATTAAATTAATAAAAAATATATCCCATTTAAATTTCAATAATATTTTTTTTGGTTATCGTATACTAAAAGAATTTGCTAATACGAAAAAAGTTACTCAAAACATTAAAAAATTATATTCAAGAAGCTAGACCTAATAGGTATTTAGTTATATAAGATAGGTTAGGATATAGGGTCTCATCATATGGATATTTTAGGGTAGGGTAAACATAGGGTCTTATCATTTGAGTATTTTAGGACATGGACATGGGTAGGGTTTGACAGGTCTAAATATGTATATAATATGTACTTATAATATATATATATATATGAGAGAGAGAGAGAGAGTGAGAGAGAGTGAGAGAGAAAGAGGAACAAAACCCAGCATTACGCTACCGTGGCCAAGCTGACTTTTAACTAAACATTTCATCCCTCAAATGCATTGCTAATCAATCATCATGCATTTCCTTTTTAGTTGCAATTGAAAATCCAATTGCTATTTCCAATTACTATTTGCAAAATTCAATTACTAAGTGTCAACCCCATTGCATAAAGCTTGTTGCTACACATAAACTCCCTGTTAATGTAATTTGTAAGGAGTCTCATTGTTAGGTCTTATATATATGTATGTATAATATATATGTATGTGAACAAGTGTGGCCCACCATAAAGATTTAAGTATATTCATTCCTCTCAATTTGCAAGCCAAGAGATAACTCCATCAAGAAAAGAATTCCAACATAAAGACAATCCTTATTAACATGGCCCCCCACTATTCCAAAAGAACAATTTTAACTTCTTCGACTTTGGGAAGAATCCTACTGATGGTGGGGTTTGTATGCTGCTTAGTCAAGAGATCCATCTCATTTAAAATTTGATCCTACTAGTTTTACTTCAAGCATCAATTAAATTATTTTCATGAGTTGCATTCAACAAGACTCCCTTAGCTGATGGAAAGCTATTTAGCATAGTTTTTGACTTTTCCTCAATTCCTCTCAAAATACTTGTTAGAAAAAATTGAGGGTATTGCTCATGCCAATTCACTTGTCACAAAACTTTATGTACTAATCAAAATAGAGAACTTTGGTGATGAGTAAAAATTTGAGTCCTACTAGAACACGTAGTGTTAATAGAAACCTATAAAAGCAACTTGATCGAAGGTCAAAATAACATTGAAAATTGGTTTGCTGATTGCTGGGCATGCTCATCTCCCTTTGCTTGCAATCCTCCTTTATTTTGTTTATGCACATTAACTGTTTGATAGATTTCCTCAAAGAATCTAATATCTTTTCGTGCTTAGATTTTCAATACATAAAACATTGAAAGAGTTTCTTGAGTTGTTTGTTGGCAATATCGATTGTCTGGATACTTTAAATTGCAACTTCTGTATTCTTTTTTTTTATTCTTCTTCTTTATCCTTTGTTGCTCAACAATTTGATTAAATTTTCTCATATCCTTTAGATTACACCATGGTTTACTTTAAAGATATTTCATCCATGGTGCAACACTTGATTATTCTTGAGGAAAAAAATCAATCTATGGAGAAAGGCACATTTTTGACTACTTATAATCCACTTATTGGTAGATACATAACAAAGTGGCCAAAGCTAATTAACTCACTTCATACCAAGGAGTGGTCCGAGAGATAAAAACATCCAAGGTGTGGACTTTAAGAGTAACTCATCATTGTCCTCCAAACAAACTAATTCGTTGTCAACAATCAAACGAATCAATTATGTTGCCAACATTAGGATGCAACATTATTGAGGGGAAAGCCAAGTAGGGAGAAACTCTTTAATTTGATGGAGAATTTGATTACATCAAAGGATACTGGGAGTGGACTAAAGATGTCTTTAGTTGATGCAAGTACAAGCTAATTGCTGCACAAGTATATGATCTAGTATATGCTTCATTATTCACATATGATAGAAATTTTGAGATTTTCAAAGTATTTTACGAGGCATAGAGTCCACTTACAAATACTTTTTTAACTTTCTTTGGAAAATTGTCCATATTGCTATGGAATTTGCACAACTTTGCAAGCTTCCTTATGACAGGAATTTTTTACGATGAAGTGATTTCTTGAGCTAAGAAGCTTACTAGCATTGATGAGACAAGAAGTAAATTTATTCTCAATTCTTACAAATACTTATTTTAAGCTTATCGTTTATTTTGAAGGAGTGCTCATTGAGGTCAATTTTCTCAAGTTACCATAAAAAATGAGTGAAGTATTGGTCTTGGAAAGCTATAAAATACCATCAACTGCCACCACGCAAGGAGAAAAAGACAGTCTGGCCCAAATCAACTCATAATCCTCTTGGCTATTTTGGTATTCAGGGAGAATGGTCCACTCTAGAGGAGGCATTATTTTTAAAACTCGGGATTCCTGGGCACTTGAGAGAAGAAATTTATTTGGTGGCATATTTGGCTTATTGGCTTTGCTTGTTTGTTCTTCCTACCAATGATGTTAATTTAATATGCCCCAACATTTTCAAGGTAGCATGTATCATGGCTGACGATAGGAATGTAAGTCTTGCTATTCCAATTTTAGCGAGCATCTACAATGGTTTAAATAAAACTTTTGGTTCCCCAAGATTGAGTCGTGTCCATTCTTCTTTTCCAATCCACTTTGTTTATGCTTGATTGACATACTACTTCAAAATGCATTATCCAATTTGGCAAGTAGTATGTGGCCTAAAAATGGTGATCTATTCTAGTGAAGAAGGTGCAAAATATTATGATCCAAAGGAGACCTGCAAGAGGATTCACAAAGGGGATTTTATTTCCTAGACTTGCACTATTATTACTAAAGTCAAAAAACTTTCATAAATTGATGATGGGAAGGCTAGATAATTAGAGCAAAAATACTTCATTGCTATTTACGCGAATTATTTTCCTTTGCGGCAAGGCAATTATTTTATTTAATGAACCTTATAGTATTCATCGCTTCATTTGTCAATTTGGATTCTTTCTCATAACATTCACACTGCTATTGGCATTTGTGCACTTTGCATAATTCTATATCTACAGCATGGTTTCCTTGTGTGCCCCCAAATGCGAAAAAAAAAAAAATCTCTTTAAATGCTTATAAGAAATGGTGGACTAAATTTCATGGAGATTACTTTGAGGAGAATATTGCAAAATTAGTCAACTTGAAGCCAATCAAAATTTTCTTTAAGGACAAAGATCATGATAAAGAAGATAGTCCATTTGCTGAAAATATTCAAAATCTTCCAAACCTAGAAGACATCAAGCCTCCAAAAGAAAAGAGAAAGAATCCTTATCCTTTAGAAACAAGCAACAATAGTAGTGCAAATCTCATTGAAAAAGGCTTAAAAAATTTCCAAAACCAAGTGATCCTTATTAATACAGAACTTTACCAAAGAATTTTCTTTTCTTCATCTTTTTCTTCTTCTTTAAATAAGTCCACTTTTGGTCATTTGTTAACTTGAATCGTATATCATTTCAGCTGGAAAGTGAAATTATTAATATTGATGAAGATGAGACATCTCAAGGTAGCCAAGGATCAATCAAAGGACCTAACTCATTGGCCATGGGTGCTCCAGTTGATGCAAGAATGCAAAATGAGGGACTCCATAGTATAAAAGCTAAGCAATCATCTCCTTGTGCTCCGGTCTTAGTATTTAAAGGTGAGAAATTTATACTTAATCATCAAAAAGAGTATCTTCAAATGTTGTGGGACGATCTTCGCAAGAGAATAGCAAATACTCCACTTGATTCTTTCTCGTCTATCAAAGATAATGTTCAATTTGTGCTTGAATCAATGAAGGGTTTTAGCAAATTTGGCATCTCCAATGTGGAAGAATGATTGCAAGTATTGTTTGACAAAGCCAATGCTTATGATGAGGCAAAGTTAGCATCTTTTGATAAAGCATCAAATGAAATTCTTGCACAACAACTAGATGAGGCCAAAAGTCATCTTCATAATGCTCAAACTAGAGAAAGCAAAGAAATGAACCAAATTAAATCCATCCAAGAAGAGCTGGAATGTGTTGGGAAAGAGCTTGATAATTTGAAGGAATGCAAGACGAATTTGCCTTCATCATTGAAACGCCAACAACAACTTCCTCAAAGTACTCAAGCTGAAATTTATGAGACTGAAAATGAAACTGCTACAGTCAAGAGTACTTTTCGATTGAGTAATAAAGTGGTTGAGAATTTGTAAATTTCAATGGATCACTTGTAGGTTGTCAAGGAAGAATTGAAGAATTTGAATTTGAACCCTTTTACTCGAAAATTATTTAGAACTTTTTGCCTATACTTTTTTAATAAACTATGCTCTATTTTTTTTTAGATTACATAATAGAAGATTTCCTTCTTTTCTATCTTGCAATCTTTTATTTTTATTATTCTTTTTTTTACCCTAAAAAAAACTCAAACTAATAAAAACAACTAAAACTACTTAAAAAAAAAAAACTCAAACTTAACAAAAACAAGTAAATAATTTTTATTTACTCAACAAACTAATTAACTCAAACAACAAAAATTACTTTTTTTTTTCAAACTTAAAAAAAAATTAAAGTACTTTTTAAAAAAAATAAAAGTTCAAACTTAATAAAAACAATTAAACTACTAAAAACTCAAACTTAATAAAAACAACTAAACTACCTTTTTTTTTTCTTTAACTTAACAAACCAAAACTAAAGCCTAATAAAAACAATTGAACTATTTTTTTTTTTTGACTCAACATACTAATTAACTCAAAAAGCTAAAATTACATTTTTTTTAACTTAACAAACTAAAACTCGAACTTAATAACAATAGTTAAACTACTAAAAACTCAAATTTAAAAACTAAACTACTTTTTTTTTTATGAAACAAAGGAAAATATATATATATATATATATAATTGATAATAAACTTATAACTGAACTTAGAGAATATCTAAGTTGCCTACGTACCCATAAAGGGATTAAGTCATAACATAATTCAATGAAAGCATCATTTTAGGGAGGGTGCCGTTCATAGTTTATACTCATGCGGGCCAAAAGTATCCATTACTTAACCACCTTGGACTAGGTGGGGTATTTGATATTTTAACCCTATAAAATACCTTTAGTTGGATAAATTAGCAGTTTAACCATATGCATTACCTTTAGTAGAGTAAGTTAGCTGTTTCACCATGTGGACTGCCTTTAGTGGGTACCGTTCACAGTTTATACTCATATGGGTCAGAAGTAACATGTAGTTTAGGTTTGTGCATCAAGGAGCAGCATGCAGTTTAGGCTCATGCATCAAGGAGCATTCTCCCAACTTTATGCATATTAGTGCTTCAAAAACTTCCCATTTATATGGCCAACTCTTAATCCATCTTCAACAATCAACTTATATGCACGATTTGTATAGATTGCTTTGACAACATAAGGACCGTCCCATTTTGATGTGAAATTATTCCCAATCCGATGAGTTGTGATGATTAGATTTTTTACAATGAGTACCAAATCCCCAACTTGAAAAGATTGTGATCACACCTTTTTTTTAAATGCCCTAGAGAGCCGGGCTTGATCACACTTAAGTCTTTGTTGTGCTTCCAACCTTTTCTAATCAAGGGCCTCAAATTCTTCAAGATGTAAGTGTGCATTTTTTTCATCAATCCATCCTTCTTATATGTCTATTCTTAATGATGGAATTTGCTTCTCAAGAGGTAAAATGGATTTAACGCCATAAACTAAGGAATACGGAATTGCTTGTGTAGGTGTTCTATGAGTAGTTCAATAGCCCATAAAGCTTCTCCAATTCTTTCATGCTGGTCTCTTTTTAACTTTGAGAAAACGTTTTTCAGCAAATTACACAAAGTTTTATTAAATGCTTTGACAAGACCATAAGCATGCTGCATAGTACATTGAAGACTTTCTCTACTTAAAATTGAACTTCTGAAAAAGTTTGTCTATCAAGCTATTGCAAAAAGGATTTCCATTATCAATGATTATGTCTCGAGGAACCCCATAGTGATACATAATTTTAATATGGATAAAGTCAGCAATATTTTTTCCTTCTTTACTTCTTTGAGGGGTATTGTTTTAGCCCACTTAGATAAATAGTTTGTTGCAGCCAATATATACAAGTGCTCAACAAAAGACTTTGTCATGGGGCCAACCACATCTAATCCCCAAGCGTCGAATGGCCACAAAGCAATAGTCAGATGCACTGGCTCAAGTAGTTGATGAATGAAATTTGCATGAAATTGGTAAGCTTTACATCTTTGAGCATAATCCATGTAATCTTTCACCATTGTTGGCGAGTAGTAACCCCTTCCTTTTATTCAAAAATGTAATTTCAGACCTAACTAGTGAGTACCACAAACTCTAGAATGAGCTTTTTTCATGGCTTGGATAGCTTTATTATCACCTAAACATCACAAGAAGATTCTATCAAATGACCACCTATAAAGCACATCTTTATAAAATATGAAGTGAGTTGTGCAATATTAGATATCGACTCTTTGAGATGGATTATTTGGTAACTTTTCATACTTCAAATAGACCATGATTAGTTGGCAACAATCTTTCTTCTGTATTTCAAATACTTGAACAACATGGCTCTCATTTCTTCACAATCCTCATTCTTAAAAATTGGTAGTACAACTCAACTTTTACATATTAGAATATGCACTTCATGTTCAAATATGGCAAGTGAAGAGGCCAATTTTGCTAATGCATCAGCTTGTTTATTTTTCTTCCTTGGCACATGTTTGATTTCTACATCCATAAACCATCAAATGAGTCTTTTTATGTAATTAAAGTATGGGAGCAACTTAGGCTTCCTTATATCCTTTTTATTATGGAATTCATTATCCGTTGGGTGTACCCAATCTAGCGGCTTGCAAACCATTAGAAGATTGAATTTTAATAGTCTTGACTTCATATGATCTAAGCAATTGGTAGACCACTAACTTAGAATCTCCATAAGCTTTCAAACTCAATTGTTTTATGTCAACCGCTATCTCCAACCTAAGAATAAGAGCTTGATATTCAACAACGTTGTTGGAACAATTTTCAGTTAAAGTGAAGAAATATGGTAATACTTCATCTTCAAATGTGATGAATACAACTCTAGCATCAGTTCCTTCAATATAGGATGCTTCATCAAAGTATATTTTCCAAGGAGATGTAATTTCAACCATCAAAACATCTTCATCATGTAGAACATCATATAATTCCTACTCAACAAGGATAGGGTAATCAATCGAGAAGTCAGCCAAAACTTGTCCTTTTACTGCCTTCTACAGAATATAGACGCTCTTAAATTGTTACAACTGAAGGTACCACGTTAAAAGTCTATTAGAGAGGATTGGCTTTAATATGACATATTTGCTTTTGAGAAAAAACGAACAATATGAGCATGAAAATAATGTTTTAACTTTTGAATTGCAAAAATTAGAACCAAACATATTTTCTCAATTAGCGAGTATTTCAACTTATTTAGCATCATCATCCTACTCAAGTAGTATAATGCATTTTTCTTTTCTTCATCATTCTCTTGTGCTAATAAATCTCCAACGAAACTTCTTGAGCAATAATATGAAGAATCAATGGACATCCAGGTACTGGGGAGACTAACACAAGAGGCTGCATCAGATAAGCTTTTATGCTCTTAAAAGTATTACTAAAAGCTTCATCCCACTTAAATGGAATGCCTTTTTTCATCAAATAACTAAATGGTTAACATCTACCAGCTAAATTTGACATAAATCTCCATAAATAAGCTAACTTTCCTTGCAAACTTTTGCATTCATGTAAGTCTCGAGGTTCAGGCATTTTCATAATTACATCAATCTTTTCTTGCTGGATTTCTATGCCTTGATGATGGACAATGAATCCCAAAAACTTCTCTAATGTAACACCATATTTTAATGGGTTCATTTTAAGTTGATATTTTCTCAGGTGCTCAAAGACTTATCTCAAATCTTGGAGGTGATCTTCTTGATTTTTGAACTTGACTACCACATTATCAACATAACATTTAATATTCGTGTGAAGCATATCATCAAAGATCTTTTGCATAGCTCTTTGATATATGGAATCGACATTTTTCAATCCAAAATGGCATCACTTTAGATCAATATATTCCCTTGGGGGTATGAAATGCGATCAACTTCTCATCTTTTGGTGACATGTGTATTTGGTTAAACCCAAACAATCTATCCATAAATAGTAGTGTTGCATGTCCTGTGGTAGCATCAATCATGAGTTTTGCAATGGGCAATGAAAATCATCATTAGGGCACACACTATTTAAGTTTCTAAAGTTGACATAAACTCGAATTTGGCCATTTTTATTTCTTATTGGGAAAATACTCGAGATCCATGTTGGATATTTAACTTCTCAGATAAACCCAACCTCAATGACCTTATTTGCTTTAGCTTCAATCAAAGGAACCAATTTGGGGTGAAACTGCCATTGAGCTTGTTTGACTAGATGAGTTTTTTTCTTCATTGATAAATGATGAAATGCCATCTTCAAATCTAACCTTGGAATTTCTTTGTATAACTATGCAAACACATCTTTGAATTCATGTAATATCTTGACATATACTATTTCTTCCTCAGTAGCTAACAAAGCACTAATGTAGATAGGCCGAGTGTCATTGACATCACCTAAATTAATCTCTTTCAATTCATCTACAGTGGCCTTAGTACCTTCTTCAAACTCAAGAAGAGAAGTTTCAGCATTTTCCTCTTCATCTAGAAATATTTCACTCAAAATAATATGGTATATTGGTGTAATATCCTCTTCCACGGGCTCAATCTTCTTGAATTCTACACATGCCCTTGTTTGTCCATCCCTTTTCTTGTATGGACTATTTGCATGATGCCATGTTTATTACTTATGTAACTACTATTGATATGCTTAGAGATTTGCTTGGAAAAATGATCTGTAGTACTTTGATGAGTTAGCTGATTATTACTGACAACGATATGATATAAAGAAGCCACGCTTTCTCTAGTATTTTCTTTGTCCATTTGAGTTTGCGTGAAGATAATGGTCTATAGTTTAACCTTCAAGGTTCTACCACATGATATATTTAAAATAGAGCACCATTTCATGCATGAAGGAATTGAGCTCCTAAGCTGTTTCAACGCTAACCTACTTCAAGTACTTTGACATTTTACGTGACTTTAATCTTCAATTACAGGTTCTTTTATGCTGCCACTTTCCAAGTCTATTGAAAATTGAGATTCACAAGACTTTATTCCTATTTTCATTGAAAATGTCATTTGTTGAGGAAAATTCTTCTCCAACTATATGATTACTATTGGCTCTCCTAATCGTAATGTGAAAAGGATTCTGAGGAACCAATCCAAGTCCTATTCAAGAGCTTTGAACACCATAACCTTTTTTCTTCAACATCTTTTAGGTAATATTAAGTCCATACGTTTGCTCGCCAGAAGCCTTAAGGGAAAGTTTTCCCAAGATGGAATGTTCTGGTGGATTTTATCGAATTTTGACACGAAGTTTATATACATTTAGATCAAAGAAATTCTCATTTTAAAGCTACAGAGATTTTCCATGTTCCTTTTCAGCTTCTTAAGATTCATGAACTAACCCACTCAGCGGCTGGGGGGATGGCTTCTTCACATCAAGCTTGGTTAGAGAAAATGTCAATTCTTTCAATAATTCAGATCCTACCAGAGGTAACTCTCTTTTTATGTGATGTTTACTGCTGCATGCTGGAGTTAAGCCTTTAAACTTGTTTTCTCCATTAAGATCATCTTATTGCTTGTATTCCTCTTGTTCTTTAGCCTTGATAATTTTCATAGTTTCAAAGTAGGATTTAGCATCTGCTAAGTGTGATTCAGTTTTAGAGAAAGGTTTGCTATCTCCAAGCACTTTCTCTACTACATCTTCTCGACAATATTTGAAATATTAGTGCCAAGTAGAGAGAACTACACCATTTTCATATAGCCAAGCTTGGCTTAGAAGCATATTGTATGATATCTTGGCATCTATGACATGAAATAACATTATTGACAATGTATCGTTCATTAATAGATTTATCATTATTATTCCATTGAACCTGTGGATCATTAGTCAACTATTTATCAATTCATTTATGGAGATTCCTAAATCCTTCATTACATACAATGGCAAAATATTGATTGCAGAACCTCTATCAATCAAAATTTTATTTATTTTTTACTTACGATCATAGCCAGGTACAAACATGGCCTATTGTGGGGCTTAAAGCCGATCAACAAGTCTTAATCAATGAAATTTATTGTCGACATGCATTCCTCAATCACATCATGATTTTCTTCATCTAATAAACATATTTCACTATAGAAAATATTTTCTTCACTTATTATGTAGCACGTGATGTCATTATTCTGATCACCAAATACATCTTTTTCAATCTTGGTAGTAGCATGATTTGAGGCCGCATTATCCCCCTCAAGTGAGATTTGCCCTTGCCGAGCTAATTACATCACTTTATCCTTGAATACGAAGCAATCATGGATTGGGTGACCCACCAACCAATAGTACCTATAATACTTTGGGTCATCAATTTTCCCGGCTTCTTTGGGTTGCTTCATTTTAGGTAGTTCAATGCAATTTACATTTAGCAAATCATCACATATTTTAAAGACAACAAAATCGAGAAATGGGTATGTATTAGCCTACATCTCCTTTAAAGTTAATTTTCTTTGTCCACTTTCTTGAGAGACATCATTTTTTTCATTTTTTGTGCTTTCTATCTTTATATGAAATTTGATAGGTGTTGCATTCATTGCTATAGCTTCTTTACGTTGTGCCTTAGCAAGAGGTTTGCCCCTTTTCTTGAATTCTTGCTTTTCTTTAGATTTAAAAAGCTCTTGAATTGATGGCCTTTCTACTCCACTAGCAAACATGCTTAACTCCATATCATGGGCTCCAGTAGCCAACTCTTCAAATGTTTTGGGTTGAATTTCCTGTAGAATATATCAAAGTTCCTAATGCATACCTTGAATGCACATCTTAATGACTGAAGCCACAGATATTTGGTCTTCGCAATTAAGGCTTAAGTATCTCCAGTGATTGATGTAGTCAATGACTGGTTCTTCTTTTCATTGGCAAAAATTCGTAAGTTCAATCATACTAATTGTCCTATGGGTTCTGTAGAAGAGAGTGAGAAATTCTTGCTCCAATTGCACCCAACTCACAATTGAGCCTGCTTTTAAGTTAGTAAACCAATCAAAAGCAATGCCCTTCAAAGATCACACAAACCGCTTTACTAGGTGATCTCCATAAGTCTCAGCATTATTACAAGTTTCAAAATAAGCCACATGTGTTTTTTAGATTGCCTTTGCCATCAAATTGCTAAAACTTTGGTAGCTGATAACCAGTCGGCATCTTAAAGTTGTTAATCCTTTGAGTATATGGCTTGGAATAAGTCATAAATGACTTAGATCTTTCTTCAAACTTATCTTTCATAGTTCCCATGATAAGCTCCCTTAGTTGATCAATAGGAATTAATCCATTGGTGGAAACTTGTAGTTCCTTTGCTATAAGCTTTTCCTTTTCAACTGCTTGCCTCTTTGTGGATGTTTCGCTTTCAACTCAAGCCTCTTTTTGTTTCTCCATCATACAACTAATCTCAACATTAGCTACCTTGTTCATCAACTTGGAGATTTGAGAATCTTACTCATGGACTTACTTTGCCAACCCTTCAATAATCTTCATCAAATTAGTAATTTGTTCTTCCAAAGTTGTAGCACTAGTTACCATTACTGGCGCTATGCTTGAGGAACTTGAGGTTGAGCGAGGAATGGATGTAGTTGATTCTTCCTTTGTGTCTCTACCACCTACATTAGTATCAATGGCCTATAGCAATGCCTTTTCCATAATTGCAAATGAAGGATTTACTTCCAAGGCTGATTGTGACTTCTTGGACGTACTCATGGTGACACCAATACCTTTTACTCTAGCATTTATGAAATTTGAGGCAGTAATTTTTATGCAGTAGTTTTGTTGGTAGCCATGATACTTCAATCTTAATGAAAGAAATAAATGAGAGGTAAAGATAGTCCCACTTGGCATGCCAAAATTTGTAACAACAAATTTTCTTGTCCGCACAAATTAAAATTACAGAACAAGAAAAATTGTACAAAAAAAAATTAAAATTAAAATTAAAATTAAAATCAATCAATCAATCAATTGTGGATTTAATCTCTAATCTAATCCTCTGATTCTTACCTACTAAATCTAATCTTGAATTTAATGATCTCTATGAAAAATATCTTGAACACTGTAGATCTCCTTAAAATTAATTTGAATAAAAATAATGCCAATTCAGGGGCTTCATATCTTAATCTCAAATCAAATACTAGAAATATATGAATGTTGTGAAGAATGCCTAGAATGTCATGGACCGTTTTGAATAAAAATAACACAAATTCGAAGGCCCTACCTTAATCTCAAATCAAACGCTAGAAATATATGAGTTCTGCGATAATGCCTTGGACACTGTGGATCTCTTTGAATGAAAATATTGCCAAATCAAAGGCTCCACACCTTAATATCGAATTAAATGCCAAAAATATATGAGTTCCACAAAGAATGCCTTAAATATCGTGAATCTCCTTGAATTTGCTTGAGAAAATTGCTAGACTTCTTCAAATTTTCTTTCTTCCTCTTCCTACAGTTGCATCCTTAGCTTAGGTGGTTGCTAGCCTAGTGGCCGCCATAGCCAACCCAGCCATGACAGCCGGCCATAAGAATATGAGAAAAGGGATGGAGTTTGAGTGTAGATATTTTTGAATTATTTTTGAATTAAAAAAATACATATATATTTAGGAAGCCACCATGCCCAGCAAACACTGGCCAGGTAACCGTCATATCTAACCAAGCCATGGGGTAGCCAGTTGCCATGGCCAGTGCTAGCCAAGCCATGGGTTGTGTGTTGGCCGTGGCCACCATTAGTGCAAGCCTGGCCAAGATGCTGAGCGCTAGCCATGGCCATCTAGGGAGGTCGCCATGAGTAGGGGCTTTTTGAGGAATGGGTTTCTTAAAAAAGAAAATTAATTAATTTATGTTTTGATTTATACTTAAATTCAATTATTATATTTTAGAAATATAAGTTAAAGTTATTATTTTAAAGATAAGAGCTAGAGAAATTTGGATTTTACATTTTCTTCATTTTTTCTTTATTTTTTTTATTTTTTACTCTTAATAAATAGGTAATTACAATATTGCTGCTCAATTTTTTCTCTAAAAGCCAAATTTGTGATGTGTCTGATGATGTGGCATTGACTTGGTGTGTATGTGGTATTCGGGTCCACTTGTCATAATTTCCCTACTTTTTTAGTCTAATTAAGCCAATTCCGGTCTATATGTATTAATTGTAGCCCAAAAGACTAAAATTGTAAGAGGCCAAAATAAAATGTCGAAATTGAAAATGACCAAAAAGTGTAAAGCCTAAGTTGGATAACGAAAATTACTTTTTTCCCAAAGAAGGCCCACATCTAGAACCCCTCATATCCACCTTGAAGGGGAAAGAGGTTAACAAGTTT
>JACGDI010005771.1:694147-768382 GCA_014898725.1 Jacaranda copaia
TTTTCAGCCTTTGTGCAGTTAGTTTCCTTAACTTGAAATGAACGAAACGTGTGAAACTGCCACATCAGAATGTTGGTAATATACTGAGTGTACAGATATACAGCTAGCAGGGGTTCCTTAGTCTTTACTTTTCTCAAACATAAAGCTACCTACAATTCATCTTGGAGTACATATATTGATCTCCATTTAATCATGATTAAGAATCTTAATAACGCGTCAACTGAAATTGGGTTGTTGCTGACAGGGAAAGTTCGTGTGGAAATTCTTTACGAGTATATCAAGATTAGACACTGTCGCACTGATAATTAATCAGAATGCTGAAAGCACCTAATTAATGTTCTTTTTTCATTTATTTATTTGGGAGCTGAGGTGGGAAATCTAAATTAGTTGGTAAGCTAATTTTGGATAAGATTATTCTTTTTTTCATTTATTTCCTTTTTTCATTTTAAAAAAGGAAATAAGTTGAGCGGTTTGTTTTTCTATTTTACTCCACTTCATCTCTAACTTCATCGCTACAATTAATGGGATCAGAAGATGTATTATATCGTAAGAATGTTTATATATATATACATATATATCTATATATTGTGACACACACAAACACATGCCAGATTCGTTATATATATAGTAGATCATTTTAGTTAGTACGCACTATAGAATGGGGTTAATCCAGTTTTTTACGAATGAAACTTGTTCAATGTCAATAATTATGCTATTATATTTATTGATAAAACACTACGAAAAAATCTAATATTTATTAGTAATGAAAAAAAAAGTAACAATGTGAAAATTATCACTAATATATTTTAAGTGACACTATTGTTGTGATTGGCATTACTATTTCTCTAATTATATGTTTAATTAGGTTTAGGTGGATGTTAATTATGATTGAAATCCAAAGATAATTTTGGTGTTGAATTAGAGAAAGAGAAATGGGTAAGTGTTATATGTTGAGTTGTACCACATCGGAAACTTGAGATAGAGGAGACCTGCTTGTACTTTATAAAACCAAGTGGAGAAGTTGAAGGGTTATTTAACCCGTCACTTGTCTCACATTGCTTTTATAAACTAGTGTGGACTAGTTTATATTGAACTCAAGTAAGAATGTTTGATAAAATGTTCTGTAAGGGGTTCATATGAGTGCAGTGCACTCGAGCTGCTGCTGCCACTCGGCCAAGCTCCAAATTTAGGTTGCGGGCGCTGATGTTATGGTGAATGTTTCAGTCTCAGTCTCATCTTTTTAGACAAAATTTATTTGAAATTTCAAATTTCAAACTTAGCTTAACGGTTGGCTTGATCGGATAGGATAAAAGCTAACTAATAGATCATATAAGAAGGTAATCCAATTGGATAAGGGCTGACTAGGTCAAGAACTATTGGATTAGCCTAATTTGATTGGACAAGGTCAAATCATTGGAGATTAAGTTGGGATTTAGTAGAGGGATGTTGGACACATGGCATGACACTAGTAGGTGTTTGACGTGTGTGGGTGACATGGCAAAATATTACTGGCTAGGGTGATGTGTTAGAGGCCATTAACTGGCAGATTCTAACCCTAATCTCACCTATAAATAGATCGCCTTTGGCAGTCTTGAGAACACACTGCATTCACTAACTCTCTTAATACACACTGTATTCTCATCTAAGCATTTTGCTCACATTATCGCTCTCTCTCCTAAAAATCCTTCCTTTCTTATTTTTTAATATTTTCCCCAAAAATATTCCCTTTCCTAAATTTTGATATACGGTTGTCTCATTCTTATCTAGTGATTGACTACTGTTTGAGGTGAATGAGATAAAGTGTACCTAATCGTTCTAGACCATTTCATCCTAGGAGGAGTAGCGTTGTACCTATTGTATTAGTGAGTCAGGGTGCTCATTTCTTTAAGGCAAACAAAATTCTGTAATTTGATCTTCTAGTTGATTTTGTTATGATTCAGAATCCATAAGCTAAGTTTTCTATTAAATTTTGTATCATATTTAAATTGTACTGATAGCATGTTTTACTGCTATTTATGCCTCGATTGACATATATCTAATTTGGGCTTTTTTTGGACTTATATCTGATTAAATATATGCATGAATTCTATTTTCCTTGAATATGTTGCATGTTTAATCTTGAACTCGCATGCTATATGTAAAACTTTGATCACACATACTTTATTTGAATTTCTAAATGATAAATATGCACGTATTGCCTTAATTGTGATTATTTATTTTAAGTCCTAATAATCTGACTTGCAATATTAGACTATTGCATTGCATGTTGGTATCCTACGAACAACAATCTTGAAGAAATAACCAATTCTGTGTGTTATTTATTTGTGGCAATTCTGATTAGATATCCTATTTAGGAATCTTGCTTGATTTTCTGCCTATATATTCTGCTTTAGGGTTATTTTTGAAATCAATCATGGCTGCAAATATTAGTGCTATTGGTGAAGTTGTGTCAGCAAAAGTTGACCTTTCTAGCCTTCCGAAAAGGTTCTTGGGCCAATTCTTTAAGCATTGGCAACAGCCCATGAAAATCTAACTGACGATGAAAGGTCTTCTTTCATTAATTCAGTTGACCATGCTAGAACCAACTGAAACTGATCCCAAAACTAAAGAAATAGTTAATTGAAAAATGAAGGATCAGATTGTTCAAGGAGTGATTCTATCAGCTTTGTCTAATACACTCTTTGATGTATATTATTTTGATTCCTATTCGGCTAAGTCTTTATGGGAAAAATTGGATAGGAAATACAATACTGAAGAGCAAAGGCTCAAAAAGTATTTTGTTTTCAAATTCCTAAAATATCAGATGGTTGAGGGTAGGTTTGTATTAAATAGACATATGAATTGATCAATCTAAAGCATTCCCTAGTTAATGCTTAGATGAAACTACCTGAGAAATTTATGGTGATATCAATTGTCAATAAGTTCCCCAAGTTATGGGAAAACTTCAGCATGACTCTAAAGTGTCAAAAAGGAAAATTAACTTTAGATGATTTGATGATCGCCATAAGCATTGAAGAGGAACATAGAAATTAATCCCATAATGTTCTTATTGGATATAATCTTAAGGCAAATGTGATAGTGGGAAAGAAGAGAGTCAACTTGAACTCAAACTCTAAAACCATCGATAAAAAAAAAGCCAAAATTAATAAGAAACTGAAGGTTAATAGGCCATGCTGGAATTGTGAACAACAAAGGTATTGGGCTAAAGAGCGTCTTTCCATGAAAGCCAAGGCTAAAGCCCAATCTACTGGACCAATTGTTTTGGAGACACCAGTGAAGCTGGAGTTCCTGATGCATCCATTGACAAGTATATTTTTTTAAACCTAAATTATTCTCTATCTATGAACCACATGATTAGCTGATAGACATTGGTGCTAATGTGCATGTTTGTGCTGATAAATCACTGTTTGTATCTTACTAGCTTATTAGCGAAAGGACTATGATGATTGGGAACTCAAATGCAGCCAAAGTGTTTGGGATAGGATGCGTGAACTTGAAATTTCCTTCGAGGTGCATATTATCTCTGCAAAGGGTGCATCACGTCCTAGCAGTTTGAAGAAATATTATAAGTGGTTCTATAATAGTTAGGAAGGGTTTTGAAATTTCTTTCAAATCAAATAAAGTTGTAATTTTATATTAAGGAACTTTTATTTGTAAATGCTATCTTTCTACTGGTTTGTTTAAACTGTGAGTTGAGAACATGATTTGTTCAAATAAAGTTGATGTTTCTAATTCTTCTATTTAGCATAGTCATTTGGAAAACTTAAATTCTAGTTTTGTCAAATGAATGATGAACTAAAATTTAATTCCTAAACATGAAATTGATTGAGGTCATAAATGTCAAATCTGTGCTAAAGCTAAGCAAGTGAGAAAGCTTTACTACTCGGTTGAAAGACAAACTGAAATTATTGACTTAGTGCACGTAGATATTTGTGAGTTCAATGGGGTCTTAACGAAAGACAATAAAAGATACTTTATCACCTTTATAGATGACATCAATAGATATTGTTATGTTTATTTACTAAAACATAAAGATAAAGCACTAGAGGAGTTCATTACATTTAAAAATGAAACCGAAACACAAACTAGTAGAAAACTTAAACGGTTAAGGTTAGATAGGGATGGGGAATATGGGTCTAACCTATTTCATGAATACTGCAAGAATTTTGGCATAGTTCATGAAGAAACTGCCCTTTATTCTTCTGCTTCGAATAAGATAGTTGAAGGAAAGAATAGAACATTCATAGATATGATTAATAGTTTGCTTTTGAATTCTAGATTGCCCAAGTACATGTGGGGGAAAGCTCTGAATATGACTTGCCATATTCTGAATAGAGTTCCCCTTAAACATAAAAAAACACTCCATTTGAATTCTGTAAAGACAGAAAACCTAGTCTAAAGTATTTCTAAGTGTGGGGCTATATTAGTCTATGAACATAAGAGGAAGAAGCTAGGTCCTAAGATTATTGATGCGGTCTTTCTAAGCTATGTGGAAACATCTTATGCTATGAGATTTTTGGTTGTCAAATCAAAGATTCCAAGCATAGATGTGAACACTATAGTTGAATTTCATAATGCTACATTCTTTGAGAACGTGTTTCCCATGAAGATTGAGATACCTCAAAATGTTTCTTTAGATTCAACCTTAGAGTCCACATTGATTCTAGATCATGTGGAAAAGATGAAAAATATGGGGGGCCTTCCTAGTAGTAGTGACATAGTTCTAGAAGAATTGGAAGAACCTAGATGGAGTAAATGACTTTGTTACTTACAATGTCGAAGGTGATCCAATTTTCTTCAAAGATGCTATGGCTTCTCTTGAGGCTAAGCATTGAAAGGAAGCCATTAAGAGTGAGATAGATTCTATTGTCTCAAATGGGACATGGGAATTAGTCGATCTCTCTTCAGGGTGTACTACTATAAGAAGCAAGTGGATCTTTAAAAAGAAACTAAAATCTGATGGAACTGTTGACAAGTTTAAAGCCGGGCTAGTTGCCAAAGGGCTTAAGCAAAAGGAGGGAAAAGATTAGTTTGACACCTACTTCTCAGTAGCTCGTGTGACTACAATTCGAGTGCTTATAGTACTAGTTTCCATATATAATTATCCTATTTACCATATGGATGTGAAATAGCATTTCTATATGGTGATCTTGAGGAAGAAATCTATATGGATCAGCCAAAGGGATTTGTAGCTTCTGGAAATGAGCGAAAAGTTTTTAAGCTTGTTAAATCACTTTATGGTTTGAAACAAGCACCTAAACAATTACATGAAAAGTTTGACAAAACTATATTGTCATTTGGCTTCATAGTTAATGATAATGACAAATATGTCTATTGCAAAGTTAAAGGTGATAACTATATTGTGTTATGCCTGTATACAGATAACATTATGTTATTAGGCTCCAAAACTAAGATTATCAATGAGACTAAGTGGTTCTTAAAGAAGAAGTTTGAAATGAAAGATATGGGCGTTGCAGATATGATTCTTGGACTTAAGTTGACTCATTCAACTGAGGGTATAGCAATTTCTCAACCTTACTATATTGAGAAGATAATTGAGAAATATGGCTATAAATAAAGTAGAATCGCTAAAACACCATGTGATCCTTCAGTGGCTCTCTTTAAGAATTAAACTGGTGTACCAGTATCTCAATTGAGATATTCTCAAATAATGGGTAGCTTGCAATGTCTTGCAAATGGGTCGAGACCAGATATCTCATTTGTAGTCTCTAAGCTTGCTAGAAATACAAGTTGTCCCAATTGAACCTATTAGGAGGCTTTGGATAGGGTACTTCAGTATCTAAAGGGCTTAGCTTTACTAGCCTTGCACTACAAGAGATTTCTTGGAATGTTAGAAGGATATAGTGATGCTAGCTAGATAGCTAAAAACTCTAGAAGTAATGGGTGTACAAGGCATATATTTATCTTAGATAGGGGTGCTGTCTCTTGGAAGTCTACTAATCAAACTTTGGTAACCCAATCCACTTTTGAGGTTAAGTTGTGCGCTTTTGATACTACTAGAATAGAGGTAGAATGGCTGTATGGCCTAATGGTATAATTGCCCATAGTGAGCAAATGCTTCTAGTAATTACTGTACAATGTGATAACCAAACCATAATTGCAAAGATAGAAGTTCAAAGTTCAATCAAAGACATATCCAAGTTAGACTAAAGTTTATAAGAGAGTTAGTATCTGAAAGGGTCATAGCAATTGATTTTATTTGATCCAAAGATAATATTGCTGACCCTTTAACTAAAGGACTTAATTTATCCTCAGTTCATAAATTCAGGTTGGGGATGAGACTGAAAACCCACTAGTGATATACCTACAGTAGCAACTCAACCTACTAAGTGGAGATCCCACAAGGTAGGTTCAATGTGGTATAAACAAACTGCTGAGTATATCGAGGTGCGCCTAAAATTAATCGATACTTTATATCTAGTGTCTTTCCCCTAAATGCTTGGTAGGTGTTGATTACTACTAGTATGGTAAGAGTTTAACTTTGAATGGGCTCAAGTCATTTGGACGAGATACAAGCAGTGCATCCTTAAAGATGCCCAACTAAATGAATGTAGTCCTTTGGCCAAGACTAAAGGAATTGGATTGTTCCTTGACAAGCATTCATAGTATAGGATCGAGACACTTGGCCTTTATGTGTCAACCCTAAAGATCAATACATAGCCTTTAGCTTGTTGTTACTGATGGACATAATCATAATCATGGGTATAAATTTAAAGTTTAGATCTATTTGTCCTAGTGGTAGCAGAAGTCAAATAACTTAGGGAGTGGTTCAAACTGAAAGGTACCATTTTTGAAAGCAAGCAATGATAAATTTGATAGCCATTATCTTAGGATTTATGGGGGAATTATTGTAATTGGCATTACCATTTGCCTAATCACATGTTTAATTAGATTTGGATGGATGCCAATTATGGTTAAAATCCAAAGATAATTATGGTGTTGAATTAGAGGAAGGGAAATGGTTAAGTATTACATGTTGAGTTGTCCCACATAGGAAACTTGAGATAGAGGAGACTTTCTTGTGTCTTATAAAACCAAGTGAAGGAGTTGAAGGGTTATTTAACCTTCACTTGTCCCATATTATTTTTATAAATTAGAATGGACTAGTTTATATTGAACTCAAGTAAGAATGCTAGATTAAATGTTCTTTAAGGGGTTCATATGAGTGGACCACATGCGCGCCATCACTGCTGCCTGGCTTGACTCAAAATTTGGATTGCTGGCGTAGGTGCAAGCATCAAGGCAAATGTCTCAATCTCAGTCTCATCATTTTGAACAAAACTTATTTAAAATTTCAAATTTCAAACTTAGCTTAACTACTTAACTATTAGCTTAATTAGATAGGATAAAGGCTGACTAATAGATCAGATACGAAGGTAATCTAATCGGATAAGGGCCGACTAGGTCAAGACCTATTGGATTAGCCTAATTTGATTAAATGAGGTCAAATCATTAGAGAATAAGCTGGGATTTGGCAGAGAGACGTGGGACATATGGCATGATGCTTGTAGACATGTGACGTGTATGGGTAACATGGTAGAATATTATTGGTTGGGGGTGATGTGTTAGAGGCCATTAATTGAGAGACTTTAAACCCTAATCCTGCCTATAAATAGACTTCAAGAGAACACACTGCTATCACCAACTCTCTCAATACACACTGTATTCTTGTTTAAGCATCCTGCCCATGTTTTTGCTCTCTCTCCCAAAAATCTTTCCCTTCTTATTTTTGATATTCTCCCTAAAAATATTCCCTTTTCTGAATTTTGATATACAACTGTCTCATTTTTATTTGGTGATTGAATACTATTGAGGTGAACGAGACAAAGTGTACTTGATTATTCTAGACCATTTCATCTTGGGAGGAGTAGCGTTGTACCAGTTGCATTAGTGAGTCGGGGCGCTCATTTCTTCAAGGCAAACAAAATTCTATGATTTGGTCATTTGGTTGATTCTATTATGATACAGAATCCATAAGCTAAGTTTTCTATTAAATTCTGTATCTTATTTAAATTATACTGACGGCATGATTTATTGCTTTTTATGCCTCGATTGACATATATCTAATTTTAGGTTTTTCTAGACTTGTATCTGATTAAATATATGCATAAATTCTTTTTCGCCTTGAATATGCTGCATGATTAATTCTGATCTCGCATGCTATATTTATAATTATGATCACACATGCTTTATTTGAATTTCTAAATGATAAAAACACATGTATTGCCTCAATTGTGATTATTTGTTTTAATTCTTCATAATCTGACTTGAAATATTGAATATTGTGTTGCATGTTGGTATATCCTGCGAACAACAACTTTTTGTAATGCTACCAATGATACTTAATTTTTAAGTAACAATAACTTTTCATTTTTATTTTATTACAATATAGCTAAACAATGACAAGATCTAGTGTTTTAAATTATCATTGTTGACATTAATGACTCATGTACAATAACAATTTAATGATAATAAAAATTATCCCTTTAATTCATGATAAAATTTGTATTATCACTATAAAAATTTCATTAATTATTGATAATGACAATTTAAACACAACTTTGGCCACTGTTAAGTTTGCCAAAAAAAATATTATTCAGATGAAATAATTTTTTTGTCTCTAATATATATTACTGGTGATATATAGTGATCACAATTTTCGCATTTTCACTATTAGTTCACAAATTTATCTTTCCCCTTAGTGGAAAGTAACACTGTATTTAGTGATCACAATTTTCGCATTTTCACTATTAATTCACAAATTTATCTTTCCCCTTAGCGGAAAGTAATACTGTATTTTTTGAAAGAGAATAATTTATCAATTTTAAATGATTTTACCATTATTGAGATTTGAAAGTTTATTAACATTACAATTGTTAAAGAATCAGAATGACCAGCAGTGAGTACAAAGAATAAAAAGTTTGATATAATTGAATGCTATACAAATACAATGATTATTTTTGTGACAAAGGGAACAATTTAACATACAATTCTATATATACAGTATACCAAATCAATCTAGATGTGCAAACATTGCCTATTACGTGCACTGCAAATAGTATGATTATCTCCCCCCAAAAAACAGACAGTACTGAAGAATTGAGTTCATTTCTCAACGGGTTGGTTTGGAATGTGTTAGCAAAATTAGGGGCTTGTTCCCTTGGAGATTGTTCTTTTATGTTTTGGTCATTTTTTAGAAAAAAAGTTGGGAAAATGTGTTTTTGGGATTTACAGAATGTGCCATGTATTTTTTTGGGGGGAAATGTTAAAAATGATTTAAGAATAAGTAGCTTGTTTCTTTATATTTTGAGGAGAAACAAACATTATTATAAATGTCAAATTAATTGTTTTTCTGTTGGATTTGTAGGGCAGAAGTATTTTTTTATATATTATATGTATGTATATTTAAAATTGGATGATGTGTGTATATATATATATTTATGATGATTGAAAAATGAGTGTAATTAATTTAATTGGTTATTCATTTGAAAATTTATATTGTTATAAATTTCACATTAATTACTGATGTATTATTTGAAATAAAATATATATTAATAAATATTAATTAATCATGAAATTATAATTATATCTTAATTATAAAAAATAGCTTATATCATAATTATCAATATTGACTTATAAAAAAATTTAATTATTATACATTAATTACAAACTAATTACTGTTTATTAATTAAAATACAAAATTTTAACTATTTATTACTTACGATTTATGTATAAATAAAACATATTTATTTATTTAAATAAATAACTTTGTAATACTTTATATATAAGACTTAATAACGATCCATCAAATTAAAAAATAAATAATATTATATTATATGAAATTACATCATCTTAAATTATTTATTAAATAAATAAACATAATATTTAATTATACATAGAACATGAAACATAATCAATATATAAATAACACGTTATTTAAATATAATAATTCAATTAATTTAATAAATTATTTAAGTGCTTTAACTCATTATTTAGTAAATAAATTACTTAGTAATAATCAAATAATTTTACTTAAATTTAACTAATTCTCTCAACAATTACTTTAAGCATATCAATACTAATTTATTAAACTTAATAGATTATTACATAAGTATCACCCTAAAATCAAAATTTTTATTATAATTTTAAATAAATATGAAGATTAATATTTAATAAAGAATATTTTCTGAAGAAAATTAATTTATTTATTATATCAAATTAAAAATTTTTAATTTATTTATTGAAGGAATAAATGTAATATTTAATTAGTAAATTAAATATTAAATATAACTAATGTATTATTTAATTAATAAGTAAATTTAATTAATTTAATACATTATTCAATAAATAAATTATTTAGTAGTAACATAAATAATATTTAATTAAATTTAATTTATTTTTTCAATAGTTAGTTTAATTAAATTTGTAAATATAAGTTTTAGATTTTTTTAACCAGTAAGGGCATGTTATTCTATGTTTTGGCTATTTTGTAAAAAACTTTTTGGGGCAATGGATTTTTGGGAGAAAATTTGGAGAATGTGCCTTGTGTTTTTTTTTTTTTGTTTTGGGGAAATATGAAAAATAATTTGAGATTGAGTTGTTTATTTTTTTATGTTTTGGAAAGAGATAAACTTTACTATGGATGTCAAATCAAATTTTTTTTTTTTATTGGATTTGTAAGGTGAAAGTAATTTTTTTATATATTATATATATGTATTTTTAAAGTTGGATGAGTGGTGTGTGTATATTTGTAGTGATTGAAATAAGAGTGTAATTAATTTAATTAGTTATTTGTTTTAAAATTTATATTGTTATAAATCTAACATTAGTAAATTATGTATTATTTAGAATAATATATATATATATATATTAATAAATATTAATTATTCATGAATTTATAATTATATCTTAATTATAAAAAAAATAAACTTATATAATAATTATATCATAATTGTTAATATCAACTTATTAAATTTTTTTATCACTATATTTTAATTATAAACTAATTGCAATTGATTAATTAAAATATAATTATTTAACTATTTATTACTTATGATTTATGCATAAACAAAATATATTTATTTATTTAAATAAATAATTTTTTAATAATTTATGTATATAAGACTTAATAATGATTCATCAAATTAAAAAAATAAATAATGTTATATTATATGAAATTACATCATCTTAAATTATTTATTAAATAAATAAATTTAATATTTAATTATATGTAAAATATGAAATATAATTAATATATGAATAACTAGTTATTTAAATAAATTAGTTCAATTAATTTAACAAATTATTTAATTACTTTAACTCATTATTTAATTAATACATTATTTAGTAAATAAATTATTAGCAATAATCAAATAATTTTACTTAAATTTAGCTAATTCTATCAGCAATTACTTTAAGTATAGCAATATTAATTTATTAAACTTAATAGATGATTACAAAAGTATCACCTATAATAAGAATATTTTTTGAAGAAGATTAGTTTATTTACTTTATCAAATTAAAACATTTTAATTTATTTATTAAATGAATAAATATAATATTTAATTAGTATATTAAATATTAAATATAACTAATACATTATTTAATTAATAAGTAAATTTAATTAATTTAATAGGCTATTCAATAAATAAATTACTTAGTATGACATAAATGATATTTAATTAAATTTAATTTATTTTTTTGACAATTAATTTATTAAATTTGTAAACATAAGTTTTAGATACTTTTTAACTAGTAAAATTTTAATATTTATGTGTGTGTGAGAGAGAGAGAATGAGGGAAGTGAGAGAGTGATGTGAAAAATAGAGTGAGAAAATAAGGAGGTATGTATGATTTTTAGTGTATGATTTTTTTGGGCGAATTGGGAAGGATTTTTTGAGTATAAAATTTGAATTTTCTGGGAAAACGATTGGAGAGTGTGCTTCCATTTTGAAGTTGTTTTGGGGGTTAGAAAAATTTTTGGGAAAATATAGAAGAACATTGATGTTTTTCATAATATTTTCTAATTTTCAATATAATTACAAAATGCGTGCACAGTTCTCAATCCTTTTCCCAAAACACAAAATTTTAATCTCTAAAAAACCCTTACAATTCAATTTCAAAATACACTACATCTTAGAAACCTCACTTACCCCCTCATGTCTCACTCTATCTTTCTCATCACTCATTCATTTATCACCCTTCCACTTCACTCATATATATATATATATATATATATATACATGTACACACACATTTACACATATATATTTATGTATATGAAAATATTAAAATTTTATTAGTTAAAAATCCTAAAACTTATATTTACAAATTTAATTAAACTAATTATCAAAAATATTTAATTAATGTTAATAAATAATTTATTTACTAAATAACATACTAAATTAATTAAACAAATAATGCATTAATTATATTTAATATTTAATGTATTAAATAAATATTACATTAATTCATTTAATAAATAATTTATGATGTTTTACTTTGATATAATAAATAAATTAATCCTCTTCAAAAAAAAGTAAATTTTATTAAATATTGATCTTCACATTTTATTTAAAATTATATTAAAAAAATTCAATTCTAGTATGATATTCATTTATATATAACTTGTAAATAATAAAAAGTTAAATAATTATATTTAATTAATAAATGGTAGTTGGTTTATAATTAATTAATGTGTAATAATTATTTTTTTATATAAGTCGATATTAACAATTATGATATCATTATGATATTAGTCAATTTTTTATAGTTAAAATATAATTATGATTCACAAATAATTAATATGTATTAATAAGTATTTTCTTTCAAATAATACATTATTTGCTAATGTTAAATTTATAAAAATATAAATATCAAAATAAATCACCATTTTAATTAATTACATATGATTTTATTACAACCGTATATAAATTATTACATATATATATACACACACATCATCCAAACTATAAATACACCTTAAAATATAAAGAAACATACAAGTCATTCTTAAATTATTTTTCATATTTTTCCAAAACAAAAAGAAACCCTTGGCATATTCTTCAAATTTTCTTCCAAAAATCCATTCTCCTAAAATATTTTCTACAATTCACCCAAATACAAGAGAACAAGCCATAGGTGATTCAAAGTGCTAACTGCCTGATTACCCCTCCTAGAAAAAGTTGCTATTCAAATTTTTTGATTTAAAAAAATACTAAATTGATTAATGTTTTTCACAAAAATAATGTTTATGACCTTCACCTATGACAAAATAATATTATATCGGAGTAACAATCACTTGCAGACTTAAAATGCTTCCTTCTTTTGAGAGATTTTAGTATTAAGAATATTATATATTTTTAGTGTTGGAATAATGCACAAATATAATATATATATATATATATATATTAATTTTTTTTATTCATATATCATTGCGTGTTACGAGTTGACCAAAACCCATAATCTACCACAAATATTCTTTCAGTCAAATGGGAAATAACTCGAGATTCGTATATGATTTTTACAAAAATATATATGCAATATTAGTAAAAAAATTAAGTGATAATGTAAAATTTGTAATGCCACTAGAATTTGGTATTTTGGAAAATAAGGATTTAAAAATTAAAATACTAGTTTGAAAAAATTTAGGGCTCAAAAATTAATAGTAAGGACTTAATTGTATGGAAATTGAAAATTTTGGAGTCAATTTGTAATTTGAAGAAACATGATTGTACAACATTCTTAAAGCCTTGTGGATCAAAACAAGAATATATTTTCCAAATAGACTAATGTTAAGCACTAAGGGAGATTGGGGACTGAGTTAAGAGATGGACAAATTTTGAAGGACTTGATTGAAGGTTGGATAGAAGTTTTGGTGGCCAATTTGAGATTTTAGAAAGTTGGATTTATATATAGCATTTCCTTCCCCAAAATTTCTTCATTTCTTGCATTCACCCCGAAGTTTTTCCCTTCGGTGAACACCCATCGACAAGCAGTGAAACCATGCAAATTTCCTACCATTCTCTTTGTCTTAGCACAAGGAACTCACCTCATACCATTTTCTTCCAAAACCTACCAACGAAGCAATAGAAAAATTGAGCTCAAAATTTTGGTGACGACGGAGGTGGTGGGTGAGATGGCTCCTACAACTGAAGCTTAGATTGGAATATTAGGTCTTGTTGGGCTTAGCTCAAGGATCACGCAAATGCTTTCAATTTCAGAGTTAGGACATCAGAGTGAGCATAATTGAGGTGGAAAGATGCAGTGGCACACGACAGAGCTGCGATGTTTTCTGGCTAATTGAGCGGCATTCCGACTAATTGGATTGGGGGTTTGATTCCTCGCATTGAGAGGCATTTGACAGTGGTGGTAGTGGTGGTAAGCTTTTTCGGCGACTGTGCATGATGGTGGACAGCGGTAGCAGCTCTAGGACAGTTTGTTTGTCTCGACATGGTGGTCGCATGCACAAAAGTTGATAATGGAAATTGAGACTCAATAACAAGATATTAGGTAAATGGTCAGAATTGGGGTTAAAGTTGTGTGCATGTGTATGTATATGCCTTCAAATTCTTGTGATATATTGTACAAATGAAGAACACGCAATTTGATTTAGAAAACTTGAAAAATACACAATATTATATAAGTTAATGGACATGAATATTTTGTTATATCATATGATAACCTTGGTTAATTTAGTTAATTGGGTGATAAAAATCCTAATTTTATGTAACCATGACCCAAGTGACAAACTTGAATTATTATTGGTGATTAGGCTATTATAATTGATATTATGTAACATTGTAAGGTTAATTATATAATTTAGGGATTCGATTGTATTATATTTTCATGAGTATAATGTGAACATAAAAAATATTTTCATAATATCCATGAGATTAGCCTATTTTTTAACAGTAATACCAACTACCGTATAAGTCTAGTAACTACCGAAATTGGATTATTATTAGTATGATTGTAAATGTTAGAAATTATCAGGGTTGAATAGGATTTTTGATAGCAAGTTTACTCTTTTGGATAAGTAAAAAGGATTAGGCCTCACAAATCAGTAGGCTTTGATTTCGCTGTCGAGGTTATTAAGGTGAGGGTCCACCGACCTGGTATTTGAATTTGTTATTGCACTGTATTAATTATTGTACCCCTATGAGGGTCTACCAATCGATACTTAGCTTCTATGAGCTTATTCCATATCTATTGAATCTTGTGAGGTTCTACTGATCTGATACCTACATTAATTACCATTATCATTGTTGTTAATTATTAAACCTTGTGAGGTTTCCAGAATTTGAAACTGCTTGGTGTTTTATCTATCTTTCTTTGAAACTAACTGTCTCTTGATTGAACTTTGTGAATTATTTGAACTCATAAACTCTATCTAATATTGAATCGTACACCCTGAGCGGGCTTGTTGTTCCTAAATCATTTTGATCACAAATTAATTGTCCTGTTCTGGCACTATGAACTTTTAATGTTTCATTTGTTCTTATCTAGATTGATCTGTATTGTATATTGTTGTTTGGCCGTATTGGCTTCCATGATTTATCTCGTATATCGTTCTCGTCATGATGGCACATCTAAAACCATTTTGAGTATTTATTATTCTGCCTTGCTGGCAAATGATCATTGAATATATTGAAGGATAATTGTATAGGAGAAATGTTGGGCTGAGTGTTGATCTTGGCGGAATGCTTGGATACATGTGACATGATAAGGGCTATTCCTTAAGTATCAGCAATGAGCTAGGTGCTATTCCCCAAGCATTAGCAATTTATTAGGTACCAAGCTATCATGCTTAGGTCAGCTTAGTTTGGTTGGAATAAGAAGAGTCTAATGAGTTGTTATGTTATGATATGTTGAAATGTATATGTTATTCGAGTTTGCCATTCTTTGATTGTATCTTGACCATTTGTAATCTAATTATGGAGCTTTATAGATGAGGTAGTTTTTTGGGTCTAGTTCGGGTTGATGTCTAGGATGAACACACCAATGGCGATACCTCCTATAGTAAATCGATTAAGTTAGCCGATGGCAATACCTCTCATAGTAAATTGGTTGAGATGGCAAGGTTGTTCGAGTTGATTGTAACAATTCCTAAACTCAAAGCCTAGGATTTGAAAATATCTTTGTATTGGCATACTCATGTTCTCTTTCATGTCATGACCTTTTATGTTCCATTGAACTACTAGTTCTTCTATTGATCTATTGTTACTTGTTGTATATCCTTCATTGAGTCCTTAAGACTACCCCATGTATCATTTTATTTCCTCTCTAGATAGATATAGATAGTGAATAATAAGGGCTGATGACTTGCTCGAAAGTGTCTTATGGTATGTATCTAGATGCCATCTAATGGTGACTATGGGATTTGAGATTGCGGAGAGGATTGAACTTAGTTGGAGGATTTTTAGCATGTATATAATGTTGGCATGTAGTGTTATCTTAAGTTGAGATATGCTATTATTTATGAGACTTTATAATGTAAATATATGTCGCACTCCTTGTAGTGTTTCCTTGGAGTCTAAAATTATGTTATCTTTGGTTATACATATTGCGCATTCTAAAATGATCTTTTTGGTCAATGCTAAACTGCTATCACTTGAGTGGTTAAATTTTGGGTTGCTGTGCAGCTTTGTGAATTGAAATTAAATTTTGGAGGTATGTTTTGGATTTAAATTATTGTGGAAAAGTTTGTAGTAGCACATTGGCTTGAAGCAGGCACCTCCTGGATGTGGTGCTACAAAATTGTTATCAATGATATATATTAAGTGATAGTAATTTTTATTTTGTCAATAATAATACTTTTGAAGTGGAAATAATTTTTATTTTATTACAATACGACTTAATAGTAGCAAGAACAAATGATTTAGTTGTCATGATTGACAATTACAAGCACATTTATAATGACAATAATGATTCTCATTGTAATTAATGATAATATTTTCATTTTCACTAAATTGATACAAAAGATATGTCACTAATTTGTCGATGGTAACAATATTTTTTTACAACTAAGTTTGCAGAAACAATTACTGTGACAATATAAAATATTTTATTACTTAATGTATACAATTAATGATTATTGTATATATGTTAGTTACTATTTTATTATTAATTTTTTTATTTTTTTCTTTTTCTTTTTTTGTATAGTGATTTGTCTGAACCCTAACCCAGAAGAAAGTAAAACAGGAAAGAAAAAAAAAAAAAGAAAGAGGACCAAGCTACAAAATTGAAAGTTCAAATGTTTTATTTTTATAAATATATTTTATCTTTTATTTTATATACTAAATAAATATTAAGTGTTGTAAAAAATTTTAATCTAAGAAATTATTTTATCCTTTATCACTTACTGATACAAGAGTTAGGGAGAGTTTTGATTGAAGTATTTAGAGTGATCTTCTTGAAGATTTTCTATATATTGGAAATATTTGATGCCTATCATTTAGATAATGCGACATCCCACTTAGGGTAACCCCAAGTTGAAATATCAAAACAATTTAATCTTACATGTAAATCTGTAACACAAATAATGGACCCAAAAATTTGCTTTTAAACATCATATCAAGACATGCAGCAGAATTCACATCTTAATTGATACTACCAACAATATTATTCATACCCAAGGTCTATTCTTAAAGATCAACAAGCATATGTACAAATCCCCAAAAGTGCTCATCGAAACTTTGACATATAACAACAACTTTGAGTTCCATAAATACATTCTAGATCTATAGTTACAGTATCATAACTAAACTAGTACAAAATGGAGCTTCCTATCACGCCTGATCTGAATTTTCATTCCTTATCAAGCCTGTCTACAAAATTTAAAAGAAATGGGGTAAATCCAATGGACTTAGTGAGGCATATACAATTAAGTAGTAACAAGAATCTATCAAGGAAAGAGAACATCATAACAGATTTAAAATCAATAAGTAGTACATGTGCAGTTACGATTCAAACAAGTACAATAATAGCAATTGGAGACGTTCCTTCCTTATTGCTCCAAGAGCATTTACAAACAAGAAAGAACAAGTACAATGAGCAATCCATAACAATATATGCATTCCAACAAAATAAGTAAAACATGCATATATTCACCTTATACCATTCAAACAAGTACTTCCAACAATGACAGTTCGGCATACAATTGGTATGCCCATATGGTGCACTGTGATGCCCAAGGGAAAATCCCTAGCATATCACTGATACCTAGTGAAAAATTCCTAGTGTATTATGGACACCCAAGCAGACTACAAGGCGTGTCCCGTGTAATTTAAAGCTTAACAATTCTATCATCTTGGAAAAATAGCTAATAACATTACTGTTTCCTACGTACATTTCAATTTTTGTATCGATTTCACATATAAAAAATACTACCTCACTATTACACCGTTTCATCATTTAGCCTAATATCTCACTAATTGCATAATTCCAAGATTAACCTCACCTTATATATAAATCAAGGGACCATAATCCTAAGCAATACACATATATTAATTCCTAATCAAATTCCAATTCAATTTCCATTTAACTTATAACATAGTCCTCAATATCACAATTAAAGTCCAATTTGGCATTTAGCATAAGTCTAGGTTCATAATTTCATTCCAAGTTTCTAGCATAGGGATCAATAAACTCATACATATTCTTCCATATCATATCTTAGCAAGGTACAATTCTATAAAAGGAAAGTACAACATGTATTTATAACATGATACAATTAGCAAATATCCAAGTTCACTATCGGGAGTCTAAAATCACAAACCAATAGCACTGAAGTAATCATCGCATCGAGGAGAAGATACTGTGTCTTTGCCACCACCGGAGAACTGAAAACCATTACAAAATTATTTCTCTTTCTATTCTCGCCACCTAACTCCGATCAATGCCGTCTATTTATCATCGTCGTGGAAATCTTCATGCTAGACCACCATCATGTACCTTAGGTTTAGGACTCCCTAACTGTTTAATCAGAACTACATTTTGACCACTCAATCATCAACAATTGAGAAACTCATGAGGTGGGTTTTTTCCACCTTCTCACCACCGATGGTTTTAGCCCTCACCGCTGTACATGTAGGTGTTGGTGTGGCTGGAGGGTGAGGGCTAAGTGTGTAATCAGTGAAGTTTAGTGAGAGCTTGGCTGAGGAGGAAATTTGGCAGGGCGTGATAGGGTGATAGGTCACAAGTTGAAAAAGAAAAGGAAGAAGGAAATAAATAGTGTAAGGAAAAGAAATAAGCCAAGTTTTATAAATCCAATTTTTTGAGAATTGCAATTCAATCCTTGGAGTTTATAAAATCATGCAATTAAGTCTGGGAGTTTGGGAAAAAATATAGAAATCCCTTAGTTGACATTGGTTATCCTATTCAAGCCCAATTATTACAAAATGTGTGCAAATAACTCCTCAAGAATTGCATTTTGGCCCCAACAATTTTCAAGTAATGTGAAATCAAGTCTATAGAAATTATAATTTTAACCACAAAACTTCTTAAAATAACTAATATAAAATTCATGAAATTTCAAATAATGGTAAGACAATAAATATAATCAAGAAAATTCTGAGGGTGTTATAGACTCCACCTTTTAAAAATATATGGTCCCTAGATTCTCACCTGAAACTTGGAAGAGTTTAGGATATTGTTGGCGCATGAGTTTTTCTCTTCCCATGTTATTTCCTTGACGTTATGGTTGCACCACAACACTTTTACCTAGGGAATCTTCTAACTTTGAAGTTCTCAAACTTGCCAATCTAAAATACATATGGGTTGTTCTTTGTAGGTTAGGTCACTCTTCAATTGCATGTTGTTAGGCAAAAAAATGTGAGAAGGGTCGGGATAGTACTTTTGAAGCTGCAATGTATGGAAGATGTCATGTTTTTTTCTAAATCTTAGGGTAACTTCAGACGGTATACAACTGGTCTTATCCTTTCATAGATCTCATAGGGTCCAACATATCTCGGGCTAAGTTTTCCACCTTTACTAATTCTCCTGACTTATTTTCTTGGGAAAACTTTAAGGAATACTTTATCTCCGACTTCAAATTCTAAATCTTTCCTCCGAGTATCTGCATAACTTTTTAATATATCCTGGGCCGCTTTCATTTTCTATTTGATCACCTACACCTTCTTAATTTTCTTCTGTATCAATTCAAGTCTTATGGTATTTGCAGACCAATTAAAACACTCCTGTGTTTCTCCAGATCCCAGTGTACTAATGATAGACATTTTCTACTATACAAAGCTTCATATGGTGCCATCTGAATGGCTGATTGATAGATGTTATTATAGGCAAATTCAATTAATGATAGATGTAGCATCCAATTTTCTCCAAAGTCTAGTACACATGCCCTCAACATGTTCTCCAAAACTCAAATAACCCAATCTAATTGCCTTTTTGTTTGAGGATGGGTAGTAGAACTAAACTTAAGTTTTGTTCCCAAATGTTCCTACAGACTCTTCTAGAGCTTCAACATATATTTTAGATCTTGATCCGATATAATGCTGGCTAGGACTCTATGTAGTTGAACAATTTCCTTAATATACAACTCTATTAGTTTTTAGACCTGGTAGTGTATTCCCACTGGCAAAAGGTAGGCTAATTTAGTCAAATGGTCCATTACAACCTAAACATTGTTGTATTCTCTTCGAGCGATTGGCAACCCAGTTACAAAGTCTATAGTAACTTGCTCCCATTTTTAGTCAGGAATTAGGAGTGGTTGTAGCAACCTTGAAGGTCGTTGGTACTCTATCTTCACTAATTGACAAGTTAAACACTTCTGTACAAAATCTGCTCTATCTCTTTCTATACTTTCCCACCAAAATTGTCTCTTTAAGTCTTGATACACTTTGGCTTCCTTAGGATGTACCGTATACCTTATTTTATGTGTCTCTTTCCATAATTTCTCTTTGATTTCTTTCGGCACACAAATCCTTTTCTAGAATAGAAGGGTGCTTTGCTCATCAACATTGAACTTGGATCCTTCATTACTCTTGACACTTTTCTTTCATTTCTGTATCTATTCATCTTCAGCTTGAGCTTGTCAAAGCCCGTCATACAGTTCTAGCTATACTTTTATCCCAACAACCCAAGCATGTTGCTTACATTTTAGCATAAAACCCAACTTTTTACCTTCGAATGTTTGTATTACCAGTAAATGAGTCAACCTAGCTTTCTGGCTTAAGACATCAACCACCATATTAGCTTTGCTGAGTGGTAGGTGATGGAGAAATCATAGTCTCATAAAAACTCCATCTAGTAGCATTACCTCATGTTTAAGTCTTTCTACAACTGTAAATACTTAAAGCTCTTGCGGCCAGTATACATCTCAAAGGTAGCACCATAGAGGTAATGCCTCAATTTTGATAATATAAATATGACCATAGCTAGCTCAAGGTCATGTGTTGGGTAATTTTCTTCATGGGGTTTTAATTTTCTAGAGGCATAAGTGATAACACGCCTTTTCTACATTAACATATATCCCAATCCCTTGTTAGAAGCATATATACACCACAAAGCCTTCTAAGCCATCTAAAAAAGCTAGGATCAGGTTATAGTTAACTATTATTTCAACTCTTGAAACTTTTTTCACAATCATCATTCCAATAAAAAAAATTGATCCTTCTGCGTTAGCTTAGTTAGCAGGCTGGCTATCTTAGAGAAATCTTGAACGAATCTTCAGTAATAGTCAGCTAACCGTAAGAAAATTTTAACTTCTATAACATTCTCAGGGTGTTTCTAGTTAACACTTGCTTCCACTTTAGAGGGGTCAACTTCGATTCCATTTTGAGTGATGACATTCCACAAAAAGGTTATCCTCTTTATCCAAAATTTGCACTGACTAAATTTAGCACATAGCTGATGTTCTTTCAAAGTCCTGAGAACCATGTGCAAGTACTTTACATATTTTTCTTTAGTTCTAGAGAACACCAGAATGTCGTCAATGAAGATAACTATAAACTGATCCAAGTAAGGTCTGAAAACACAGTGCATCAAGTCCATGAAAGTTGCCTATGCGTTAGTTAACCTAAAAAGCATTACCATGAATTCAAAATGACCATACCAAAAATTGAAAGAAGTTTTAGGAATGTCTCCCTCTTTAATCTTTAGTTGATAGTACCCTTGTCTCAAATCTAGTTTTGAAATGATCCTTGCCCCTTGTAATAGATCGAATAATTCTTTTACCCGAGGTAAAGCGTACTTATTCTTAATAGTAACCTTGTTTAGTTTTTGATAATTATTGCACATCCTTAGGGTACTATTCTTTTTTTTTTTGATAAATAGTATTGGGGCTCCCTATGGAGATGTGCTCGGTCTAATGAATCTTTTTGTCAACAGTTCTTCAAGTTGATTCTTTAATTCTCTAAGCTCAGCTAGGGCCATTTGATAAGGGGTCTTCAAAAATTATGGAGCCCTCAGTACGGTGTGAATGACAAATTCAATTTCTCTATTTGAGGGCAACGAATTCAATTCTTCAAGGAATACTTCTGGGTACTCAGCCACCACCTCCATGTTCTCTAGTTTCATGGTATCTCGTGGCTTATTAATGAGGTATGCTAGAAATTATTTGCCACTGTCTCTTAGAATTTATCTCGCCTCTATTGCTAAGATGATCAATTTTGGGGATGCGTTGTTTACTGTGTAGTGTGTTGATATTAGCATCTCCCCATCGAGCACGATGCACTTGGTGAAATAGTTCACCTAGGCTTGGCGACAATATAACCAATCCATTCCAAGTATCACATCATAACCTTGTATGGGCATTCGTGTGAGATTGATGGAAGATATTTGATTTTTTTATTGTAATCAAGCAATCTAGATACATAATATCCATCACTATCCCTTCACCCAAAGGCATTCTAACCTTTATTTGATAGGTCGTAGTCTTAGGTAACATATTCATTTTATGAGTTAATGTAGCAGATATAAATGAATGCGAGAAAATACGGTCATACAACACTTTACCAGAAATATTAAAGATAGAAATCATATCTCTGCCACATTATTAGGATCAAGGGCATCTTCACCTATAAGAGCATAGGCTCATGCATGGATCTTCTATTTGCCACCAATTCCTATTATTTGTTTCCCTTTCCTTGTAGGTGGTAGACCTCTTAACTTAGGGAAATTTTTCATAAAATGCTGATCATTTCTACATCATAAACACTTGTCTTGTTTCTTCCAGCATTCTGCCTTATCGTGACCCAGTGCTCTGCAGTACCCATATTTTATTGATGCTTTAACTTGATCTATTTTGTCATCTTATCAGCCTGAAGGTTTCGCTGAGAGACACCTCCAACTTGAAGTTTGGGCTACTTTTTACTTATGCCACTTTGCCCACTTAGGTTCAGCCTTCCCTTTTGGTTTCATTTCTCAATCTTATGATTCTCTTGTAGTTCCACCTCTAGTTGTAAGGCCTTGCTCAAAGTTAATTTAAAATTCTGTAATTCTCAAATAGCCAAGCCCCTTCTTAACTTCCATCATAGGCCTTGTATAAATCACCCGGTCTGTAGGCTCTCATCTCTTTAGATATATGGGGCATATTGCACTAGCATGCTAAAGATGGCTTTGTATTGGCTGATAGATTGATTTCCTTAAATCAGGTCCATAAATTCCCTCTCTTATGCTTGCTTGGTCATCGAGGGCATATACTTTTCCTTGAATTCTTGAGTGAAATTTTTTCAAGTTTGTGGAGTTCTTGCCACTGTCCATCTACGCTCAACCATTTGCCACCAATTTCTTGTAGGCCACTTCAAAAGAAACACAAAAAATCATACTATTTGTTCACCCAAATATCTCAAGGTTTTGAATATATTGTCTAAGTTCTCCTGCCATTCTTCTGCTTTGTGGTTATCTGGTTCTTTGTAGAATTTTGGGGGCTAAAATCATAAAAATCTTTCCAAAGCTCAAACATTCAGGACTACTTTTGCTATTCTAACTCTGCCAACTAGTTGATTAGCTGATTGTCCACATCTTTATCTTTTTTGATATACTGGCTCTACTAGAGGATTCTTATCCGATTAGTTCATTGGAAGGGGGGAAGGTTTGAGAAATTTCTTCTCGGGTATGTGATGTGGATAAACATGTACTCCCTAACCATGAGCATGAGGTGCATGAGCTCGTTAGGCTGGCGTCTTCTTCTCAGACTTGTACTTGCAGATGCAGGAGCATCACCATTAGCTCAAATGCCATTATTTCTCAAGATTTTAACCTTGCGAACATAATAACAAACTAAGTTTCAGCCAAAGTGACCTAACCATTATTTGAGTAAGGCAAATAAGAGCAAAATAAATCAAACACCAAAACTTAAATAGCTTAAGATCAATGAGAAAATTTACATATAGTTAATATAGATAAAAGTTGTTAACATTAAGTTAATATCAACATAGATAAAGGTTTCATTCAAGTTCAAAGACTAAGCTAGCTAGCTACTCAGTCGGAGAAAAATTGACTGGCAATGATAATATACATACACACATAAATAGAAAAAATTAAGAAAAAGATAGCCGTGCTATAGGCTACAAATTACAAACCGTTGATACTACCAGTTTACATACACAAAATTTGATAAGCATATAACCACCAAGTCACCTAGTCGAACTCATCAGCATCTATAATGTCTGACTTAGAGTCCTCGATGTCATCTATCCCCTTTGGTGGCTCTGCATTATCATCCCTGATTTCTTAGAAGCTTGAGACCCTTTGTAGCATCATTTGAACCCTCATCAAGGCCCTCCTCTATGGGGTCTACAATAGGTGCCTTTGCTAGGTTCCTAGTTGGTCTCTCATTGATGTGCACACTTGGCTAGTCTCCCTAATGAAGGAAGGGGCAAACTCTTGTGGGCCTTACTTTAATATCAATGCTGATGCCTACTTTAATCACTTGGTCTATGGCCTGGCAATAGTATGCTGTTATCCTACTGATCTTTCCTATTATAAGGTGGGGCTCATTTGTTGGTCTCATGTACTCAGCCTCTAGTGTTTGAAATGTTTCCTCTATCTAGTTACGTATCTCTCAAAGTTTGTTAATTTAATTGGCCGATATTTCAAACCGAATCTTTTCTTTTTTGATACTATCCATTATCCTATCAAGCATATAGTCTCTTGCTCCAATTGATGACTCCCATCGGCTCATCTCTATTCTCTCATGTTGTAGAGTTCGGCAAATATCATAAAGTTTTGCTTCTAATCTTTGGCACGTTTAGGAGAGGCATTCCTTATCCCCTTTAAGTGCTACAAGATTCTCTATCAATTCTCCAATTCTGCAATAAAGTCACAAGATTGATATCAAGTAATATAGTCCATGCTTATGCCTTAGGATTTTACTATATTCTAACGATCCTAAGATACCCAAATAGTTTTATCATATCCCTAAGCACACATTCATGCTAACCCAAATAGAAGTCATTATGGGTTCTATTGCATGTTCAACACTTAGGTCATCTAAACCTCAGCTCTGATACCACCTGTGACACCCAACTCAGGATAACCTTAAGTTGAGATATCAAAATGATTCAATCTTATATGTAAACCTGTAACACAAATAATAGACCAAAAATTTTCCTTTCAAACATCATACCAAGACATACAGCAAAATTCATATCATAATTGATACTACCAGCAACAGTATTCATACCTAACATCTATTCTTAAAGATCAACAAGGATTTGTACAATCCCCCAAAAGTGCTCATGGAAATTCTGACATATAATAATATCTCTGAGTTCCATAAATACATTTTAGATCCATAGTTACATCATGATAACTAAACTAGTACAAAATGGAGCTTCCTATCTTACTTGACCTGAATTTTCATTTCTAATTAAGCTTATTTACAAAATTTAAGGGAAATGGGGGTAAGTCCAATGGACTTAGTGAGGCATATACAATTAAGCAGTAATAGGAATCTGTCAAGGAAAGGGAACATCTTAATAGATTTAAAATCAACAAGCAGTAAAAGTACAGTTACAATTTAAACAAGTACAATAATAGCAATAGGAAATGCTCTTGCCTTATTACTCTAAGAGCATTTACAAACAAGCAAGAATTAGTATAATGAGCACTCCCTAACAACATATGCATTCTAACAAAATAAGTAAGACATGCATATATCACCTTATACCATTCAAACAAGTGCATCCAAGCATGATAGCTTGGCATATAATTGGTGTGCCCATACATATCGTATGGTCATTGTGATGCCCAGAGGGATATCCCTAACATACCATCGATACTTGGGGAAAAATCCCTAGTGTATTATGGACACCTAAGCAAACTGCAAGACATGTCCTATGTATCTCAGCATTCTACATAAGATTGGCACTTGGCCCAAGTACTATCTCCAAGCAAGTATAACAAGTACAATAAGTACGACAAGCACATTAAGTATGAAACAAGCAATTGAAAATGCTGATAAGACAATCGATATTAGAATAATACCAAGAACCGAACATATCAAGTACCAATCAAGAGAGATAGGAGTTCTGGGTGCCAGAACAATCCATAACGATTTAATAGAGCGATACAAGTACTAACCTACACAGGAGTATACCATCAAACAAATTAAGTATGTTCAATTGTACAATCGAGTTCAAATCTCAAGTAAATGAGCAAAAATAATCAATCAAGTTATGAGTAGGTATAATTAATTACATTAACCATCATAGGGGTTTTGCCATAAGAATAATAGATGTAACAAGGCCAAACGATAAATCTTCACAGGGGTTTCCAATAAGTACGAGTAAGCTTATACAAGTAATAACCTAGAGTGGGAGAACCTCACCTTTGTTAGCTTAGGAAACACAATCAAAAGTCACAATCACTGATCCTCAGGTTTTGCCTCTTCGCCACCTAACCAAGATAGCATAATTATAGTTAAAACCTACATTAGACTTTTTAATACATTATTATCATGCTTATTATAATTCAAGATTATCAATTAATCCATTAACATTGTAATTTAAAGGTTAACGACTTTATCATCTCAAAAAAAACAAAATAGCTAATAACATTAATATTTTTCAAGTACATTTCAATTTCCACATCAACTTCATATGTCAGAAAATACTAGCTCACTATTACACCATTTCATCATTTTAACCTAATATCTCATCAATTGCATAATTCCAAGATTAACCTCACCTTATATATATAAATCAAAGGATCATGATCCTAAGTAATACACATATATTAATTCTTGGTCAATTTCCAATTCAATTGCCATTTTATAATATAGTCCTCAATATCACAATTAAAGTCCAATTTGGCATTCAGCATAAGTTTAGGTCCACAATTTCATTCCAAGTTTCTGGCACAGGGATCAATAAACTCAGACATATCCTTCCACATCCTATCTTAGCAAGGTACAATGCTATAAAAGAAAAGTACAACATGTATATAAAACATGATATAATTAGCAAAATATCCAAGTTCGCCACCGGGAGTCTAAAATCACAAACTAATAGCACCAAATTAATAGTCACATCGAGGAGAAGATACTGTGTCTCCGCCACCACCACATCGTTGGAGAACTAACAACCATCGTAAAAATATTCCTTTCGATGAGAACTTTTCAACACTGCCTTTGATTTCAATTTTTGAGGTTTGTAGCTACCGAAAAGAGCCTCAACAACCAAGATTTCTACTCTTACCACCCTGCTCCAGTCACTGTCATTTATTTGCCAACACCGTGGAAACCTCCTTGCAAGAATAGCATTGTGTTCCTTGAGCTTAGGGCTCTCGAACCATCTGATAAGAACTCTATTTTGACCACCTATTCACTGGCAATCAAGAAACCTATGAGGTGGGTTTCTTCCACCTTCTCACCATCGATGGTTTCAACCCAAGCTGCCACGCATATGTGTGTAGTTATGCTCGGAGGGTAAGGGTAGGCATGTAATCGATGTAGTTTGGTGAGAACTTGGTTGAGGAGGAAGTTCACTAGGGGTGTGATGGGGTGTTGGATCACGAGTTGAAGGATGAATGGAAGAAGGAAATGAATAGTGTAAGGAAAAGAAATTGGCCAAGTTTTATAAATCCAATTTTTTGAGAATTGCAGTTCAATCCCTGGAGTTTGTAAAATCATGCAATTAAGTCCGAGAGTTTGGGAAAAACTATAAGAACCTCTCAGTTGACTTTGGTTATTCCATGCAAGCCCAATCAAAATGTGTACAAATAACTCCTCAAAAATTGCATTTCGGCCCCAACAATTTTCAAGTAACACGAAATCAAATCTATAGAAATTATAATTTTAACCACAAAACTTCTTAAAATAATTAATAATATAAAATTCATGAAATTTCAAATAATGGCAAGACTATAATTATAATCAAAAACATTCTAGGGGTATTACAGATAATAAGTTTTATCTTTTAGATTATTATTTTCCTTTTAGATAAATATCATATTTACTATTGTGATTTCAAATTTAGCATTATTTTTTTGGGAGACATTATCTTTGGGAGGGATATGTATTATTTTACATTATATTTTAGGGAGTTAAGAATTTTAGAAATGAGAACAAATTTGTCATATCCTAGTAGTTAAAAAATTAGAATTTTTTGGAAGGCCTATAAATAGGCTCAACTTGTAAAATACAACTTAAGCGATAAAAATTCTTTGATTTTCTCTCTGGGAGAAAGATTTTTAATTATTTAGTTTCAATACTTGGTGTGAAAAAGCTTTCTTTTACTCAAATGATTCGTGCAATAAATATTAAGTGTAGTAAAAATGTTTAATCTAAGAAAATATTTGATCATTTATCACTTATAATTTGCATACATTAATAAAATAAAATATGCAACCATATAAAATTTGAATTGAGACGCAAATTGGGGGAAAGAAAGAAAGAAAAGGAAAAAGGGCAACTAGCTATCCCAAAATGCGCGGAGTCTATACTGAATTCATACTAAGAGATGAAAATGACCCTTTAACTCAACTCACTGAGTAGAACTGTAGAAGGACAAAGAAATACGAGTGGTTAGAAGTAAGCGGATGAGAGAGACAATCCTCCCGCCACCATTTCTTTCAAGAAAGCCCCATTTCACCAAAAATCCCCTCTCAAAGAAATAAATTAATTAGCCAACAACAACAACAACAAAATTTAATCCTTTTTTTTCCTTTTACGACTATTAAAGATATTAATAATAATAAGAGAGAGAAATATTATGCCAGTTTGTATCGTGTGCACCCTTGTTTGTCTGATCATCGTCTTCGCTTTCTCAACCCTTAAATTCCCCACTTCTCCCCATTCTCATCTCTCACCACTTGTGCTCTCATTCTCATGCAGCCCTCTCTCCGCCGGAAATTCACTCCGGAACTTTTCTCCGCCACGTCATTCTCCATGAAGCCCGCCGCCGCCGCCGCCCCCGGTCGCAAAAGTGCCAACCTGTCTATGTTTGTTGTGGTCATTTCCGTATTTGTGTTCGGATGTTTCATGTACAATGAGGACGTGAAGTCCATAGCCGAATTCCCATTTTCACGACAAAAAGCTCAAGAAATTCAAGAAAGGAACAATGATATGTTTCAAGAAAAGAAAGAAAATGCTAATATTGCCGGTGATAAAGCCACCACGGTTTCGGTGGTTGTAAATGCAAGAACTGTGGTGGAGACAGAAGTAGTGGGCTCTAGTACTAGTGCTGCTTCCTCCGATGATGTCAGTTTGAAATCTAATCTAGAAAACGAGGAAGAAGAGCAGAAGAAGATTGAAATGTCTGTTGAGGAAAATGATGATGGCGATGATGATGATGGGGATATTGAAATTCCGCCTGAAGACTGTGACTTGTTTACAGGGCAATGGGTTTTTGATAAAGTTACACACCCATTGTACAGAGAAGATAAATGTGAGTTTTTGACAGCACAGGTGACTTGTATGAGGAATGGAAGGCAAGACTCTTTGTACCAGAATTGGAGGTGGCAGCCCAGAGACTGTTCTTTGCCTAAGTAAGTTTTGATATGTCATTTTCTTGAATTAGTTCACTGGTTTTGATTAATTTCTTGGTGATCAACTGATGATTGTGTGTTTATTAATTTGATTTATTGAGGTTCAAAGCAAGATTACTGCTTGAGAAACTGAGGAACAAGAGGCTAATGTTTGTTGGGGACTCTCTAAATAGGAATCAGTGGGAATCCATGATATGTTTGGTTCAATCCGTAGCCTTTCCGGGCAGGAAGAGCTTGAACAAGATGGGCTCCTTATCTGTTTTCAAAATTGAGGTTGTGTTCATTTTCGCTTTATTTCTCTGTCCAAGCATTAATTATTGCTAATTATTACAACTTTCTGTCTGAATCATAACGATCAAGTTCTTTCACCTATAGTATTTTCTTAGTGACTGTCTGAGATCAACCTGCCTAGTACTTTCGTTTTAGCTTATCCAGGACTTCTCTGATGGGACCAATAAAGAACAAGTTCTTTGGTAAAACAAGAATCAAGAAATTTCCACACGAGTTGAAGTTTGTCCCACGTTTACTCCACTTTTTTGGTAGTAAAGACTAGTCATACAAAGTGGGTGTGCCAGTTACTTAAATTACAAATACCCAATGCATTTTCCAAAGCCAGCCACATTTCACCTAATTTACTTGCATGTGAGCATTCAATAGTCCGAAGGAATAAAGAATGATTGGCGGGTTTAAGCAACATTTTCAACTTGTATGAGATTTGCACATAAGAATTGTTCCAAGTTCTTAAATTCTTGACTTTGTACCTAAATTGTCAGGATTACAATGCTACAGTGGAGTTCTACTGGGCTCCCTTCCTGGTGGAGTCAAATTCCGATGACCCAAATATGCACAGCATTTTGAACCGCATCATCATGCCTGAGTCGATCAAAAAGCATGGCCAGAACTGGAAGAAAGTGGACTACCTCATCTTCAACTCATACATTTGGTGGATGAACACTGCCGCCATGAAAGTTTTGTAAGTGATCTGAAATCATTATCCGCTGTTGTCTTAATTAAGTTTATAAATTTAATGTTTGGAGGGGCTAATGAAACAGGCGAGGTTCATTTGAAGAAGGCTCAACAGAGTACGATGAAATTCCGAGGCCTATTGCTTACGGAAGGGTCTTGAACACATGGGCTAAATGGGTCGAGGAAAACGTGGATCCAAATCGCACCACAGTTTTCTTCATGAGCATGTCTCCTCTTCACATCAAGTAATATTAGCTCAAGTCCCTTTCTTTTCCTTTGCTAAAATTTATATTCTATTCCATCTTCTTCTCATTTTTCCATAATCGAATTTGCACATTGGACTAAAACAAATTCTCGCAATAAAGTTTGACGTACTTTGAAAATTCGACAGGAGCTTGAATTGGGACAACCCCGACGGCATCAAATGTGCCAAGGAGACAAGCCCAATACTCAACACCTCAATGCCGCTGAATGTGGGCACAGACCGCAGGCTTTTCGCTGTTGCAGACAATTTGACGAAGTCCATGAAAGTGCCTGTCCATTTGATCAACATAACCAGATTGTCTGAGTACAGAAAGGATGCACACACCTCTGTCCACACCATTCGGCAGGGCAAAATGCTCACACCCGAACAGCAAGCGGATCCTGCTACATTTGCTGATTGCATCCATTGGTGTCTGCCCGGCTTGCCCGACACGTGGAACGAGTTCCTCTACACTCGTATTATTTCACGATCTTGACACAATACACACATTCCGTGTGTCGTCAACATTGTATGCACGGAGTATACTAACATTGTCACTTAAAATTTTGTCAACGATCTTTTGTTTTATATACAGCGTATTTTCCAACTATTGGTCTTCTTGTATTTGAATTTAATCAGTAAATTCAAACCATGTGATTAAGGTGGCAGTTGGTGGAAGTCATGATCTGCCCATTTGGTTGACGATCGAGCATTGTTGAGAGTTGAGGCCTCAATTGTAAAATGAAATTGCTTCAAAGAAAATAAAAAAGAAAGAGAAATTGTAACTACTTGATATAAATTTTGTGCTTTTTTCATGTTAATGTTGCTTGATCACATGCATTAATCTGTTGAAAGCATGTTAACGCATAGCTGAATTTTCCGTGAAAGAGAACTCCCGCGGGAACTTTTAGGGGATTTTTTTGTATTTGTATTCAATTTGTTCTATTTATTATCATGTAATGACTTTGTATTGTGGCAAGTATCCCTTTATTTTTTATAAAGAAAACAAAGTAAAATTTAAACAAATTTAGATCAAATACCCTAAATACCCTTTTCTTATTTATTTGATCATTTGTTCAACATATATTTTTATTTAATCGCTCACATATTTTATGATAATATTTTTTATTTATACTTTAGTACCCACCTATTAATCAATTAAATTATAGCAATCCTAAACTTACAATTAGGAATTATTCTTAAAAATTAATAGAAAAAATTAATCCTTATTTAAAAAAATTTAAAAAATCAATTAAAAATAAAAATTAAATAACACTATAATCCTTTTTCAAATATGTATTCAAAATATTATAAATATTTATATGTGTATATATACATTTGTATTAGACACACACATATATACATACATCTATATTTCTCTTTTTTTTTTTTTAAAAAAAGACCATATATATACCCCACCCACCAACCAAAAACCGACAGCCATGGTAGGGTTATCCGAGTTGCTAGGCATTGACCGTGGTTAGCCTGGCTACAATCAAGCAAGGAAGGCAGCAGGGCTTGGGGCCCTGGCTGGCTGGGTGAATCATCTGTGTGTGCGTGTGTGGGTGGAGGGGGCAATTATGGGGGAAGAAGAAGATTTTTCTTCTTCTCTTGAAAATTAATTTTCTTTGTCAGTTTGTAATGAGCGTCCCAATGCTTTTTGGAATAGTAAAAAGCATATTGTTGATCTTCCATATGAGGATAATTTTGATGGGAATGTCGCAACTAAGGCTAGATCTTGCTAGATGAATTATGAGTATTTAGTCTACTACAAAAATGAAATTGAATCTTTACTGCAGAAAGGTCTTATTAGACCTATTAAGACTCCTTGGTCTTGTACAACTTTTTATGTTAATAAACATAATGAGCAAGAACGTGGTACTCCTAGGTTAGTAATTAACTACAAACCTCTTAATAAGGTTTTAAAATGGATTAAATACCCAATCCCTAATAAAAAGGATTTACTTGATAGATTATTTGATGCTAATATTTTTTCTAAATTTGATTTAAAATCTAGTTACTAGAAAATACAAATTGTTGAAAATGATAGATTTAAAACTGCTTTTAACATTCCTTTTGGTCAATATGAATGGAATGTTATGCCTTTTGGTTTAAAAAATGCTTCTTCTAAATTTCAGAAAATTATGAATGATATTTTTAATTCTTATAGTAATTTCATTATTATTTATATTGATAACATTATTGTTTTCTCTAATACTAAAGAAAACCATTTTAAACATCTTAATATTTTTAGACAAGTTATTATTAATAGTGGTCTTGTCATTTCTAAATCAAAAATGATTTTGTTTCAGACAAAAATCAAATTTTTAGGTCATTTGATTGAAAAAGGAAAAATAATTCCTATTAATAGAAGTATTGAATTAGCTTCTAAGTTTCCTGATAAAATTACTGATAAAATTCAATTGCAATGATTTTTAGGAAGTCTTAATTACATTTCTCCATATTATAAAAATCTTACTGATGATATTGCCATTTTATATGATAGGCTAAAAAAGAATCCTAAGCTGTGGAGTGATAGTCATACCCATGCAATTATAAAAATTAAGGATAAAGTTAAACAATTGCCTTGTTTAATGCTTTCTAATCCAAATTGGGAAAAAAATTATAGAAACTGATGCCTCTGATATAGGTTATGGGGGTGTTTTAAAATATATTAATCCTAATAGTAAACAAGAAATTCTTGTTAGGTTTTGTTCTAGTAAATAGAATAATAGTTAGAAAAATTATACTATTGTTACTAAAGAAACCTTTGCAATTGTAAAATGTGTTTTAAAATTTCAAGATGATTTATATAATCAATCTTTTATTATAAAAACTGATTGTCAATCTGCTCAATTCATGTTCAATAAAGATTTTAAACATGATGTTTCAAAACAAATGTTTGCAAGATGGCAAGCTTATTTGGCCCTTTTTGATTTCAAAATTATTTATAAAAAAGGGACAAATAATAGTCTTATTGACTTTTTGACTCGTGAATATTTATAGGATCAATAATTTCTCACAATAAAGAACGAAGAGGTGCTAATCCCTTCTCTAATAGAGGAGGAAGAGGATCTAATGCTACTATCCCACGGCCATTAATACAACATGGCAAACAGATGCTTATAGCTTCAAATGTCTCACAAGCATCATATGATTCTTCTAGCCTTAACCTAAATTTCTCTCCCAATGATCCTTTGTTTGTAGAATTTCTGCAGTTCAAACAATTTAAGGAAAGTTCTAATAGAGCTTTTTGTTCTACCCAGTCAACCCCTTTGAAGCTTGAAGAATCTAATAGATCTTCAAATCCCTCTTTTTTTGATGTTACCTCTAATAAAGCTACTCTTGTTGATGAGGATTCCTTCACAAATTTTGAGGAGAAAGACCATAAGGACATAATAATGATCCTTGAACATAACAACCTTAAATGGCATAATGATCCATGGATAATAATCCATCATTATTTTAATTCTGCATCATATGCAGTTGGTTCATATAAACCTCGATCATATTTTGAAAAATATTTTAATAACTACAGGATCCAATGAAATTAATCATTTTTTCCCTAGAACACAGGATCGATTTGTTTTTAATTTTTCAAAAATTATTATTAAGAAAATCATTTCGATTTAGGAGTAGGGAATATCCTCAGTAAAAGAAAACGAATGTTTTGTGAAAGATGATAGAGTCACTTATAAATTTAATTATTGGGACTATACCCAAGCTTTTCATAAAGTGTTTTTATGAAAACCTAAGAAAGAAACATACTTGGTTTGTAAAAATTTGCCCTAAGGTTTATAAATCTCAGATCCTAAATTGGTTCCTTGATTAGTGGAAGTCATATGGTCCTACACATAACATTCTGCCTCAAAAATTCTGCCAGGCTTATGATAAATGGGTTATTTCTTCTCCAAAGCTTCAAGAGGCAAAAACTAATAATCAAATGGTGCTTAATAAAGCAATAATGTTATTTTTTATGGAATTTTCCATTCCCTGGATTTGGAAATGGGTTCCAGAAGTTGGTTTCTATGAGGATAATATTCTTTGTTTGTTCCAGAATTTTTATATCAAATGGCGGAAAAAATTGCTGCAGATCAATCAAACTACTGAAAAAATTGAAGGCTAGGAAACCTTGGATAATATCATTAAGGTAGTTGGTATTAATATGGACAATTTAAATAAAAATAAAAAGAAGTAGGCATCTTCGATTCTTGGAAAGGCTTTGAAAAAATTAAAATGAGGAAAGGAAAATTGTCCAAGGTTGATCTCTTGAAAGAAGTTCTTAATATGGTTCAAGAAGAACTCAAGGATGAATTTGTTAATATTGAAGAAGATGAGTCTTCCAGTGCACTGGTGACACGGTTTCAATGGCTACATCATCTAAAATAGGTGAAAATCAATTTGATTGCCTTGCTAGAGAATCACAAAACCTAGAGTATGATATTCCTTCATATTCTGAAGAAGCTTTAGGTCTCTCAGAAAAGAAAATCAATCATGATTCAATGACGTATGCAATGAGATCATGGTGTGGTGGTGAAAGCGGCCATGGTCCTTTCAAAATTATTGCTATAATAAGTTAAAAATAGTAATATGAATTATATGTAGATGTTGTTCATTTACTTTTTGCTTTTTACCTTTTCAAATTCAAAAATTTTGAAATCCGCACAGTGCTTTAATTTTACTATTTAGACTTCAGATTCATATTTTGAAATCCGTAATAGTCTCTTTTCCTTTTCTATTTAAGGGCTCTCGATTATATAGTTTGAAGGAGCCAAAAAAAATATTGAATTTTCTTTCAGTTTTTAATTTCTGAATTTTGTAAACACTTCTTGTAATTTTATTTCTGTAAATCAATAATATATTCAAAGTTGATTAAAGCTTCAACTCTTTGGTGCTAAGGTCCCAAAGGTTAGTTTCCTTTCTTTTATTTTATTTTCCTTTGTGTTATCCTAGCCTAATGGAAGGCTAAGGGACTTTGTGTTAAACAACTATGAGTTAGATACTTCTTTTGTGTTCATGGTCATTTATGACTAGGCTTGTGTTGAAGGTTTTGGATTTATTTACTGAGTTATCCAAACAGATTTCATAATTTAACAGTCTTTCATGTATCTCTTGATAACCCATTATTGCTCGTGTTAATTAAGGAATGGCATTGAAGGGTGTTTGGGTAATAGATGAGGAAGCATGAATTGACTTATTAAATTTTTAGTTAATTATTTTTCTGGATTTTGTGAACTCATTTTAAATTCGATCCTCCTTCATAAGATCATGCCCCTTTATGGTATCGAAGCTAGGTTATTTTGGTTGTATATTTCTCTGGTTGTTTAACATTTTTCTTAAAATGAATTTTCTTAAAGGAAAATCTTCTTCAATTAAAAATAGTTGTTTGGAAGAAATTGATCTTCCTGGAAATATTGATTTGCTTAATAAATGGACCATTTTTAAAGTGGATCCAAAAATTATTTATCAAATGGGTACTTTTGAAAAACTTGGTTTGAAATAAATTGTTAAAACTACCGAGGAGTTTATTCCTCTCAATAAAGATGATATTTCTTTATAGCTATTGCATAGATTTGATATTGATAAGTATAGATTTGAATATTGATTTCTTCATATTGGTTTGATACAAGTTGCTTTTAAGCCGCTTACTCTTGATAATCTGCCTGATAGTTTTGTTGCTATTTTACGTGATGCTCATAATCTTAATTGGAAGCATTCTATTATAGGTATAATGCATTCTAGTTAGGCACATGAATCGATTTATTTTGATGTTTATCCTAATCTGCAGTTGTCTTTAACTAATATAAATATTATACATGCTTTAACTTTAAATGTTAAACTTCATGGCTATAATTATATGCCTAATATTGAAACAATTTGTATTTGTTATCGTATTTATTATAAACCGCTTTACTTGTTGAATCCTATGTGTAAAATGATTAATAAAAATAATAATGAAACCATTTTAATTGAAACAAATTTTTGTAAGTTTCATATCACAACCCATAGACCTATTAAATGGGATGAGGTTAAATTTCCTGATAATTGGTTAATTGAAAAAGTCATTCCAGTTCAACCTATTATATAGATTGAGGTTAGTCAAATTATTCAAACCTTTGATGGTGATGTGTCTATACAATTTCAATCTAACAATAATAATTTATTAAAATATGCTAGATCTACTAGATCTTCATTTTATTTTCTTGATCCATTAGATTATACTGTTGAAAGTCCTATTATGTCACGTGCTTCTACTTCTCAAATTAAAGAATCAACTTTTCATAATAATTAAAGATTTCACCTTCTAATATTGTTCATGGTGTTCCTTTTAACGATAATAATAGCGATGATACTTTATAACCAACTGAATTTGATATGAATTTTTCTGTGAGAAATACTCGTATTTAATTGACTATTTTAATGATTAAAACTAAACATGATTTTAGTCCCAGTTCGTCTGATAGAAATTTAATAAAAATTGAGTATAATAAGGATAGATGGAAACCTTTTCATGATTGGCTTTTTAGTAATTTCACTAAACAACAACAATCTGAATTTCCAAATGAATTGTATAAATTTGCTACTAAAAAGGATCAATTAGTTCCTTTCGTTCCTTGGTTCATGGTTACTTATATTGAACCTTATATTTTTGTTTTAGAAAGAACTTATATATTTGAGAATGGTAAAAAACAAAAAACTGTTTTTCCTCCTAAAGAAACGTTTTATGTTGAAGGTAATAATAATAATCTTTATTTCATTGCATTTAATAAAATGGTTATGAGTGATCATATGTCGGTTACTACTAGGGAAATTAATAATCTAATAAAGCAACACAATTATTCTAATTTGTATCTTAATGTTTTAGGTGAAAGTTTATATACTATTGATCTAAAACTTTCTGCTGTCACTAATAATATTCACAAAATTAATAAATTTATGGGTGATTTAGAAGATAGAATTAATAAAACTATCATTTATTCTGATATACCTGATCCTACTGCCATGCCTAGTATCCAACCTCCACCTGAAATTGATAATTTTAGACTCAGAGATATGTCTGAACTTGAGAGGTTAATAACTAAAAAATTTGCTGAATTTAGAATTTCTACCCTTAATAATAATGTGGTTGATGATGAATCTTACCAACATGCTATTAATGAAGAAGTTAATAAACTTAAAAAATATGCTAATTGTCCAACTATGCGTACTTACTATTATCCTCGGCTTTCTCCCCAGGAAGTATTGCATGAGGAGCAAGATTTAACTCTTAATAATTCCTATTTTGGTAAACATATTTATGAGTGGAATTTGGATGATTTTACTGAACATCATATTTATAATTTGGTGCATCGTATGTTGATGTATTCTACTATTTGTAAGAATAATGGCAATTCTGATAAAACTGTTGCTAAAATGATAATTGCTGGTTTTACTAGTCAACTTAAAAGTTGGTGGGATAATTTTTTAACCCAGGCTAATAAGGAAGAAATTCTTAAAACAATTAAACAAGAACATGAAGGTACTAGTGCTGATAATACTACTGAAAATGCTGTTTATACTCTAATTGTCACTATTATAGAACATTTCACTGATCAATGGACTAATAACTCTAAACATTTTAGAACTTTGTTAAATAGTTTAAAATGTCAGCGTCTTACCTCATTTAGGTGGTATAAAAATACTTTTCTTTGTAGAGTTCTGGAACTCCCTAAGTCTAATAGTGCTCTCCGGAAGTCAACATTTATAGATGGTCTTCGTTTCTTATTTGTTGAGAGAGTTAGGAAAACTCTTAGATAGAATGATGTCAATATTGATTATGATAAATTTACTTATGATAAGCTAATACGAACTTGCATCCAGGAAGGTTTAAATTTATGTAATGAGATAAAATTAAATCAACAAATTAAATGTCATGATATAACTAAACGTAAACATTTAGGTCCGTTTTGTGGTCAATTTGGTATGGGTATTCCAAAACTAGTGATGATATTAAAAATTAAAAAGATAAAGATGCTTTTTATAAAAAGAAAAAATATAGAAAAAAATCTCATAAAAAGGTTAGAGAAAGAGAGAAAGAAAACAAAAGGTCTAATAAAAACTTTTGAAAAAATTTAAAAAATATGGTGCTTGCTGGAAATATGGTAAAGTATGTCATTATATTGATAAGTGTAAAATGCATTCTAAGATTAATAATCTTGATATTGATGATAAGATCAAATATGTGCTTTAAAGCTTATGCTTGAATCTGATGATAGTGATTCTGATAATTATGAGTTTATTGATTCTTTGAATGAATGTTTTGATGATAGTTCTAGTTCTGAGTGTGAGCCATGTAAAAATGGTGATTCTTGTGTTAATAGTGATTCCAACAGTAATAAATATGATAGTGAGGATTTATGTAAACTTATGTGTCAATTTAATAATGAGCTTAATGTTATTGACAATAATAGTGCTTTTGAGTTTCTTAAAATGATAAAAGATCCTATTTTAAGGTCAAATATAATTGATCAATTTGATAATATCCCTTCTTCTTCTTCTAATAAACCTGTTGATGAATTTGTTTTTAATGATAAGGATAATGAACCTTATTCTATGTCGGAAGTACATTAAATGCTAGATAATAGGAATAAGAAGAGTAGTCCTACTTTTGTTGATTTGAAATAGAAGTTAATAATTTTAAAAATGAAGTTATAGAGATTAAAAGAAATAATATATTTCTTGAAGAAAAAATGAGGAAACTAGAAATTTCACAAGGTAAACAGGTTATGTCTAGAATTAATAACCTTGATAATTTATTTGATAGTTTTCATGATAATTTGAATAATTTACAAAGTGACGATTTTCTTTCCAAATTAGAAATGGTTACTTCTCAGAAATGGTAAATTGAAATTAATCTTTTGATTGATAATAAATTTTCAAAAGAATTGATTGCTTTAGTTGATAATGGTGCTGACCTTAATTGTATCCAAGAAGGTCTTATACCTATTAGGTACTTTGAGAAAACATCTCACATTCTTTGTTCCGCCAATTGTGAAAAACTTGATATTACTTATAAATTATCAAAAACTTTTATTTGTAAAAATAAAACTTGCATTCCTTTAAGCTTTTTATTGGTTAAAAATATTTCAAACCAAATTATACTTGATACACCTTTTTTAAAGAAAATATTTTCTTTAAAAATGGTTGATTAAAATGATTTTATAGGAACATTTGATAACAAGGACTTATATTTTCAGTTTATAGCTTAACCTTTTTCTAGAGTTTTAAATAAAATTGAAGATATGCTTAAAGCTAAATGAAATCATATAAATTCTTTAAAACAAGAAATCATTAGTCTTAATATTGATGAACAATTAGCTAATCCAAAATTAAAGGAAACAATTTCTTTTCTTGAAAATCAATTTTCTTTGTCGGTTTGTAATGAGCGTCCCAATGCTTTTTGGAATAGTAAAAAGCATATTGTTGATCTTCCATATGAGGATAATTTTGATGGGAATGTCCCAACTAAAGCTAGACCTTGCCAAATGAATTTTGAGTATTTAGTCTACTGCAAAAAGAAAGTTGAATCCTTACTGTAGAAAGGTCTTATTAGACCCACTAAGTCTCCATGATTTTGTATAGCTTTTTATGTTAATAAACATAATGAGCAAGAACGTGGTGATCCTAGGTTAGTAATAAACTACAAACCTTTTAATAAGGTTTTAAAATGGATTAAATACCCAATCCCTAATAAAAAAGATTTACTCGACAGATTATTTGATGCTAATATTTTTTCTAAATTTGATTTAAAATCTGGTTAGTAGCAAATACAAATTGTTGAAAAGGATAGGTTTAAAATTTCTTTTAACGTTCCTTTTGGTCAATATGAATGGAATGTTATGCCTTTTGGTTTAAAAAATGCTCCTTCTAAATTTCAGAAAATTATGAATGATATTTTTAGTCCTTATAATAATTTAGTTATTGTTTATATTGATGACAATCTTGTTTTCTCTAATACTATAGAAAACTATTTTAACATCTTAAAATTTTTAGACATGTTATTATTAATAGTGGTCATGTCATTTCTAAATCAAAAATGATTTTGTTTCAATCAAAAATCAAATTATTAGGTCATTTGATTGAAAGAGGAAAAATAATTCTTATTAATAGAAGTATTGAATTAGCTTCTAAGTTTTCTGATAAAATTACTGATAAAACTCAATCGCAGTGCTTTTTAGGGAGTCTTAATTATATTTCTCTATATTATGAAAATCTTGTTAATGATACTGTCATTTTATATGATAGGCTAAAAAAGAATCCTAAGTCATGGAGTGATAGTTACACCCATGCAATTATAAAATTAAGGATAAAGTTAAGCAATTGCCTTGTTTAATTCTTTCTAATTCAAATTGGAAAAAAATTATAGAAATTGTTGCCCTTGATATAGGTTATGGGGGAGTTTTAAAACAGATTAATCCTAATAGTAAGAAATTTTTGTTAGGTTTTGTTCTGGAAAATGGAATAATATTCAGAAAAATTATGCTACAATTGCTAATGAAATTTTCGCAATTGTAAAATGTGTTTTAAAATTTCAAGATGATTTATATAATGCATCAATGTCAAAATTATTAATTTTAGAATGCATTTTACATTTTACAATTGCAAAGATTTCTTTAGCAACCTAGCATAATTTTTCTGACTATTATTCCATTTCCAGAACAAAACGTAACAAGAATTTCTTGTTTACTATTAGGATTAATCTATTTTAAAAAATCCCCATAACCTATATCAAAGGCATCAATTTCTATAATTTTTTCCCAATTTGGATTAGAAAGCAATAAACAAGGCAATTGCTTAACTTTGTCCTTAATTTTTATAATTGCATAGGTGTGACTATCACTCCATGGCTTAGGATTCTTTTTTAACCTATCATCTAAAATGGCAGTATCATCAGCAAGATTTTTATAATATGGAGAAATGTAATTAAGGCTCCCTAAAAATTGTGCAATTGAGTTTTATCAGTAATTTTATCAGGAAACTTAGAAGCAAATTCAATACTTCTATTAATAAGAATCATTTTTCCTTTTTCAATCAAATGACCTAATAATTTGATTTTTGTCCGTAACAAAATCAATTTTGATTTAGAAATGACAAGACCACTATTAATAATAACATGTCTAAAAATTTTAAGATGTTTAAAATGGTTGTATAGTATTAGAGAAAACAAGATTGTCATCAATATAAATAATAACGAAATTACTATAAGGATTAAAAATATCATTCATAATTTTTTGAAATTCAGAAGGAGCATTTTTTAAAACAAAAGGCTTAACATTCCATTCATATTGACCAAAAGGAACGTTAAAAGTAGTTTTAAACTTATCATTTTCAACAATTTGTATTTGCCACTAACTAGATTTTAAATCAAATTTAGAAAAAATATTAGCATCAAATAATCTGTCAAGTAAATCTTTTTTATTAGGGATTGGGTATTTAATCTATTTTAAAACCTTATCAAGAGGTTTCTAGTTAATTACTAACCTAGGAGAACCACATTCTTACTCATTATGTTTATTAACATAAAATGTTGTACAAGACCAAGGAGACTTAGTGGGTCTAATAAGACCTTTTTGTAGTAAGGATTCAATTTTCTTTTTGCATTATACTAAATACTCAAAATTCATCTAGTAAGGTCTAGCCTTAGTTGGGACATTCCCATCAAAGCTATCTTCATATGGAAGATCAACAATATGCTTTTTCGTATTCTAAAAAGCATTGGGATGCTCATTACAAACCAAAAAAGAAGATTGATTTTCAAGAAAAGAATTTGTTTTTTAAATTTTGGATTAGCTAATTGTTCATCAATATTAAGACTAATGATTTCTTGTTTTAAAGAATTTATATGATTTCTTTTAGCTTTAAGCATATGTTCAATTTTATTTAAAACTCTAGAAAAAGGTTCAGTTATAAACTGAGAATATAAGTCTTTGTTTTCAAAGGTTCCTATAAAACCATTTTGATCAACCATTTTTAAAGGAAATATTTTCTTTAAAAAAGGTGTATCAAGTATAATTTGGTTTGAAATATTTTTAACCAATAAAAAGCTTAAAGGAATGCAAGTTTTATTTTTACAAATAAAATCTTTTGATAATTTATAACTAATATCAAGTTTTTCACCATTGGCAGAACAAAGAATGTGAGATGTTTTCTCAAAATACCTAGTTGGTATAAGACCTTCTTGGATACAATTAAGGTCAGCACCACTATCAACTAAAGCAATCAATTCTTTTGTAAATCCATTATCAATCAAAAGATTAATTTCAATTCACCATTTTTGAGAAGTAACCATTTCTAATTTGGAAAGAAAATCATCACTTTGTAAATTATTCAAATTATCATGAAAACTATCAAACAAATTATCAAGGTTATTAATTCTAGGCATAACCTGTTTACCTTGTGAAATTTCTAGTTTCCTCATTCTTTCTTCAAGAAATATATTATTTCTTTTAATCTCCATAACTTCATTTTTTAAATTATTAACTTCTTGTTTCAAATCATTAACAGAAGTAGGACTACTATTCTTATTCCTATTATTTGGCATTTTATATACTTCCAACATAGAATAAAGTTCATTATCCTTATTATTAAAAATAAATTCATCAACAGGTTTATTAGAAGAAGAAGAAGAAGAAGGCATATTATCAAATTGATCAATTATTTTTGACCTTAAAATAGGATCTTTTATCATTTTAAGAAACTCAAAAGCACTATTATTATCAATAACATTAAGCTAATTATTAAATTGAGTTATAAGTGTATATAAATCCTCACTATCATATTTATTACTGTTAGAATCACTATTAACACAAGAATCACTATTTTTACATGGCTCACACTTAGAATTAGAACTATCATCAAAACATTCATTCAAAGAATCAGTAAACTCAGAATTATCAAAATCACTATCATTAGATTCAAGCATAAGCTTATAAAGCACATCTTTGATCTTATCATCAATGTCAAGATTAGTAATCTTAGAATGCATTTTACACTTATCAGCATAATGTCCTACTTTACCACATTTCAAGCAAGCACCATATTTTTTGAATTTTTTCAAAAGTTTTTTATAGACCTTTTGTTTTCTTTCTCTCTTTCTCTAACCTTTTTGTGAGATTTTTTTCTATATTTTGTCTTTTTATAAAAAGCATCTTTATCTTTTTGATTTTTAATATTATCCATTGGTTTTGGAATATCTATACCAAATTGACCACAAAACTGTCCTAACTATTTACGTTCAGTTATATTATGACATTTAATTTGTTGATTTAATTTTATCTCATTACATAAATTTAAACCTTCCTAGATGCAAATTCCAATTAACTTACCATAATTAAATTTATCATAATCAATATTGACATCATTTTGTCTAAGAGTTTTCCTAACTTTCTCAGCAAATAAGGAAGGAAGATCATTTATACATTTTGACTTCCAGTGAGCACTACTAAACTCTACAAAAATAAGTATCTTTATATCACCTAAATGAGGTAAGACTCTGAAATTTTAAAGCATTTAACAAGATTCGAATATGTTTAGAGTTATTAGTCTATCGACCAATGAAATGTTCTATAATAGAAGCAATTAGAGTATAAACAGCATTTTCAGTAGTATTACTAGCACTAGTACCTTCATGCTCTTGTTTAATTGTATTAAGAATCTCTTCCTTATTAGCCTAGGTTAAATAATTATCCCACCAACCTTTAAGTTGACTAGTAAAACCAGCAATTTTCATTTTAACAACAGTTTTATTAGAATTTCCTTTATTCTTACAAATAGTAGAATACATCAATATACGATGCATCAAATTATAAATATGACATTCGGTAAAATCGTCCAATTTCCACTTATAAATATGTTTACCAGAATAGGAATTATTAAGAATTAAATCTTGCTCCTCATGCAATACATCTTGGGGAGAATAGCGAGGATAATAGTAAGTATGCATAGTTGGATGATCAACATATTTTTAAAGTTTGTTAACTTCTTCATTAATAGCATGTTGGTAAGATTCATCATCAACCATATTATTATTAAGGGTAGAAATTCTAAATTCAGTGAATTTTTTAGTTATTAACCTCTCAAGTTCAAACATATCTCTAAGTCTAAAATTATCAATTTCAGGTGAAGGTTGTATACTAGGCATGGCAGTAGAATTAGGTAAATAAGAAAAAATGACAGTTTTATTAATTCTATCTTCTAAATGACCCATAAATTTATTAATTTTGTGAATATTATTAGTGACAGTAGAAAGTTTTTGATCAATAGTATATAAACTTTCACCTAAAACATTAAGATACAAATTAGAACAATTCTATTGTTTTATTAGGTTATTAATTTCCATAGTAGTAACCGACATATGATCACTTATAACCATTTTATTAAATGCAGTGAAATAAAGATTACTATTACCTTCAACATAAAAAGTTTCTTGAGGAGGAAAAATAGTTTTAGTTTTTTACCATTGTCAACGATGTAAGTTCTTTCTAAAACAAAAATATAAGGTTCAATATAAGTAACCATGAACTAAGGAACAAAAGGAACTAACTGATCCTTTTCAGTAGCAAATTTATAAAATTCATTTTGAAATTCAGATTGTTGTTGTTTAGTGAAATTACTAGAAAACCAATCACGAAAAGGTTTTCATCTATCCTTATTAAACTCAATTTTTATTAAATTTCTATCAGATAAACTAAGACTAAAATCATGTTTAGTTTTAATCATTAAAACAGTGAATTAAATGTGAGTATTTCTCATGAAAAAATCCATGTCAGATTCAGTTGGTTCTAAAGGATCATTGCTATTATTATCATTAAAAGGAACACCATGAACAATATTAGAAAGTGAAATTTTTAATTTATCAAATCTGGTTTCAAGATTGTTATCTTTTCTATTATTAAAAGTTGATTCTCTATTTTGAGAAGTAGAAGCACGCGACATATTAGGACTTTCAACAGTATAATCTAATGGATCAAGAAAAGAAAATGAAGATCTAGTAGATCTAATAGATTTTAATAAGTTATTATTGTTAGATTGAAATTGCATAGACACATCACCATTAGGGGTTTGAATAATTTGACTAACCTTAGTCTATATATTAGGTTGAACTTGAATGAATTTTTCAATTAACCAATTATCAGGAAATTTAACCTTATCCCATTGAATAGGTCTACGGGTTGTGATATGAGACTTACAAATATTAGTTTCAATTAAAATGGTTTCATTATTATTTTTATTAATCATTTTACACATAGGATTCAATGTGTAAAGCAATTTATAATAAATACGATTAAAAATACAAATTATTTCAGTATTAGGCATATAATTATAGCCGTGAAGTTTAACATTTAAAGTTAAAGCATGTAAAATATTTATATCAGTTAAAGACAACTGCAGATTAGGATAAACATCAAAATAAATTAGGCTATGTGCTAAACTAGACTTTATTATACCCATAATAGAATGCTTTCAATTAAGATTACGAGCATCACGTAAAATAGCAACAAAATTATCAGGCAGATTATCAAGAGTAAGCGGCTTAAAAGCAACTTATATCAAACCAATATGAAAAAATTGATATTCAGATCTATACTTATTAGTATCTGATCTATGCAACAACTATAAAGAAATATCAAATTTTTAGGTCATTTGATTGAAAAAAGAAACATGATTCCTATTAATAGAAGTATTGAATTTGCATCTAAACAATTCAAGATTTTTGTTTGTTTTGTTAAAGCAAAGGGTATATCTTAAATAAAAAAAAATTAAACAAAGGGTAAATTAGGCATTTAAAATAGAACAAAACAAATAGCAAATTGTTTGAATGGAACTATAAACGTCTTAAAACAAAGATATCATACAATTGAAATTTAGTTATTTGTAAATCAATGATTGCAAAGTGTCTATATTACACTAAATAGAAACAAATAATTAAGATGATAGAAAAGCCAAACTTTTAGTTCTAAGGCCAACCAATTCTGAGAATATACTAAATTAATTTGTGAAGATAATTTAGGATAGTTAAATGTAAAAGTTTTACTACCAAGAGGGTCATTTTATGCTATGATAGACAATATGCAGGCATGGTTCGTAGAAATGGTCGGAGAGATTAGAACGAAGGTTGCCATTCCAATTCCATTGCAACATTGTGGAGCGGTCATGGCCACTCTGCTCATTTTGTAGTTTAAAACATGGTTCATAGGATCAGTTGTGGGGATCGAAATAGAGGCCACTGTAGCTTAAAGTACTCTAAATTTTTTATATTTTATATTGGTACATGTTTAATTACTAAAATATTTCATACTTATAAATTGAAAAACACACATGAAATTCAATTTTAAATGAATGAAATAGGAAGACAAATTAAAGCAATACTTCAAAAATGACAAAGTAAAAATAAAATTGAGAAAAGGAAAGGAAAAAGAAATGGAAGGAAAAGACATCTCCCAAAAAAGGAGTTTTTGCAACAAGCCAACACCTTATCAACCATCCCAACCTTCCCATCAATTTGCCATCTCTGGTCCCTAACTTTACTTGGTCTCCTTAATCTAAACTAATTCTGCCAGGTTCCTAATATTTCCAATTATACCAATTATCAATCTAAGCTTGCGGAGCACCAAACCACCTACACCACCACCATCACACCCCAAAACCAACCTTTCCTGGATTAAACCTTGAGGTCTACCTAAACTAAGCCGTTCCACAATGTTTAAGGGCAATAATCCAAAAAAATTGATTTTTGCAGCACTTGGACCAATTTTTCTAAGTGTTGCAACCGATTTCAATCATTGCCATTCACCACCATTACATCAAAATCCCAAGCTCCATTCTAGTTCCAAAATGTTGTCCCAGCTAAAACTATAAAAAATTCAATATTTATGATGGATTTTTCTAACGAATTTCTAACAAAACAACAAATTGCCAACCAATCTTTGTTGAAATTTTTTATTTTTGAAGACCCTCGTCGCAAAGTTTTTTCCATCTAATTTCTAATAGAAACTTTCATTGAAATTTTTTTGATGGATTTCCATTGACTTTATGATGGAGTTTTGATAGTTGCAAATTGTCACATTTTTGTTGTTTTTCCAACGATTTTTTTATGCTTTTCATTAATTTTTTGATGGGTTTGTTTATTTATTTTTGTATATTTGTTTGACATAAATTAGATGAATTTTCGATAGATAATTATTATTTCCATCAGAAGACCTGTTATTTTCTATTGAAAAATTATTATTTCTTTCAAAAATATTTTTAAAATTTTTTATTTAATTACACCTGTAACATGTTCATACATCTTGAATATAAAATAACACACAATACAATGCAAGAAAATTAGGAATAAATGAAACAATAATTTAAAGAAAAACGTAATTTTAAAAATAAAATTTCTAAAAGTTGTAATTCATATTTACAAAAGTAGACAAGAAAAGTCCTATCTAGTGATTGTCAGCATTGGCATTATCACCAAAGTCGAAATAATCATTCTGCTCAATGCCATGCTGTCATGCTGATGCTGATCATCATGCTTGCCCTATTGTGGTTGAACCTAATAGTGGTAGGTACATTAGTGGGCAGGCCATTGAAGCCTAACGAAGTATCCCTCTGCATGACCAACTGAGCAATTAAATTCTGCATCACATCCAACTACTCCGAGAACATGTTTTGAATATCATGGATACCAGCCAGCAAAAGGGCCTCCAAGCGTGTCTCTAACAGGCTACAACTAATGCACTAGGCTCTTCTTGAGGCATGCTAGTGTTGAAGGGTGACTGCTAGTAGCTCAACCCATAAACTTGCCTTTTCTTGTTAGGGCCACCTATAGTTTGAGTTCACAACTTAACCTAAGACTGCTGGATCTCAGCACTCCTCCTAACACTCTCTGGCTAAAAAGAGGACTATAGTGCCTACTAAAGCTCTCCTACAAGATATAAAAATAAATATATGAATGTAATATAATGTAATTAAAACGATCTTATATCAAATGTAATAAACTTGTAGTAGCTTTCCTCCTTTTCTTATCCACCTAACTCTTGTCAGCCTACCTTTGGTGCGTACCTTCTCTACCATTGGGGGCCTCTACAACTCTTGAGTCTACATTGAGAAAAAAAGAATAAGAATTGACATAAATATAGTGCATGTACATAATACTAAACTACAATGATTATATGAAAAAAAATTCGACAAAGTCTACCCTAAAAAATGTCTTTACCAAAAAAGCAAAAGCTTATCAACAACATAAGAAATGATAACATAATATCATTTGGGAAGGGCAAAAACCCTTCACTATCAACCAAAATATGAACAAATAACAAATGGGAGGTGCACCAATCCTTCCCCATTAACCGTCACATGCAAAGATTATAAACATAAGAGAAAGTAACATAATATTATAGACTAAGTTTACTAAAGTCTAAAAGTTAGGAAACTTACTAAATGCTCGGCATGTATCTTGATGGATACACTCCCTTCAATATGAAGGGATCCAACCATCTCAAGAGCCTAATTCTTCTTGGCTTGCATGGATATTTTTCTAAAAACTTTGGAATTGCTAGTGCCAACAAAGTGTAGCCTAAGTGTCCTCGCTAATCCACTCTAGCCTCTTGCTCGTCTTCAGGCATGGTCATCCATGTCACTTAGTTGGTGATCCTTTCTAGTGTTCAATGCCCTTTGGAAATGGCCATCGTGTTGAGGTGCCAAGTGATATATTTATGTGAAATAGAAGAAAATTAGTTAGTGTAATTACAATACATAAACATACTTAATTATTAAAAGTTAATATATTTATAGCATTTATATTTCTTGTACTCCTTGAACATCAAGTTTTGAAAGTTTTGGGGGATATTGAGCTCAATCATGGCATCCCTCTAAAAGCAAATATACCATGCTAGAACTTAGGATGAGAGCTCTAATTCTCCCTCACCTAGTACTTGGCTAACTAAAGAATAGACTGTTAGGGATGCTGCTATTAATGCGGAATGATTAAGTGGAGCAATTGGCTGAGTGCTAGGTGGAGTGATAGATGGTGATGGAGTACCTACAGATAAAGTGAATAGTGGTAGAGACGAATAATGCTATTATGAGTGTAGGTGTAAGGAATGATGTAAGATGATCTCGCAGGAGCAAAAGAAGATAAAGGCGGAGCATTGTGGCATCTGGTAGGAGAAAGATATGGAGTAGGCATAAATTAATGACTAATCGATGAGTTGGTGGGAGATTAATCAGCTAGGTCAGCTAGCAAGTATGTTTGATGGGTTGGGGAATTTATCCCCCCGCCTCGACTAAAACCCTAACCTCGACCAACGGCAAGGGGACAAAAACCAAACTATTTTGCCATCTATAAAATCAAAACAAACATCACATGAGGACAATAACTATTATTATTATGACAACTTAATATTTACGTATATCAATGCATAAGAACAATCAATAACTAGATTCGATAAGGCACACTAGTTTCTATAAAAGTTTAGATAGAATATATTATTCATTAATTTGACAAATACCATAATACTCCTTTTCTAACAAGGAGTTGGTTGATATAATAGGGTATACTGCACTTAGAGGTAATGATAATTTAGTTATACTTGGATAGAATATACTTCATATTTAGTTAAAATTGAAGTTTACATATATAGAATATATCATTCATTCATTAGATAAATACTTCAGACTTTCTAGTGGCCAGCTCTATGGTTGTAATAAGAGAACAGTTTTAATGGTCCATTGATGTTGCAATACTTGACTACTTGTCATTTACAACAACATATTTGGGTAGACAAAAGGACTGAAGACAATTTCTAATGAATGAATGAATTTTTTAATAGAAATTTTTATTATAGAATATATTTGGCTATTTGGTTCGGTAATTATGTAATGATTCCTTGCTAGAAATGCCAGTACTGTGGAAAATTATTCTACGATCAAAATTATTCACTTGAGGTCAGCTTCAAGTAGATTTTCAACTTATGATTGTAGAATAATATTCCATAACACTGGCATTAATCTTTAAGAGTCATTACATTTGTCTTTGTTGGCGTTGTTAGAATAGCATTGTGAAGTTGATATGATGAAATTTTTATCTTTTATATTTCTAACTTTTGAAAATCTTTGACATAGATGGGGTTCAGATGAGTTTAAACGAGAAGTTGGTTTGGTATAATAAGTTATATTGTAATTAGTGGTTTGAAAAACTTTGAGATAGAATATACATAATTTTTAGTTAATTTTTTAATCATTTGAGTTCAAAATAATTTGTAAGATAACCATTTAGAATAAGATAGAATTTAGTTTCAATTCATAAGCTACCTTGGTTAATATTTCAGGTCGTCTAAGTTATCCAATATGATTCTTTTTAGATTATTCAGCTTGAATAGTATTTCTTTATGATTTCAACATTGATTATCGTTTAGTAAGCTACCTCAGCTATTTAAAATAGTTTAAGTAATTTGATAAGTTATCCGAAACTCAATTCTAAACTAAAAGGCCTCGTTTGCTTTAAAGGATTGTATATGATAGATACATAATCCAAATAATCCAACCTCTTGATTAGTATACTTGGAATTCATGATTGATAAGTTGCCTAGTATTTATTATAATTAATTCTAAATAATCCTATAAGTCATCCTAATATGCATTTTCAAAACACACTAAAATACAAAACTAAATAAGTAATTCCAGTAAATCAACGTATATTTCTAAATGTACTAACATACAAAAATAATTAAATAATTCCAATAACCAACATGCATTTCTACACAAGTAATTATTGGAAACTAAAATATATTTCTAAATAATTAATTTCTAAACCAACATGCATTTCTACACAAGTAATTATTGAAAAACAAAATACAATTCTAAACCAACATGCATTTCTACATAACTAATTATTGGAAAACAAAATACATTTCTAAACAATTAAATTTCTAAACCAACTTGCATTTTTGTACAAGTAATTATTGAAAAACAAAATATATTTCTAAACAATTAATTTCTAAACCAACTTGTATTTCTACACAATTATGATTAAAGAAATAAAGATATTACAAAATTAAGGAAAATAACAAGAGCATGCAACGGTGTGTTCAATGGGGGCATGCAAGCGAAGGCAACGGGGAAGCGGCGATGATGGCATGGATGTATGGGCAGCAACAGGAATGTTTACAGTGGCAGCAATGGGAGTGTTGACAGTGGCAGAAAATGCCAAGGAAGAGGGTATGGCATGAGTAAGAAGAAAGAATTGGGGAAGAGAGGAAGAGAGGAAGAAGAGGGGCTATGATCGATTTAATTGAGATTTTCCATTAGAGAATAAGCTTTTTAAAATAAGATAAATTCACTTTTCTGTTAGAAGACCATTGAAAAATGTATTCCAATGGAAGTTTTTCAATTATCTTCGCACCTTTTCCCGCCAAATACCTCCAAATTTACAGACAATATTTTGATGGTTTTCTAATGATAATTTCGAATTGTATTCCCTCATAAACACATTGGAAATCCTTCAAAAATTTCTGGGGGATGCTTTCCATCAAAAAATTAATATTTTTTTGTAATGCGATTCCATCTATCCATCTAGACAAATTAATACATTCTACAATAATGATTTCAAGGTTCCATATGAACTTAAAATGTATATTTAAGGGATTACTTAGATGCATGGATTAATTTTTTAAATATATATATTTAGGTTAAATATATAATGAAGAATATAAAATAAGACACTAAATAAAAGTAGAGAATTTGAACAAGTAATAATTAAACTCATCAACATTATATTATGATTCAAGTACATTAAAATCCCAAAAATTTTAATTTAACCAATATTGACAATTAATTCACAAAGATGGTAAAAAGGTTTTCATTCCAATTCCAATTTATAGCTATCATGTGTATGAAATACCATAATAGATAGATAACTACAAATAATATGAGTAAATAACTAATATGCACTAAGATATGGAACAATTAGTTGCCTATAGACAATTAATTCACAAATGAAGAGAAAGTTAGTCATGACATGCTTGACTCTACCATGGAAGGTGGGATTGGCAATAAGGTATAGCTTATAGATGGTATCAAGATGATCACACAACATAATCAACACAAGAAAAATATGAAAATGAAGCTATGAAAATAAGGACTGTAACTACTAAAGTTCAAGAGCAATATTTGCAAGGGACTTCAATATTCAGCTCCAATAGAGAAGCATGGTTCTTAGGAATAGTCATGGGGATCAGAACAAAGGCCATCATTTGAGTTTCATTTCAAAGTCACGGAACAATCGCAGCAATTCTGCTCATTTTGTGGTTTAAAGCATAGTTCAGAGGAATGATTGTAGGGAATGAAATAGAGGCTACCATTCTAGCTCCATTATAATGTTTTGGAATGGTCGCAGTCATTCTGCTCATTTTTGTTTTAAAATACTCTATAATTTTTATATTTTATATTGGTGTATGTTAAATTACTAAAATATTTGTACTTAGAAATTTAAAAATATACATAAAATTCAATTTTAAATGAATGAAGTAAGAAGACAAATTAAAACAATACTTCAAAATGATAAAGTAAATATAAAATTGAAAAAAAGGAAAGGAAAAAGAAAAAGAAGGAGAAGACAACTTGTAAAAAAAGAGTCTCTACAACACCTCATTAGCTATCCCAACCTTTCCATCGATTTGCCACCTTTGGCCCTAAGCTCCATTTCATCTCCTTTATCCAAACTAATTCTACTAGCTTCCAATGTTCCCAATTCTACAAATTACCAATGTAAGCTTGCGAAGGCCTAACCTACCTGCACTACAACAACCACCACACCCCAACCACAACCTCTCCTAGATGAAACCTTAAGGCCTATTGAAATCAAGCCATTCCACAGCATTTAGGCCATTATAATTCAAAAAATTTAATTGTTACAACACTCTAGCTAATTTTTCAGAGTGTTGCGGCCTATTTCAGTCATGGCCATTCACCACTATTGTGCTAGAACCCCAAGCTCTGTTTTGGTTCTAGGATAGCCATTTCAGCCTATTTATTGGGGTTTCGGTGAACCATGTAGAAAAGCAAGCAAATGATTTTATTTCTTAGAAGATAGAAGATAAGGTTGATGCTAATGAACACTACAAATCCACTCGATCATGGACATTTGATTGTCAATAGAGCTGGTTAAGTGATCAGAATCATTAAAAGTTTCCAAGTGAGTCAAAGGAGAAGGTGACAAATGGTGAGAATAAGTAGTTATGTGTTGTAAGTTATGAAAAATGCATTTCACATTGACCCAACACTTGTTAGTCTAAAATTCCATAAACTGGCAAGATTTATTCATAGAGAATGTAAGGGAAATTGCCATTTGCATCCTTTAATTTTGACCTATATGCTTTTTGGTTCTTCTTGATTTTGAATTTTATTTTAGCCCACAAACCTACAAAATTCTTATAATTTTAGTCTTTTGGTTTGAAATTGGCACATCTAGACTCAAATTAGGTTAATTAAGTAGAACAATTAGGGGAATTATGCTACGTGTACCCAAATACCACGTCATTAAAAAAAGGGTGATCACCGCTGCTACCCATGAGGTTTGGCATAATTATGAAACAATTCTTGTATTTTTAAAATTTACAAAAACCCCCTAAATTGATAGACTGGCTGTAAGGTGGACACAAAATGAGAAAATTCAAAAATATCCCTGATGAAAAAATAATTAGAAAAAATAAAAATGATGAAAATTGATTTTGATGGCTACAGTCCTTAATGCCCCTCTTTGTGTTATTATATATCAAAATTTTGAATTACATTAAATAGCACATATATACATATATGATAATAACGTATTTACATAGTTAAAATTAAATAACTAAATTATTAATTAATAAAAATAACAAATAATAAATTAAAAACTATATTAATTAAGAATAAATAAGTAAAAAAATTTAAAATATGTATTTTCAACTAAGTTATTTATTAATTGAAAAGGATAAATTTTTTAAATTTCATTACATTACTAATCAAAACAATATCATACCTAAACCAAAGATATTCAAAACAATTAATATATAATATATGTATCTAAAATTACAATAAATAAATAAATAAATTATTAATTAACAAAAATTAAAAATAAAAAAACTATATTAATTAAGAATAAAGAAGTAAAAAAATTAAAATATGTATTTTCAACTAAAATATATGATGCCCCCTATTGGGATGACCCTTAGTTAAGGCGCCATTCAATTCAATCTTAATTCAAAATCCATAATAAACAATAAGCCCTCAAAATATTTCAAACTCATCAGAAAAAGCAGTGAATTTCGAACTTAAATGACCTCAACAAAAGTATTAGAGGTAGCAACACACTACAACTTAATCAACCTTTAAAAAATACTATGACAAACATGTAAGTTCCAAGTACATACCATCAATATTTCTGAAATGTTTAACATAATATATATACCCTGCAGATGATAAATTTAGACCTAACATATCACAACATCTCTTGAGTTTACAAACAAGCCTAAGTATGCCCAAAGCAATACACAAGGCTATTCGAGTACAAAATCATATTTGCTGACCCAACTGGAACTCCAAGCTTATCATTCAATCCTGTCTGAGAAAAATTAAGATAAAATGGGTGATAAGTCCAAAGAACTTAGTGAGGAATATTTATAATAAGGAACAACAAGGATCTGTTGTGGACAAATCAACCCAACAGATCATCACTTAATATTTAGTATAGAAACATATCAAGAACAAATAGAACAAACAGTAGCAAGATCAATAGATAGACAATAACAATTATGAAGAACAAACCATATCAAATTTAAGATTTCTAGTAGGTACTAGCTTGAGGTTGTACTAGTTGGCTCGAATGCCCTGAGATCATCTCAACCAATCCTGCTTGGGAGGTATAGACCAACTAAACTAATCACAGTTGGGAGGAAATATAGACAACTTATTTGACCTGGACAACTGCTCAATCTAGACCAAGAAACTTTACCACCCTTGATGCTCCATGAGTAGGGTACAAACAATTAGAATATGAATCATAGCATAATGGACTTATCAAATTCACCTTATCATAAGTTTCGAGCTTACCACTTATCCCTTGCACACAGCAAGAATTAACGTCTTGTTGCTTAATCTAAGAGTTTTGGGCCTACTGCTTATCTTATGTACACAGCAAGGATTAACGTCCTATCACTTAATATAAGAGTTCCGGGCTTACCGCTTATCTCATGCACACAGCAAGGATTAACATCCCGTTACTCCCAAATAAAAATCACAAGCAGTAATAGATAGCAGAACATATAGATAATAGATAACCAGATAACAATAGATAGGAACAAGTGCAAGACAAATAACAATCAGAAGTTTTAGGTGCCAAAACATATATGAATCAAAATCAAACTCAACAGATAACCCTCACAGGGGTGTACAAATCAGATAACAAATAACAGATAACAGATCATATTTCAAACAATCAGAATACGTACAGAAATAGAAAACCCACGCAGGGGCTTATCACAAAAATAAATATAAATATTTGAGGCCAACGTGGTAGAACCTCACAGGGGTTTCCAATAAATACGAATAAGTTTATACAAGCAAATAATCCTAAGTGGGAGAAACCTCACCTTTTGCAATCCCAAACAGCAATAGCCAAAAATTGATCTTATTGCTCATTGGTGCCTAGCTCATCGTCACCTAATCAAGAAAATATGCCACAAGTTAAAATTGTCCAGATTCAACATTCATGCATAAATCCCTAGTCAATTCCTATTCCAACATAATTTAACTTAAAATAATTCCCGATATCAAAATTTTTATTCAGCTTATTATTAACCAACATACGAGTCTAAAATCATATCTCCCATTACCCTATTTCTCGCATAGAAAAATAATCATCGAAATACCTATATTGACTTAAAGGCTCAACTTGGACAAAACTAACAACTGCAAGCCTGCATGCACACACACACACACACACACATATATAACATGCAATAATCAAACAAAAATTTGATCTCACTAACGAAGGCTCAAAATCACAAATTGAAAACACCAAGATAATCACCACGTCAAGACGAAGAGACTGTCACTTTGCTGCTGCTAGACAGCCATCGGCGGCTACCATCTACTGCTTCCTAAAAACAAATCTTTACTGCCAGATTGTTCCTCTCATCGCAAGGATTCTAACGCCACCTTTCGTTTCTAATTCTAAGCAATGTAGACAACGAAACGGGCCAAAAATTGCCAACTTCTTCCTATATCCGTTGAGCTTCGATCACTACCTTACCACCGATGGAATTGGCATCAATGATACCATTGTGATCCTCTTGTCAAGAGCTTCCTAACCCTACCCTCGAAAAGGAGAATGGTCACCAAAAAAAGAGAAACCCGACAACTACCATGACAAGCTCTTCTCGATTCTCCCCCGTTTACTGCTGGTCTGCCGCTCAGTTGGTGGTTTTGAGGTGTGGAAGGTGTTTGTTGTGTTGAGGGGAAGTGTTTAGTGGTTTGGAGTGGTGAAAAAAAAACCTGCAGGAGATGATGGCCAGAGGTGGTGGTGCTCTCGGTGAAGAAGGAAGGAAAAGAGAGGAAAAAAAAGGAGAAGAAAAGGAAAGAAGGAAAAAGAAAGAAAAAGTAGGGGAGAAAGAAGGCCTAGCCCATTGACAAAAATTTGACTTTTTTTTTCATTTATCAATTTTTGTTTTATAAAATTTTTAAATTATGTAATTGTACCCCAAATTTTTAGAAAATTGCAATTAGCCCCAATTTATTCGAAAGCCAACACAATTGAGTCTACAAAAATTATAATTTGGCCCACAAAACTTTTAAAATAATTAAAATATGAAATTCATAAAATTTTTAAATAACGATAAAATTGAATATTATAAATAAAATAAATAAAATTTTAGGGGTGTTACAAAATATTTGTTAATTAAAAAACCTAATTTTTTAAATTTTATTATATTATTTATCAAAATAATATTCTTACCTAAACCAAAGATATTTAAACTAATTTATATATTTATTCTAATAATAAATCTATGTAAAATAATTAATAAAAATTAATTAATTTAAAATATAATAAATAAAAAATTAAAAAATATTAATTAGGAATGAATAAATAAAAATTAAATACATATTTTAATTAAATTATGTATTAATTAAAAACAAATGTAAAAGAAAAAATTAAGTCCCCCTCCTGGCACCTCCCCTCTCCTTTATTTCACCAGCCATGGCTATGACTACTACCTATGGCAATCAACAGCAGAGAACAATTTGGCCACCCTACTACTACCTCCATGGCAGCATCAAGTTACGAGCTGCCTAGCCATTGCAAGGTAGTTGGATTGTGTTGTTGTTACTGGTACCAGAAGCCATGCCATGGCCAAATTTGGCCAATAGGGGGAGGGAGAGAAGGTCAGGGATAAGGGTGGGGTGTGTGTGTATATATATGCATAAGTATATATTATTATTATTTAATCCTTGTACTATTTTAATGTTACTGTTTAATCCTTCAATAACTTAAAAATATGATGGTACAGCCCTTAAGGGTATTTGCAACATGAAAATAAGATCAGAATTGGTCAAAAATGAAGTAATTAATTAAAAGGGTATTTTTGAAATTTCAAATGGCAAATTTAAAAGCAAATTTCAAAAACACTAATGGCAAGCAACGATAGGGTTAAATTGTTGTACAGTGACAAACCTCAAAGGATGTTTTGTAATTTTAAAAAATACGAGGACTATTTCGTAATTATGCCAAACTTGAGGCCATAATTCACCCTTAAAAGAATTCTACTTATCATGCCATACAAACCAAAATTAGTGGGAAAACCAATTTTCACGTTTTCATAAAACATTTTCAAATAACCAAAAAGTATTTAAAATAATTATATAAAATTATAAATTTACTTTATTGTGTATTAATGCAAGTATATCTATATATTTTATTTAATGTATATGATATATATAACATATACTTATATATTATACAACATATACATATTTATGTATATGACACCTTTTCTCCTCCCACTCCCATGGTTGCACCCCTACTATAGGTGGCTACCATGACCAATGCTGGCCAAGTGATCGGCTGAGTAGAGGCCCTCGTTGTGTTGGCCATGCAGCTAGCGGTGCAAGCCCTGGCCAATTTCTGGCCATGAGCAATGCTTCGCAGTAGCCTAGCCAAGCTGTCGCCATGTTTAGCTAACCATGGGTGTGGGGATGGTGGGGTAGGTAGAGGATGGGTTGCTTTTAGGGCAAGGGTTTTGAGGTTGTAGTGTTTTTTTTTTTCAAAAAAAAAAATTTAATTAATTTATTTTTGATCTATAAATAAAATTTATTAATTTATTTTAGATATATAAGATAAATTACATTTTTAAGATGAGATTGAAAAAATTCTGAATTTTACTTTTTTTAAGTTTTTCTTCTTTTCTTTTTTCTTTTAAAATTATATTTTAAAGATGAGATTGGAATTTTTTTTTAATTTTATATTTTTTTTGTTTTTCTTCTTTTCTTTTTTTTACTCTTAATATATGGTAATTACAATATTGCCCACAATTTTCTCCTTGGAAGTCAAATATGTGATGTGTGCAATGACATGGAAGATGATTAAGTGTGCATGTGGCATCCAGTATATGTGTCAACTTTTTCCCAACATTTTAGCCCAATTGAGCCAATTTTGAGTCCACTGAGCAAAATTCAACCTTAAGGACTAAAATTACAAGGATTTTGTGAGCTTGTGGACTAAAATAAAATTTCAAAATATAAAAAGTTCAAAATGCATATGGGCCAAAGTTAAAGGATGAAAATTAAAATTTTCCCTATGGACCATAATTACCAAATTCGCGGTTACTCTATGGTATGCAATAGGGTAGAGTACATTGTACATCATTTTACTAAAAATATGATGTGAAGGGGTAAGCTTAGTTGATAAGCTCTTTTGATATGTGGTATACTTAAATAATTTACTTAGTATGCTCTCAATTGAAATTTTAAAAGAAGTTAAAAAAATAAAAAAACTTATATAAGATAGAACCATTCACATATATTTTATATCGACACCAAAATAAAGAAAATGTAAAAACTTAAAATTAATTCAAATTCACTCAAATAAACATTACAAACATGATATAATTTCTTACATGATACGAACCAAAAAAAGGAGAGAGGGAGAGAGAGAGAGAGAGAGAGAGAGAGAGAGATTATACCTTCCATGTCTAGGTATTTCTTTAGACACACTGTGCCGAAATTGTGCACAATGTATCTATTGAAAAAAGGAAAAGAAATTGTTGAGCGTGTTGCTCTGCTTGATGTTGTTATCACAAACAAGCTTGCATAGTTGCTTAGCCAGGAGGATGAATGAGCTCTTAGTTCTATTAATGGATACTATTTTCTGTAATGCAATATTACCATGCTTTTAGGCTATAAAAATATAAAATTTGTGACATACAATGAAGCGGCTTGATCTATTTGAGATTTAATTTAACATTCAATTGAAAGCAATCTGTGCATGTTAAGTTCAATTCATTTGAGTTCAATATATATATATATATATATATATTTCTTTCCCTTTCGTTTTTGGTTGCTTTCTTTGGTAGTCTTTTTTATGCTCTTAAACATCTTTATTTGCCTTTGGAGTTTCAGAATAATTAGCATCCAATGATTCATATCTCATTTTTGCTAGTGTTGTAGAAGATTCCACCAAATAAGTATCATTCAAATCCATATCCCAATTCCTGCAAGGTTCATGCTTCTAGCTCTCACAAAATCTTCATAGAAGTTGAATATTGGAATGAATAAAGACTAGCTTATCAGCTCTTCAGCAATCCAGTTTGTTCCTCTTTACATTATGAATGTAGGAATAAGTATTCCAAGCTCTTTCAGCTAAGAAGCTGCTTATTATAGGCTAAGATAATACCTTCTTTGCAACCCCCTCGTTTTGGAGTTTGAGACCCATAAGTTGACTGCCAATCAGTTTCATCCATGGTTACAACATCCAATTGTGTTGTTGGCATTGCATAAATGTTTTTCTTAATGTGGAAAGTTGCAAATTGTTCGCATATAAACTTTGTTTCTCCATTTTCAGCTATCTTTGCAAAGGCTTTCATTACACTTTTGATAACTTCTACATCTTGATTTGGAGCTTATCTAGGTTTCTCTCCTGAAGTTGAAGTTGCAAGATACTAGTCATAAAATTTGGGTGTCAATGCAAAGCTAAGGTAGTGAATAGTGTAATTCATCTTTGTCCGCCTTTTTGTAATAATTTCTTCCATCTAACTGGAACATTCTACATATTTGTTGTTCTTCATTATCTCTTGCACTTATCCAAGCATCATATTCATTTTTTTCATAGATTTCCTCAATCTTTGAGCCTACACCATCACGGAGCTTAACCAAAAATAAATTGGCCTTGTTATCTTAATCACATTTTCAATATTTTCCCAAATATCTGCATCACTAATTGTATTAGCAACCAGTGAACCCATCAATCTTATATTTTTATCTCCTCATTTTACTAATACTTTCCATGAATTCAAAATAATAGCTGTAGCAAGAGCCTCTCTACAGTCGTATAACCTTTTCAATAGATTGTAGCGTGATGCAAATCTGGTCTTTGCATTTAATAATTCAAACCCTAAATTTGCTCTAAACATCACTAACGTATGATTATGATTAATAATGTACTTAACAATTGCTTTTCCTTGTTTTTACCTACTCGTTAACCATTCAAATGCAGATGCAAAATCATTGAAAATCAAGTTCAAAGTATGAACCACACAAGGAGACCGATATTCGTCACAATGTACCTTTTCAATCTCTTTTCCAGCTACTTTGCAATTTGATGCATCTCCGTCACTCCTTGTAGAACATTAGATGACCCCATTTCTTCATTAGCTCTGAGCAAATACTGAGCAATGGCATGTCCACTCTTCTCTATTCCATAGAAGTCATTAGCATATATTAACATTGTTTAGCTGCTATTAATAGCCAGAACATTTATTAGTAGCCTATGCTTGATATTAGTCCATATGTCTAGGACAAACGACATGCGTTCACTATACCAACTACCTTTGGCTGGAGCTAAGTCCATTTCCATGCTTTTTTTTACACTCGTCCAATAGAATAGTTCTTGCTTTCTCAAAAGATGGAGCTTTGTAACCTTTAGGTCTGTTATTGATTGCTGACACCACTCAACAAATTGAGGATTTCTCAAAATATTAAAAGGAATCATATTTGCACATAACCCCCCTCATCACATTTCAAATCAACTTTATCTCTTTCCATAATGTGGAAAGCAGCTTGAATAGATTAGAGCATTTTCCAGCTTCTTTTTGGATGATGGTTGAACATTTTAAAGATGAAGATTCACTATCATGCTATGCTTTAATAACTCTTTTTCTAATTCTTTCAAACTCTTCCCTATTTCTTAGTAAAGCTGGAATGCCTGCTTTCTTCCCACCTAGATAACTGAAAAATGGTAGACACTACTAAAAAAATGTCTTTTTGTGATGGAATTTGCAATGGAAAAAATTCATCACTAAATCTTTGGTTGCAATAATTTTGGACGGAGTTTTTTGCAATGGAGTTTGCAATAGAATTTTTTGACGCAAATTTGCAATGAATTTGGTGTTTTTTGATGGATTTTTCCATCGCAAATCCATTGCAAATTTGGTAATTATAATTAAAAATAAAATAAAATTTGCGAAAAAAATTTTCGTTGTAAAATTTTAAAAAGCTTTTTTTTAAAAAAATATACACCTCCTATCAAATTAAAATCTATAATTACCCAATATCAATAATATTTTGTATTACATACAAATCATCCCATACACTAATATTTAAATATTATTTTACATAAAATCACAATAATTTTATATCACAATAAAAATCAAGCCCAATAATATAAAATTATTCAATATATAAATCAAGCCTTAACTAAGATATAAAATTTACAAAATAATGCCAAAAAAATTATCTTACAAGGCTTACACTAAATTTTAATGCCTCGAGACATCCAAGCCTACAATATTAAAATAAAAACAAAATTACAATAATAAAAAATAGAAACATAAACTAAACTAATAAACAATTCAAAATAATAAATCAATATATAAATTCAATACATAATCAAATCATAATCGAGCATAAAAATTCATAAAATAAAAATTCAAATCATAATCAAACATATAATTCACAAAAAATAAATCTAACAAAATCTAACAAATAATCCAATATAAATGCATAATCTAACACATTATTCAATATATCGAAACATACATCTCAGTATAAACCAACATATAATTTAATACAAATCCAACATAAAACTCAAATCCTAATTGCATACATAATTAGCAAAATCTAATACATAATTCAATATAAATGCATAATCTAAACACATATAAATCTAATAGATAATTCAATATAAACAAACACACATCCAGCATAAACCAACATATAATTTAATATAAGTCCAACATATAACTCAAATCCTAATCAAACATATAATTCACAAGCTATCAATCTAACAAAATCTAACACATAATTCAAAGTAAATGCATAATCTTAACACATAAATATAATACATAATTCAATATAATCAAACATGCATCTCATCATAAACTAACATATAATTTAATATAAATCCCACATATAACTCAAATCCTAATCACATATATAATTCACAAAATATAAACCTAACAAAATCTAAAATTTAACATATAATTCAATATAAATGCATATCTAAACACATATAAATCTAATGCACAATTCAATATAATGAAACATACATCCAATATATAATTTAATATAAGTCCAACATATAATTCAGATTCTAATCAAACATATAATTCGCAACCCTAAGTATGACATGATTTAACTTAAGAAACTTATATTGTTGTTTTTGGATATGTAAATTTGAATTTTTATTTTCACAAAAATTATGAAAAGAAATAGTGATTTTTTCTTTTGCTATATTTTTATTCATTGGCATGTTCCCAAATCGTTTTCATGGGCTTCCAAAAAAATGTCTCTATATATTTACCTTCCATAAAATCCAAATTACACAAAAAAAGGAAAAAAAAAGACTCAACATAATGAGTAGCATCATTTCAATTGAAAACAACTAATAATATTTATAAACACATTATATAATGGTGTATAAATACTTCCCCATATGTCCATCATCATCATGTAGGCAGTTACAGATCAATTAGCAAAAGAATGAGAAGGCTCCACCCCTTCTCCCAACAATGCATCCTCCTTCGCATTTCTGCCAATTTTATACATTTCTAATATATTGTACTAAAAAAATATTTAAAATCAAAATAAGGTACGCAAATTTACCTTTAAATGCTCTATACAGCTCAACACTTACAGAAGATATCCACCACCATTGAAATAGCCTACAACATTAAGCACATGTTACAAGTGCATATATTTAATCATAAATCATAATTCCATAAACTAAATTAAAATTTGAAAATATAATATATTTCAATATATAGTACCATAAAATTAAGTCAACCCAAAATTCTAATAAAATTTTTAATTGAAATAAAAATATAACTCTAACAAATATAACTACATTAAATATGAATATAAAATTTACCTCAAATTTTAATTAATATATAAATTATTATTTATGTTAAATCAAATTATATTACTAATACATAAATCATTTTGAGTTTAACTAACACATAAATCAAATTTTAACTAACTTGAATAATTAATTGAAACATAATGGAGATAACTAAAATATAATCAAATATCTTAATTAACATATAATCAAACGTAATCAAATTTTAACTAAAATATAATCAAACATAATCAAATTTTAACTAAAATATAATCAAACATAATCAAATTTTAATATAGTTGTGAGAATTACCATAATTAATGGAGATAGAGCAAAATATAAATTCTCCAAACCTAAAATATTAAACAAACAACTATATTAGCATTTTTAAAAATTAAAATTATTTTTTTAAAAAAACTATATATAGTAGGCCAAATTTGACCGACCAAAAGCTAGTGCACACCAGTTGGTCGGCCAGCCAATTTAACATTTAAAAAAAAATGAAAAGAAGAAGATGGGGAAGGGAAAGGGGAAGAAAGAATTTTGATTTTCAAACATTTGTGTGGGTGGGGAACTAGGGAAGGAGGGTTTTAATTTCCCCCATTCAATAATTTGCGATTGATTTAAATTCATCACAAATATTTTTTTTTTTTCACTTTTGCGATGGATTTTTTCGTCACAAATGATTTTTCTTTTTATTTTTTTCCACTTTTTGCAATGGATCTCAAGCTGTCACAAAACTACAACATTTGCGATGAAAATATTCGTAGCAAAAATTAACATTTGCAATGGATTTTTCTGTTGCAAATTTTTTTTTCATTTTTATTTCTTTTTTACTTTTTGTGACGGGAATTTTTGTGATGGAAAATCTATCGCAAAATCCATCTCAAATTGTGATGAATTTTTTCTGTTACAAAACAACATTTTTTTAGTAGTGAGAATTCTATTGTACATGCTCTTATAGTCATTTCTACAATATTTGCATGTCCAATTTTTCACTCTTTCAGGATTTTTTTCATTAAAAACACCTCTGTGAACAACTTTGTTTGCTAAAGAAAGCAAATTCTTTGTTTCTGCACATTGCTTTGCTTATGATGTGAAGTATATTCAATAACTTGTTATAGTTGTACATGGGATGCTTCGTCATCACTAGTTTCTTAGCTCTTGATTTCATGACTCTCTTTGATATGTATTGTCAATCTTGACTTGTCAAGGATCAGCCAAAACCTATGAGTCTAGGAAGAAGGGCTTTGCAAATGCAATGGCTTCTAACCTTGGACTCTTATTAGAAAGGCAAGGAATGAAAATCTCAACCTTGGCCTTCTATTTGCTCGACAACACCCTCGCAAGTCAAATGCAACCAAAACTATATAGCTCAATAGCTCATTTAACTCTTTAGTCACGACATGAAATAGCTAACTAGGAGTCACAACTCTTCCATATTTAATGCATCTGGATCACCTAACACCACCTTTTGTAATCTTTTCAATACCCCATGTACGGGTCAATTGGTCAGCATTGGCTTGGTTGAGTTGTCCAAACAACATTTTTTTTCCTCACAAAAAGGATGGGCACATAATCATTAGTTGGGGTAGTCTAGCCATTTCGATCCCAACCTTGGCACCTATAAATATTTGGTTTGGAAGCTAAACTCAGGAACGTATTCTAATCACTCGCTCTAGCTCTTTCAGCTATCCTTCACCTTCTTCAGCTCAGTACTGATTTAAGTATCGAAGAGCCTTAGACAATGGCCACCTTGGCAAGTCTAATATATGCCTTGAATTGTAGATCAACCTCAAGCAGATTGAACACCAGCTTACTCTACCTCACTAGTTTGATGCCTAATCTTCACTTTGCCAAAAACTATAACATCACCCTTCAAATGAGAAAAAAAGTGTAATATCATATGTATATATAGAGATAGTTGTATGGTGTGGAAAGCCTTGCATTAACTATGAGTGGTTTAGCTAAATTAATTTCTGCCCCTTTTTCATTTCCAAATGTACTTTTGGTTGATACTTTGTCTTTCAATTTTTATTATTTCATGTATTTTTTACTTAATCCTGCATACTTTGTGTCTGTCTTTTTGTTTCGCTATGCATTTGTCTCTTTGTTTATCTTTTCATTAATTACTTTAAGTACCAATGCTATGTAACACTTTTTGTATTCTAAAGCTAAATATAATTAAAGGATTTTTAATATATATATATATAATTTTTTATTACTATAACAATACTGTTTCACTTTTTTATTTGATGTATATGAGAACTCTATAAAACATATTAGAAAGGATAAGAAAATTCTTATATACTAATATACTTTAATCAAGATTTTCTTATGCATAATTTTTACTTTGAATAATGCAATTTGCATATTTTAAAGTACCAATTCTAGTGCTATAGAATACTAATGGGCAAAAGTACTAAATTTTAATTCCAATTTGCAGTATCATAGGTAAGAGAGAGGATTAGGTACAACTATTGGTCTAGATAACTGATGACTAGGTATTTGAGGACTCTAACAAGCAGTCTAAATTTTGTTGGACCAACAAATGGAGCCCAAAATGTGTAAAGAGCTACTTAGTGGTGGATAGAGGAGTATTTATTGGATTTAGTTTTCTTGTACCTAATTTTCACAAAAGACAAAAGATATTGGCTAAGAAATAGGCTATGAGATGACCAAATTGCATAAATCTAAAGTAGTGTAATGCATCAAGATCTTCAAGGTAACATTCAATGTAGAAAAAAAAAATATATAAGCTAATATGTGAAGAAAAATGTCAATGTAAATTAAAATAGAGTATCACAACTCAAAAGAGGAAAAGAGGACTATCAAATTAAGAAGATGTAAACTAATCTTCACTTGAAATCAAAAGTTGCGACTTGAAATTTATGAAGCTTGAAACCATGTTAAAGGGGCCTCTTTGGGGTTATAGAGATTTATTAAGCTAGCAATATAGTAAGGATAATTAGAACTGATAAAAAATAATAGTTGAGATATGGAAACCTCTTCATCAATGACTTTGCGAAGGAAGATATTGATGGCAAGTTGATGAATGTGCCAACAAAGATAAACAACATGAGATAGAAGGAGATACATGGTAATAGATTTGACAGTGGGACTAAATATCTATTTATAATCAAGGTGTTCATATTAATAAAAGCCCTTTACCATAAGACAAGCTTTATAGCACTAAAAGAAGCCATTAGGATTCAACTTAATTTTAAACACCTATTTGCAACTTATAACATTCATGTTAGTAGATGTAAGAACTAGTGACCAAGTGCCATTACATTAAAGGGCCATGAACTCTTTGTCCATTGTCATATGCTACTTAGAGTGGTTTTGGCTTAAGTATAATATGTAGGTTTAAAACTAGATGAGGAAATCTAAGGCAAAAATTAGTGGGTTAGTAGTCAAGGGAAATCATGTGGCAGACATTTGCCCCAACTTCATGAGATCTATGCATAGAGTGAGGCAGGAAAAGGCTTGGAGGGAATAGGTGATAGATCAATAGAAAGTTTAATGCCATTGGAATTGAAAACTATGAGAAAAGATGGTAATTAAGTTTGAATAGGATAACAGGGGTGTAGTTAGGCAAAGTGCACTTTAGGAATCTAGAGATAATGGAAATGGAATGAAATAATTATCATTGGTATTAGCAAGAGTTTGGTGAAGTGAGACTTGTGAGCAAAAATAGGAGGGTAATTATATTAGGGATAGAGAAATTCTGGAGATGGTAGGAACTCATACTAAGATTTAGATGATGTTGTTCGGTGGCAAGGATAGTGGAGTTAGAGAAAAGCATAGATGGTGGTGTACGTATAGGTAGGAAAGTAGGAATTTGATCTTGGTAGCGAAATCTAGAAAGAGCCTAGTATTATACAAATGGGAAAATGATTCATTTAAATGAGCATGATGTGCAATGTAAAGTTGATTAAATTGGATTTGTTTTATTTTTCAATATTCAAACAAGAGCTTAAATATTTAGACAACAATTCCAAGGTGATGCACGAAGTATCAAGCAGCACACACAAAGTAAAGCGAAGCTTAATTTATAGTCACTATATGATTGTAAAGAAATCAAAGAGAACCATAGACTTTTAAGAAATGAAATATTCAGAGGTTTTTGAAAATTAGTTGAAATGGAGATTGACTTTGGGTGACTTGTGAAGCGGATGTGATTAATGAGATAAGCAATTATGTATCGAAAAACAAAGACCAACAAGATATTATTTAGTTAATAATGGCAAAAGGTAATGCAAGCATGCATATGCTATAAAATGATAAGCAAGCGTGTCATAAAGGTTGAAGTAATCTAACCAGTTGTAACTTCTTTCCAAGTATACCTCAATTTACCATATTATTTACTCTTAATAACTTAAATAAGTATTTGTAATAGGATCCTCTATGTTCTTTTGCAAATTGGTTGAGGTTGCACATCAGATGCATTAATGATAGGTTTTTCCTCTGTATGGAATGTGCACATGTCAAAAGTAGGAATAAAGTTAAGTATTGATTTGTACACTTTTTGCATCTCAACTCGATAGTATTGGTTAGTAAAGGCATAAGCCAAAAGTAATGTTGACGCAATACAAAATACGTGCATACTTGTAAGGCATTCTATCATCTTGTCATGCACTGCAAGAATAACTCCAATTTTGCAAATCCATAGCATATGATTTGTCATAATCAATCACCTCAAAACTCCAATCATTGTACTTGTTCACTTTGAAGGTATAAGAAGTCATATAATCCTCTAATGAGCTTATGAGATTCTTCTCATTATTAATAACTTATTTTTAGCTTCTTCGCTTGCTTGAAACAAAATTATTTGATGAGCTTATGAGATTCTTCTTGTTGATCATATATCATAACCATGATTCTAATTGTCTAGTGGCAACAATATAGTTTTTAACTTTTATCCAAGCTTCTCAGCATCCTAGAATGTTTCGTCCTCTCCATTGATGCAATAACTCCAAGCATCTATTGTGTCCCTTTATAAAATTATATCATTTTGGGACTCATTTGTGGAGAGAAAATCTTCTTTTATTTCACTTTCAAATAGGTGAACATTGTAAAAGAATGAATAACAAAGTCAAATGAGTAACAATTGAGATAGAAGTGCTAGAATATAAATAAATAAGTACTAAAACGCAAACTTCGATATTAATTATTAAACTGTTAAGTACAGTAATTAATAGTTAAAGTATATTATAAAAAGAAATAGAACATATAATAAAAATATTCTAATTTTAATACACTAGAAGTCTATTGAAAAATTAGCACAATATTAATATGAAATTAGAAAGTATTTACTTATTCATAAAGCAGACTTGCCTTCCTTGTCTATGGGTTCATTTTCCAAAACAACCATCATGTCAACAATAGCCATTTTCATGCACATATACAATTAAATCTTATTGCAAATGTCATCATCAATAATCAAACCGAATTACATTTTTGATGGGGGGCAATGCATTGCAATATGTTGAACTAAGGACTAATTTTAGATTATTTTCTTTGAAATTGAAAGTACAACCCCGTTAAACTCATGCATTCATTAATTGAGAAGACAGAGAGCTCCTCATTATAGACAACTTTTTAATAGTTTAATTTTAGCATCTTGCCTGCCTGAAGATATTTTTTAAGTTGAAACTAAAGAAAATTGAACTTTCTTCCTCCTCCTCTTTGTAGATGAAGCTACTATAACTTGCCAAACTTTAGAAAATTGGGTTCACTACAATATATAGAAAAATGAGGCTAGATAGATGAGGTTCTTCTTGCTAAAACTATTGTTAGTGATATGAGGGGAAAAAAATAGAGCCTAATATGTCAGAGAGAGAGAGTGCATTTTTCTAGCCTAAAGATACTTTTTAAGTTGAAACTGAAGAAAATTGGACTTTCTTCTTCCTCCTCTTTGTAGATGAAGCTACCAAAACTTTCCAAACTTTAGAAAATAGGGTTCACTACAATATACAGAAAAATGAGGCTAGATAGATAAGGTTCTTCTTGCTAAAACTATTGTTAGTGATAGGAGGGGGAAAACATTAGAGCCTAATATGTCACACACACACAGAGAGAGAGAGAGAGAGAGAGAGAGAGAGAGAGAGAGAGAGAGAGAAAGCTAATTTGGGTATAATATCATAGGGTTAAAGTGTGTGAACTAATATGAGGGACATCTTTATCCAATCAAGTTAGTGAGGAGTAAACTCTAAAAATTAAGTTCACATAGAGAATTAAAATTATAAGATGGATGTGTTGAAACTAAATCACAAATTGAAAGTGGCTTTTGATACTTTCATCCCTACCTATAAGTTTTTCAAGAAACTAAATGAGTTAGGTAATGCTTGGTTATGTTTTGGGGATGTTTTTATTATATGTTTTGAAAAAACGAATTTTAGAAGTGGGGTTAAGGAATGTGAAAGTAGTATTGGGGAATTTGATAGATTTTTGTTTATACTTCGGAGAATAATTAGAAGACATTTTGAAGAGTGTTTGTATGCTTATTTATGTTTTGGGAGGGAATATTTTTTTACTGTTGATATCAAATCAATTATTTTTTTATCTAATTAGTGGGGAGAAATTATAATTAAATACTAAATTTAATATATCCAAAATAATTGAAATGTATGTGAATGTAAATATGATGATTGGATATAATTTTAAAATATTATTGTAATGATTGGTTAAAATAGTGATGTAGGAGATGAGGGTTGATGATTCTTTGGTAAAGTAATTAAAAATGTTAGGGATATTTTGGGAATGTTATGAAAATACTTTGGGGGAAATTTTTGGTAGATATTTGGGAATGTTTGGGAATTTTTCCTCCCAAAATATAACCAAATACTACCTTAGTCATTCATATGATAAGCCACATTTATATAAAATATTGCCATGTTTTATTTTTTTTAATAATTAAATTCTATTTAATATTATGTCAATCTTTTTTCAAATTAAATGTTTTGTTATACTTATAATATTCGGTAAATGGCTCCCCCCCCTAAAATGTAATCATTTTGGCTCATTACCTCTCAATGATAACTTAAAGCCACTTCATCCCCTAAATTTAGAGTTGTCAAAGCACTTTGCCCGCCAAATACAATTTCTAGTAGATCATATGGTTGAAGAAAAGGCCATTCTTGTCATTTTCCCTTTTCCGCACCTTCCTCAGTATATTTATATGATACTTTACGTAATGCGTTACATATACATTCCCTTAAGAGTGCTATTAGTTTATAAAGTGTATTTCTTGCTAAACTAATTAATTAGGCAAAATTATAATTTTTGTCCTATAACTTCGCTCAATTTGCATTCTTTCCCTATAAATTGTAAAATTGAATTTTACTTCTATAAGTATTAAAAATTGTCAGTTTTAGTTTCTTTTTATTGGAGGTCAAAAAGGTGGCCAAAAAAGTTGAGGTGGCATAACGAGAGTGTACCCATTTTGAAATTTTGCTTGTGGGCAAAAATCCAGCTGATATGGCTAATTAGTTAAAAAATAAAAAAATAAAAGAAATACCAACTAGATATGATATATATTTATCTAAATGTATACATATATAATATATATGATATATATTATATAAACATATATATACATGTGTATTATATATATGTCCCCACTCCTCGCACCACAACACCCATTGGGCTACCATGGTAGCCATGAGCCAAACGGCCACTGGCCACCTGAAGCTAGCTAGTTGTAGGCCATGGCAACTAGCCTGTTGGCAAGGTAGCTGCCTAGTGACTAACCACGGGAGTGGGGTGCGTATCAATATTATTTTTTCCTTTTTTTAATTTTTATTTTTAATCAATTTATTTCTTAATTTACATATATAGATTTAATTATGTTATGATGATTATGTAAGTTAAAATTATATTGTTAATATCATAAATAATATTTTATTTTTTAATTAGTAAATAATCATAAATTATATATAAATATATGTGCACATAAATGTGTAATATATAAACATATGAGTGTGTATATATGTGTACATATATATATTATATCATATATTTGAAATAACAGAAAAAAAAATGATATAAGACACGTATGTTGCCGATTAAGTGGGGAAAAAGACAAAAAAAAGAAAAAAAAAATGCCCACTAGCCACTCCACTTAGAACATGTCAGGTAGGCTTTTGTAAACATGGCAAAAATTCAAATTGGCACACTCCTGGCAAGGTATGTCAACTTTTCCGGCAATTTTTTTCATCTACGGCAAAAAAAGAACTAAAAATGACAAATTTTTAATACATATAGGACTAAAATTGTAATTTTACAACTTATAGGGCAAAATCACAAATCGGGCAAAGTTACAAAATGAAAATTATAAATTTGCCAATTTATTATGTGTGTAAACAAAAGACTAAATTTGTTGTTAACCAAAAAAAAAATGTGTAGCACATGAGCACTTCATACTCTTTTATTCCTAATAAGCATAACCATTGTTTAGAAGAGTTACTAAGTTAATGATTCTAATTCTTTAAAAGTTGATTAAATAATCTTAGTATTACTACAATGAAACACAAGCTTTACTATTTCTTGAAAATATTTTTTATAAAATAAGAAAAATTTATTTTAAAGTAATAATAAAGTTAGTATTTTGCTTCTTTAATGTGATTGATTGAGCAATCTTATCAGACAACAAAATAAATCAATCATTTAAAGATGCCAATTACAGTGCAACCATCATTCTTACCACATTAATGAAAACTACAAATTCTTCTTACTAAAATACATCTATTAAAACTCATTCAATTGTATTTCAATCAACAATTAATTCTCTAAATAATAGGAGAAAGCAATAAGCTAATTGAAGGTGAGAAAATAATAAGAACCCTAGTATCCTATTGTTGTTGATAGATGAATTTCTTTATTTTTGATTTAAAAAATGTAGAAATGACCTTAGTAGTTGAATTCCTTTTTTTGAGTGAAAAAAGGATGAGAAAAAGTGAAAATGACAATAATAATCTTTTCTTTGGTCACATAATATGCTAACAATTGTATTTAAGGAGCAAAGTGTTCTTATGACTCTAAATTGAACGCATGAAGAGCGACTTTAATTTATTTTTAAAGGGTAAGGTGCCAAAATGATTAAATTTAGAAGAGGCAAAATGCTATTTACCCTATAATGTTCATAAAAACACATTAATATATAAATTGAAGTTAAAATCAAATTATGTAAATTTTTAAATATAAAATTATTATTTAATATAACTCACGAATCAAAAACTAATTTGAAAACTAAACACGTGTTTTTCTCTAATCTTGAATCAAGTACTTTGTGCTCTAGGGCACGTTCGGCCCTCGCATTTGGCTGACCATGCCATGCAATAGACCCACCACATGGACCGTTCCATTTCAGGTCCACATGTCTTGTCCGATTAATGACTGTTTGAACTTTTTTGCATCTTGGAGAATTGGACAAATCCTTCCCTCT
>JACGDI010005771.1:768425-797228 GCA_014898725.1 Jacaranda copaia
CCCCCTGGTCTTTTTTTCTTTTAACTTTTCTTTTCCAAAAATGGTAGGCAAGATTTTCCTTAGAGAGAAACAGGCACAAATTTCAATATAGAAAATGGAAAATGTAACGCATAATTTGGTATTATATTTATGTAATTTGCAAGAAAAATAAGTGACGTTATATTTATGTAATTTGTAGGAAAAGTAATTAACAGTCCTTGTAAATTCAAATTATAAAAAATGGAAAATGTAATGAGTAATGAATATATGATTTGATCCTTAACCAATTAAGACAAACCATTATGTCAAAAAAATTGCAGTCCATGATGTAAGAATAAAAATACATAGACACGCAATAATATAATAACTTTTGAAAATGTTATGATGTTCAATAATATATGCACATACTTATATATGCATATTTAGATTACATTATTTTACGTGTGTGTATCTATAAATAAATTTATTTATATATTTAGCAAAAAAAATTCAAAGAGAAAGAAATTTGTAACGGTGTGAAGTCTCCATAAGTATGACATGTAACTAATCATATCGTGTTGCCAAAAAGTAAATAAATAAACAAATAAACAAACAAAAGAAGTCAATTCTAAACAATGCAGAAGTTAACTTTAATAATATAATAATATATTTTAATACTCATTTTTGAGAAAATTTATTTTTTAGTAATTTCTGATAAATCCTAAATTTCGAAAAAAAAAATATGAAAAGAAACCAAATTGCACCCAATACGTATTTGATATGCTATGAATTTCGTATCATGTCCTTGAGTGTCACATTAGTTTTCTTTTTTTTTTTTTAATAAAAAGACAGTTTTAAAAAAAATCAAATCAAATATCAGTGTTCATATATAATACTTGTCTGATGTTATATAAAATATTTTTTTTTTAAAGTATCCACTATAAAATTACAATGTGATTTAGAATGGATGAAAATTTGTGGTCTGCAGCTAGACGATCATAGGATCCCACATAGAGGTAACTTATAAATCTTTATTCTATGAAGAATTAAAGGTTTGTTTTAGTTTTCATTTTCCATTTTTATCTTTTTCAAAATTTAAATTATATAGAACTTATGTTTAACTCATAATCAATAAAAAAATTTTAATGTTATTATTTTCATATAGATCTATATATCCTTTATTACTAGACCTACTTTTTTCATATACACCTTGTGAACATAAACAAGACCGAAATGTCGCAACTTCCATGAATTCTTATCTCTTACGAGACGTATGTTGTGGAAGCCCATAAATGCAGGGAAAATTTCTTCGGCCTTCTATTTTCAAAAACATCATATGCATTGTCTGAAGACATTTTTTTGTTCTATTTCTTTTTATGTATTTAATAGCAGTGGTTATTACATTACTATATCAACATAAGATTAAATAAGTTCGTAAATTAATTTGTTCATGTACCAATAACTAAATGGAAAATTATTAAAATAGAATTGTAATTTAAGTAGAACCAAAATTTAAGAAGTACAAGATTACATGATCAAAATTTTCTTTAAAAAACTTAGAAAAAAAAAAGAAAAAAGAATGCAAGTTACTGAAAAGCAAAGCTTGCACCAGTTACTACTTGCGTGGTGTATGTATTGAAACACTTCCAACAATAGCCACACAAGCAATCACTAACGATAATTGTACTATCTAATGACCTCCATGTGTTCTTTTTCTTTTAATTTTTAAAGAATTTTTGTCCTAGTTTTGTATTACCTAAAATTTTGTCCTACATTGCGTGAATTCGCCATATATAATTGCGGTCCTATTTTTATAATTTTCTCAATAACTAATTATATCTGTACCAAATAATTATGTATTGCAATTTACATATGTAAGAAATTTATAAAAAGCTAGACTAGGTAATCTAATTCCTAAATTGAGTTTGAATCTAAAAACTCATGTTTATAAAAGTAACGAAATCTCAACTTCCCTAATTAGATGCTACTGATTGGTGCAAAGGACTTCAAATTACTTAATTTGATGATGAGACCATATATTGACTTAATTAAAGGACTAAATTTTATGCATTATGTCCACTATAATTATGATCCATACAAATATATATATATATATATATTTTTATACACTTTCCATTATTTTATTCTTGGTTTCCAGGTTAATAATGCCATAAAATGGTAATTTTTTTCTTTGGATACTGTATCTATTAAAAACCAAAGAATTAGTAAATGCCTTTGATCAGGTATTCCATATCTAAATTTATAGCCTTAACTAATGCAATTCTTTTCATAAAAGAGGCTTATTTTTTATTAATTGCTTAATGAATGCTAATTAAATTTCTTTCTGTAATTGATTGAAATAATTAATCATTTAACAAAACAAAAATTTTCGAAGTAAGCCTTGCTTGCCTTATAAAATACAAGCCACATATATCCCTAGAACTCTCTTATTTTCCACTCAAAAATCCTGACTGGCAAAGCGGCAATTATGTCCAGTTTGTGTTGCTACTTGGCCTCTGTCTTCTGTCTTCTGACTTTGGTTCAGAATGCTGCCTCTATAGACTATGGAGCAGCCCTAACTAAATCTTTGTTGTTCTATGAAGCACAAAGGTCAGGGAAGTTGCCGGCCACCCAGCGCGTCCAATGGCGGGCAGATTCAGCCCTTAATGATGGCAAAGATGCTGGGGTAAAAACCATATCTTCATTTTCTTAAATTACATATGTGTAACTCTTCATACATTCATTAATTCTTCAACATTTAGCTTTCCCTCTAAGTAATTCTTTTGTCTAAATAATTACAAACTATTTTGCATGAATTAAATGAAACTAGAGATAGGTAGTGGTGGCACACTCAAAATTAGATTTTCTAAGACTCAACATATATGGATTAATTTTGTCACAGGTTAATTGGCCAAGTAACATAGTCCTTATGCTTATATACTTGAGATATAGAGTTTAAATCGGAATGGTTCAATGCGCAAAATATATATTTATATATGGAGCTGATACAAATTGACCCCATGTAATAATTAAAACAAGCAAAACACCTGCAGTCATGGAGAAAGTGGTATGCATGTTTTGAAAAATACATGGTGAGGTTTCGATGTTTTTTTGTCATAATCGGTGTTTTGCCTATTTCGATTAAACGATCAATTTATATTAGCTGTAGATATGTATATGAATAAATTCCATGTAACTGCTCTTTTGGACAAGTGGATGATTATAAGTATAGAATTTACCAATAAAGAATATTTTCACCGATTATAAATTTCATTTCCATGAACCAATTATGGCACAGGTTGATTTGGTGGGAGGGTATTACGACGCCGGTGACAATGTGAAATTCGGGTTCCCAATGGCGTTTACTGTGACAATGCTGGCGTGGAGTGTTGTGGAATTCGGGCCTCAACTTGGGGCCCGAAATGAGTTGTTGAATGCTTTGAGAGCTGTCAGATGGGGAACGGATTATCTAATGAAGGCCCATTCGGAGCCTAATGTGCTGTATGGACAAGTGGGAGATGGCGGGTCGGATCACTCGTGCTGGCAGAGGCCCGAAGACATGACTACACCCAGAACTGCATACAAGATTGACGAGAAGCATCCGGGATCCGACCTTGCTGGTGAATCTGCCGCGTCTTTGGCCGCTGCATCAATTGCTTTCAAGGGTTTAAGGCCTAGTTATTCGTCCAGACTTCTCAACCATGCAAAACAGGCATCTCTCTCTCTCTCTCTATATATATATATATATATATATCATGTAATTTCGGATAATTTTGAGGATAAACACTTATCAACTGCAATATTGTTTGATGACAGTTATTTGATTTTGCCACAAAATACCCTGGTCAGTACCAAAACAGCATTCCGGCTGGACAGTTCTACTCGAGCAATGGATATGAGGTCTAAATAGAATATACATATTGTTCCTCTTAGAATTAATTGTAAAATAGGATTGTAACTATGGTCAATTCACTGTAGGATTGGAATCTAGGATAGTGCAAAATCATGACTAAAACTCTTAAAAACTAGAAAAAATAAGGGCACAAGTCATTAAAAAGTACAGTCCTTGCCGGTAATTGTTTACATGGTGTTTGATTTAGTGTCCATGAATACACCATAAAGGTACCATGAAAGTAATCACCTGCTAACTGTGTTTTTTGGTGATGCATGTTATTTTTTTAATTTTTTAAAGAATTTTGGTCATAATTTTATACTACTGCAAATTTGATTCTATATTACAAATTGATCATAGTTAAAATCCATTTTTACAATTTTCTCTTCCTTTCATATATGTCCAATAAGGCAGACAGCTTGAGCTTGTTAGTAGAAATGTAGAATTGAAGTTTAAATTATTTTCAATTTGATTTTTACCTGAAGCAGACTTTGCTTAGCCTCAAAACTCGTACCTCAGTATATATTATAATATATATTTTTTATTTTATTAATATCACTAATATATGAATTCATGATGGTTTGTTATTTTGGTGTACTTATTTATAATAGTTTTTAATATATATGATGAATTAATAAATTTATAATTCAAAATTTTGGATTATAAATTTTTTAACATTTTATTAAATTAAAAACTTTGAGTTCCCAAGTTCAAACTTATGATGGTTCAGGACTCAATTGAAAATTCAATCTTCGTCAAACCAAGTTGAGTCAAAATCCAAATTTTCATGGGATTGAGCTTGTGTTTAAAAAAAAAAAAAAAATCAGCTTATCAAACTCAAATTTAAATATTTATGTTTCGAACTCAAACTTAATTACATGCTTGAAGATTTTTTTCAATCTTAATTAAGAGTTTGAGGGTGGCAGCAATTTTAAGATGCAATTTTCTTGCTTTACACAGGACGAACTGTTGTGGGCTGCTGCCTGGTTAGCACGAGCCACTAATGATGCCAGATACATGGATTTCATCACTAAATCTACGAATTCTGGAGGCACCAGAACAACGTTCTCATGGGATGACAAATATGTCGGTGCTCAAGCCCTTATCTCAAAGGTCAGGGAATTATAAATTGAAATGCTGCTTAAATAATCCTGTCATTCATATTATAAAGATTAATGGTATAATACTGAAGCAAATTTTCTTGTTACCGTGAAATGTAATTTCAGATCATTTTAGAGGGGAAAATTCCAGGAAATATCGGAAACTTGAATCAATTCAAGAACTCTGCAGAGCAATACATCTGTAACTGCATCCAGAAAGGAAACAGCAATGTACAGAGGACCAATGGTGGACTTCTTTGGTTTCAAGATTGGAATAATCTTCAATACGTTACAAGTGCATCTTTTATCCTCACTGCCTATGCTGACATTCTTTCTGCCACGAAGAATACTGTCCAGTGCCCTGGAGGTATTATCCGGCCTGAGGAATTGATTACTTTTGCCCGATCACAGGTACACAAATACATGTATTAATTCATGATCCCCATTACGCAACTTCTGCCCCACTACATATATTAATTCAGGATCCATCCCTAGTGCAAATAAATGGACAAATCTTTCATATATTTGCCATCATACGATAGGTGGACTATATATTGGGCTCAAACCCGAAGCAAATAAGTTATATGGTAGGTTTTGGATCAAACTATCCGAAAAGAGTTCATCACAGAGGAGCATCAATTGTGTCGATAAAGAAAGACAGGAGTCCAGTGACTTGCCAAGGAGGTTTTAGCGGATGGTTCCACAGGGATGCAAATAACCCTAATGTTCTTGAGGGGGCGGTGGTCGGGGGCCCAAATCATAGCGACGAGTATACAGATGTCAGGGAGAATTACCAGCAGGCTGAGCCTGCAACAATAAACAATGCACCATTTGTTGGTGTTTTAGCAAGGCTCGCCTGAAAATTATTCGGTCTACAACATGTATTGGAGTACGTTAGTGTAATGCTATTTTCAGAATTCTTACTTACCGTCAACCTGAGAACGAATGATCATCCGGGGGAGATTGGAAGTCTTCATTTCATAGTCAATTCAAGGGAAAAATGTACGCTATGTTGTTTTATATTTTTCCAAAAGAATTTCAACCTCAAAAAAATTTTAAAATGAAAGTATATTCTCCAAATTTTCTCTCAAAACACTTAAATTTTATCCTCAAAAAACCTCTCCCAATTTACCCATACTAACCCCACACTCTAAAAACCACTTCCACCCCCTCTTTTTGTCACTCCACCTACCACATCACACATTCATTTATCATTTTCTCATTTCAAACACCATACATATATATATATGTATATATATAAATATATATGAAAATATTAAAATTTTACTAGTAAAAATTCTAAAACTTATGTTTACAAATTTAATTAAACTAATTATCAAGAAAATAAATTAAATTTAATTAAATATTATTTATGTTATTACTAAATAATTCATTTATTGAATAACATATTAAATTAATTAAATTTACTTATTAATTAAATAGTTATTACTTATATTAAATATTTAATGTATTAATGAAACATTACAATTATTCATTTAATAAATAACTTAAGATGTTTTAATTTGATATAATAAATAAATTAATCCTCTTCAAAAAAATATTCTTCATTAAATATCAATCTTCACATTTATTTAAATTATAATAAAAAATTTGATTATAGGGTGATATTTATTTAATATTCTATTAAGTTTAATAAATTAATATTGATATGCTTAAAGTAATTATTGAGAGAAATAATTAAATTTATGTAAAATTATTTGATTATTACTAAGTAATTTATTTACTAAATAATGTATTAATTGAATAATAAATTAAAAGAAATTGCATAACTTATTAAATTAATTAAATTTATTTATTTAAATAACTTGTTATTTATATATTAATTATGTTTCATAGTTTATGTATAATTTAATATTATCCAACAGCTGATTAAAACTTATAAACCCTTGGTGCTGAGGACTCTAAGGTTAGTTTCTTATCTTTATTTTATTTTCCTTTGTGTTACCTTAGCCTAATGGAAGGCTAAGGGATTCTATGTTAAACAACTATGAGTTAAATACTTCCTCTATATTCATTGTCATTTTAGACTAGGCTTGTGTTGAAAGTTTTTGGATTTAGTTACTGAGTTATCCAAACAGATTCCATAATTTAACAAGTCTTCCATGTACCTCTTGATAACCCGTTGTTTTGCCCATGTTTGCTGAGGGATGGCGTTGTTGGGCATTTGAGTGGTTGATCTGGAAGCATGAGTTGGCTAGTTAAATTTTTGGGTAATGTTTTCCTAGATTGTGAACTCGTTGAAATTGAATCCTCTTTCATAAGATCCTACCCCCTGATGGTATTAGATCCATGGATTATTGGTTGTATTTTCCTCTAGTTGTTTAACACATTTTTCGTAAAAAAAATTGAATTTTCTTAAGGGAAAATCTTCTTCTATTAAAAATACTTGTTTCAAAGAAATGAGTCTTCCAGAAAATATTGATCTTCTTCATAAGTGAATCATTCTTAAAGTGGATCCAAAGGTTATCTATCAATTAGGGACTTTTGAAAAAATTGGTTTAAAATAAAATGTTAAAACCACTGAAAAGTCTATTTCTCTTAATAAAGATGATATTTCTTTACAGTTGTATAGATCTGATATTGATAAATATAGATCTAATTATAGATTTCTTCATATTGGTTTGATTTCAATTACTTTTAAACCACTTACACTTGATAATTTACTTGATAGTTTTGTTGCAAATTTTCAATGATGCTCGTAATTTAAATTAAAAACATTCAATAATGGGAATTATACAGTTTAGTTTGGCACATGTCCCTATTTATTTTGATGTTTATCCAAATTTACAGTTATCTCTTTCTGATGTTAATATTATGCATGTTGTTACTTTAAATATTAAGTTGCATGAGTATAATTATATGCCTAATACTGAAATTATTCGTGTTTTTTATAATATTTATTATAAACCCCTTTATACGCTTAATCCTATGTGCAAAATGATGAATAAAAATATTAATGAAACAATTTTAATGGAAACAAATTTTTGTCAATCTCAAATTACTACTCGTAGACCTATTAAATGGGATAAAGTTAAATTTCTTGATAATTGGTTAATTGAAAAAACTGTACCTGTACAACCTGTAATACAAACAAAGGTTAATCAAATAATTCAAACTCTTGATGGTGATGTTTCTATCCAATTTAGATCTAATAATAATAACCTATTAAAATCTTCTAGATCTACTAGGTCTTCTTTTTCTTTTCTTGATCCATTAGATTATACTATTGAAAGTCCAAATTTGTCTGGGGCTTCTACCTCTCAATTAAAAGAATCTATTTTCAATACTAGGAAAGATAATAATCTTGAAACAACATTTGACAGATTAAAAATTAATCCTTCTAATATTGTTCATGGTATTAATATGCAAGATAATAATAGTGATGATACTACTGAGCCAACTGCATTTGATATGGATTTTTCTGTGAGAAATGCTCGCATTTAATTGAAAGTTTTTAATGATTAAAACAAAATATAATTTTAGTCCTGGATCTAGTGATAGGAATTTAATAAATAATGAGTTTAATAAGGATAGATGGAAAATGTTCCGAGAATGGTTTTTTAGTAATTTTTCTAAAGAACAACAAATTTCTTTTCAAAATGAATTTTATAAATTTGTATCTGAAAAGGATCAGTTAGTACCTTTTGTTCCTTGGTTTATGGTTACTTCTATAGAACCTTATCTTTTTGTTTTGGAATGAACTTATATTGTTGAAAGTGGTCATAAACAAAAATCCATTTTTCCTCCTCAAGAAACTTTCTATGTTGAAGGAAATAAAAACTTTTATTTTTCAGCATTTAATAAATTAATTATTAGTGATCATATGCCTGTTACTTCTAGAGAAATTAATCCATTGATAAATCAACAAAATTATGCTAATTTATATTTAAATGTTCTGGAGAAAGCTTAGTTTCTTTGGATCATAGACTTTCTACAATTGTTAACAATATTCGTAAACTTAATAAATTTATGGGTGACTTAGAAGATAAAATTAATAAAAGTTTTATTTCTCCTTATTTTCTTGATTTTATTGTTATGCCTAGCATCCAACCTCCCCCTAAAATTGACAATTTTAGAATAAGAGATATGTTTGAATTCGAAAAGTTGATAACTAAAAAATTTGCTGAATTTAAAATTTCTACTCTTGATAATATTATTGATGATAAGTCTTATCAACATGCTATTAATGAAGAAGTTAATAAACTTCAAAAATATGCTGATCGTCCTACTATGCGCACTTATTATTATCCGCGCTCTTTTCCTCAAGATGTATTACATGAGGAACAAGATTTGATTCTTAATAATTCCTACTCTAGTAAACATACTTATGAGTGAAATTTGGATGGTTTTATGGAGTGTCATATTTATAATTTAGTGCATTGTATGTTAATGTATAGTACAATTTGTAAAAAAAATGGTAATAGTGATAAAACTATAGCTAAAATGATAATTGCTAGTTTTACTGAACAACTTAAATGTTGGTAGGATAATTATTTAACCCAGGCTAATAAAGAAAAAATCTTTAATATGATTGAATAAGAGCATGAAAGTACAAGTGTTGGTAATACTATTGAAAATGTTGTTTATACTTTAATTTTTACTATTATAGAACATTTTACTGGTAGATAAACTAATAACTCTGAGCATATTAGAACTTTGCTTAATGGTTTAAAATGTTAGAGTCTCACCTCATTTAGGTGGTATAAAGATACTTTTTTGTCTAAAATTTTAGAACTTCTAGAGTCTAATAGTTCTCACTGGAAGTCAAAATTTGTTGATGGTTTACCTTCATCGTTTGTTGAAAGAGTTAGGAAAACACTTAGGCAAAATGATGTTAATATTGACTACGATAAATTTACTTATGGTAAGTTAATAGGAACTTGTATTCAAGAGGGTTTAAATTTGGGTAATGAAATAAAATTAAACCAACAAATTAAGCGTAATAATATTATTGAGTGTAAACAATTAGGACAATTTTGTAGAAAATATGGTATGGATATTCCTAAATCAGTTGATAATAATAAAAATAAAAATGATAAAGATTTTTTTAATAGAAAGAAAAAATATAGGAAATAAATTTCATAAAAAAGAAAGAGAAAAGGAGAGAGAGAAAAGAAAATCTAATAGAAAACTTTATAAGAAGTTTAAAAAATATGGTGCATGTTATAAGTGTGGTAAGGTTGGTCATTATGCTAATAAGTGTAAAATGAGGACTAAGATTAATAATCTTGATATTGATGATAATATTAAAGATGCTCTTTATAAACTTATGCTTGAGTCTTTTGACAGTGAGGAAAATGTTTCTCCTTCTTCCCCTTCTTCTGATATTGATCCTTTAAATAAATGCTTTAATAGTTTAGATTCTGAATGTGAACCTTGTAAAAAGGATGAATCTTGTGTTAATTCTAACAATAATAGTCATAAATCTGATAATGAGGATTTATATAGACTTATATCACAATTTAATGATTTAAATGTTATAAATAATGATAGTACAATTGAATGTTTAAAATTAATAAAAGATCCAATTTTAATATCTAAAATAATTGATCAAATTGAAAACACTCCTTCATCTTCTTCTTCTAAACGTAAAAAAATTACTTTTAATAATAAAGATAATGAACCTTATTCTATGGTTGAAGTTTATAAAATGTTAGAGAATAGAAATAAAATTAGTAGTCCAACTTCCGTTATTGATTTAAAACAAGAAGTTAATAATTTAAAGAATGAAATAATAGAAATTAAAAAGAATAATAAGTTCCTTGAAGACAGAATGAGGAAATTAGAGATTTCACAAGGAAAATAGATTATGCCTAGATTAGATAATATATTTGATCATTTTTCTGATTTAACTGCTAATTCACAAAATGATGATTTCCTTTATAAATTGGAAATGGTTACTTCACAAAAATGGCTTGTAAAAATTAATCTTTTGATTGATAATAAATTTTCAAAAGAGTTAATTGCTTTAGTTGATAGTGATGCTCACCATAATTGCATCCAAGTAAGTCTTGTACCTACTAGGTATTTTGGAAAGACTTCTTATGTTCTTCGATCTGCTAATGGTGAAAAACTTGACATTAATTATAAATTGTCAAAAGCTTTTGTCTGTAAAAATAAAATTTGTATTCCTTTAAGCTTTTTATTGGTTAAAAATATCTCTAATCAAATTATACTTGGTACACCTTTTTTAAAGAAAATATTCCCTTTAAAGATGGTTGATCAAAAAGGTTTTATACGAACTTTTAAAGGTAAAGATTTATATTTTTAGTTTATATTTAAACCATTTTCTAGAATTCTTTAGAATTGAAGATATTTTAAAAGCTAAGAATAATCATATTAGTTTTTTAAGGCATGAAATTGTTAGTCTTAATATTGATGAACAATCAATTAATCCTAAACTTAAAGAAAAAATTTCTTTCCTTGAAAATCAATTTTCTTTGTTCATGTGTAATGAACACCCTAATGCCTTTTGGAATAGGAAAAAGCATATTGTTGATCTTCCTTATGAAGATAATTTTAATGGGAGTATCCCAACTAAGGCTAGACCTTGCTAGATGAATTCTAAGTATCTAGCTTACTGCAAGAAGGAGATTGAGTCCATACTGCAGAAAGGTCTAATTAGACCTACTAAGTTTTCTTGGTCTTGCACTGCCTTTTATGTTAATAAGCATAACGAACATCAGCGTGGTGCTCCTAGATTAGTTATAAATTATAAACCTTTAAATCAAGTCTTAAAATGGATTAAATACCTTATCCCTAATAAAAAGGACCTACTTGATAGGTTATTTGAGGCTAATATCTTTTCTAAGTTTGATTTAAAATCAGGATATTAGCAAATTCAAATTATAAAAAAAAAGATACATTTAAAACTACTTTTAATGTTCCTTTTGGGCAATACGAATGGAATGTTATGCCTTTTGGACTAAAGAATGCCGCCTTAGAGTTTCAGAAAATTATGAATGATATTTTTAATCCTTATAGTAATTTTATCATTGTTTATATTGATGACATTCTTGTTTTCTCAAATACTATAGAAAACCATTTTAAACATCTTAATATCTTTAGATAGATTATTATTAATAATGGTCTTGTAATTTCAAAATCAAAAATGATTTTATTTCAAACTGAAATTAAATTTTTAGGTCATTTTATTGAAAAAGGGAAAATTATTCCTATTAATAGAAGTATTGAATTTGCTTCTAAGTTTCCAGATAAAATTACTATTAAAACTCAATTGCAGCGGTTTTTAGGGAGTTTTAATTATATTTCTCCATATTATAAAAATCTTGCTGATGATACCACTATTTTACATGATCGGTTAAAAAAGAATCCTAAGTCGTGAGGTGATAGTCACACCCATGCAATAATAAAAATTAAGGATAGAGTTAAGCATTTGCCTTGTTTAATGCTTTCTAATCCAAATTGGGAAAAAAATTATAGAAACAGATACTTTTGATATAAGTTATGGTGGTGTTTTAAAACAAATTAATCCTAATAGTAAACAAGAAATTCTTGTTAGGTTTTGTTCTGGTAAATGGAATAGTAGTTGGAAAATTATGCTACGGTTGCTAAAGAAATATTTGTAATTGTTAAATGTGCTTTAAAATTTCAAGATGATTTATATAATCATTCTTTTCTGATAAAAATTGACTGTCAATCTACTCAATTTATGTTTAATAAGGATTTTAAACATGATGTCTCTAAACAAATGTTTGCAAGGTGGCAAGCTTATTTGGCCCCTTTTGATTTTAAAATTGTTTATAAAAAAGGGGCAAATAATACTCTTCCTAACTTCTTGACTCGTAAATATCTACAGGATTAATGATTCCTCACAATAGAGGAAAAGGGAATCTCTTTCTCTAATAGAAGAGGACAAAGTTCTAATGCTACTATTCTGAGGCCATTAATACAACATGGCAAAAAGAAGCTTATGGCTTCAAATACCTCACAAGTATCATATGCTTCTTCTAGTCCAAATCCAAATTTTACTCCTAATGATCCTTTGCTTGCAGAATTTCTACAATTTAAACAGTTTAAGGAAAGTTCTAATAGAACTTCCAATTCTAGCCAACTAGCTCCTTGTCAGTCTAAAGGATCTAATAAACCTTCAAACCCCTCTTTGTTGATGTTGCTACTAATACTGCTACCCCTGTTGATGAGGATTCTCTCACAACATTCAAACAAAAAGACCATAAGGATATTATAATAATCCTTGAACATTCTGATCTCAAATGAAAGAATGGTCCATTGATAATAATCCAAAGGTATCTTGATACAACTTCATATGATGTTGGGGCTTATAAACCCAGATCTTTTTATGAAAATATTTTAATAACTACTGGCTATTGTGAGATTTCTCATTTTTATCCAAGTTCACAAGATAAATCTATTTTTAATTTTAGGATCTTATGAAGAAGGATTAGATTTCTACGAGTTCACAATCTAGGAAAACATTACCCAAATATTTAACCAGCCAACTCATGCTTCCAGATCAACCACTCAAATGCCCAACAATGCCATCCCTTAGCAAACACGAGCAAAACAACAAGTTATCAAGGGGTACACAGAAAACTTGTTAAGTTATGGAACCTGTTTGGATAACTCAGTAACTAAATCCAAAAACCTTCAACACAAGCCTAGTCTAAAATGACCATGAATACAGAGAAAGTATCTAACTCATAGTTGTTTAACACAGAATCCCTTAGCCTTCCATTAGGCTAAGGTAACATAAAGGAAAATAAAATAAAGATAAGAAACTAACTTTAGAGTCCTTAGCACCATGGGTTATAAGTTTTAATCAGCAATTGGATATATTACTGATTTACAAAAATAAAATTACAAGGAGAGTTTACAGAAATCAAAATATGAAAATTGAAAGAAAACTTAAAAACTTTCAGGTTCTACCTTCTATACAATTGGGAGCCTTTAAAAAGAAAATAAAGAGAAATTATTACGAATTTCAAAATATCATTTTGAAGTCCAAAATTTTTGAATCTGCAATAGTAAAAAGCAAAATGCAAATAAACAGTATCTGTATATAATTCAGATAATTATTTTTTTTATTACATCAATTATTTAATCACAGCGGCTTTCACCACTCACATTGTGATTACTTTTCATCTTTTTCTTTTTGGAAAGATTCTAGCATATCATCAAGGTCTTTATTAGTGTAGATAGGAATATCATCGGTTGGGTCCTGAGCATCTTGGAAAAGACAATCAAATTGATTATTTTTAGCTTTTGATTTAGACGAGGTCTCCATTGATACTGTATCTCTACCATCATTGGAAATTTCAATGTCTTTATCAATATCTGCAAACTGATCCTTCAATCCTTCCTTGACCATATTAAAGACCTCTTTCAATAAATTTGCTTTAGACAATTTTTCTTTCTGCATCTTGATTTTCTCAGAAGCTTTTCCCAAAATTGATGAAGCTTCTTTCATTTTATCTTTATCAAAAAAATTCATATAAGCTTGAGTGGCCTTAACAATATTATTTAAGGTTTCTTGGCCTTCTATATTTCCTATGGACTTATCAGTTTGCTACATCTTATTCCACCATTTGATGTAAAATGTTCGGTAGAGATAAAGAATATTATAATTTGAGAAACTGACTTCTAGAACCCATTTCCAAATCGAAGGAATTGAGAACTCCATGAAAAATAAATTGTAGCTTTGTTTAAAATCATCTAGTTTTTAGCTTCAGCCTCTTTAATTTTAGGAGAACAATTAACACATTTGTCAAAAACCTAACTGAATTGATATGGAAGGATATGATGAGTTAGGTCGTAAGATTTCCACCAGTTCAAAAATTAATTTGGAATATTATTTTTATAAACCTCAGGACATGCTTTAATAAACCAAGTATGTTTTCTTCTACGATTTTCATATAAGAAAACATTTTGAAAAGCTAGGATATAATCCAAAAAATTAAATTTATAGATTAATTTATTATCTCTACTGAGGAATGGGGAATATCTTCATTCAAAGAAAAAGATTTTGTGGTCAGAGATAATAAATTTATCTATAAAATTAATTTTTGAGATTATATCCAAGCTTTTCAAAATGTTTTCTTATATGAAAATCCTAGAAGAAAACATACTTGGTTTATTAAAGTATGTCTTGAGGTTTATAAAAATAATATTCCAAATTGGTTTTTGAACTTGTGGAAATCTTACAGCCCAACTCATCACATCCTCCCAGATCAATTCAAATAAGTTTTTGACGAATGGGTCAATTATTCTCCTAAAATTAAGGAGGCCAAAGCTGAAAATCATATGGTTTGAAACAAAGCTACAATCTTCTTTTTCATGGAGTTCTCAATTCCCTAGATTTGGAAATGGGTTCCAGATGTCAGTTTCTCATATGATAATATTCCCTATTTCTACCGAACATTTTACATCAAATAGTGGAATAAGATGTTGCAGACTAATAAGTCCACAGGAAATATAGAAGGCCAAGAAACCTTAAATAATGTTGTTAAGGTCACTCAAGCTTAATTGAATTCTGCTGATAAAGATAAAAAGAAAGAAGCTTCATCAATTTTGGAAAAAGCTTCTGAGAAAATCAAGATGCGGAAAGGCAAATTGTTTAAAACAGATTTATCGAAAGAGGTCCTTAATATGGTCCAAGAAGAATTGAAGGATCAATTTGCAGATATTGATGAAGACATTGAAATTTCCAGTGATGGTGGAGATATAGTGTCAATGGAGACCACATCTAAATCAAAAGCTGACAATAATCAATTTGATTATCTTTTCCAAGATGCTCAGGACCCAGTGGATGATATTCCTGTCTACACTGATAAAAACCTTGATGATATGCTGGAATCTTTGCAAAAAGAAAAAGATGAAAAGTAATCATAGTGTGAGTGGTGAAAGTCTCTGTGATTAAATAATTGATGTAATAAAACAAAAACAGTTATCTAAATTATATGCAATACTATTTATTTGCTTTTTGCTTTTTACTATTTTAGATTCAAAAATTTGAAATCCGTACAGTAATTTACTTTTTACTATTCAGACTTCAAAATGATATTTTGAAATCCATAATAGTTTCTCTTTATTTTCTTTTTAAAGGCTCCCAATTGTATAGAAGGTAGAACCTAAAATTTTTTAAGTTTTCTTTCAGTTTTCATATTTTGATTTCTGTAAACACTCCTTGTAAATTTATTTTTGTAAATCAATAATATATCCAACTGTTGATTAAAGCTTATAACCCATGGTGCTAAAGACTCTAAAGTTAGTTTCTTATCTTTATTTTATTTCCCTTTGTGTTACCTTAGCATAATGGAAGGCTAAGGGATTCTATGTTAAACAATCATGAGTTAGATATTTTCTCTGTATTCATGGTCATTTTAGACAAGGCTTGTGTTGAAGGTTTTTAGATTTAGTTATTGAGTTATCCAAACAGGTTCCATAACTTAACAAGTTTTTCATGTACCTCTTGATAACCCATTTTTTTGCTCGTGTTTGCCAAGGGATGGCGTTGTTGGGCGTTTGAGTGGTTGATCTGGAAGCATGAGTTGGCTGGTTAAATTTTTGGGTAATGTTTTCCTGGATTGTAAACTCGTTGAAATCAAATCCTTCTTCATAAGATCCTACCCCCTGATGGTATCTAATAAATAGTTAAATATTTATATTTTAATTAATAAATAATAATTAATTTATAATTAATGTACAGTAATTAAATTTTTTTATAAGTCGATATTAACAATTATGATATAAGCTGATTTTTGTAATAAGATATAATATGATTTCATGAATATTTAAAATTTATTAATAAGTACTTTATTCTAAATAATACTAATGAGGTTGAAAGTTGTATTTAGTGAATAAGGTTAAGTTTGAGCTAATTCGATTAGGAAAGTCAAATGATCCAACAATGATATTCTTCTTGAACTAAAATCTACAACCAATAGCAAATGTTAAACTAGTCAAGCTGCCCCCATCTTTTGATGCTCAAGTTAGTACTAATTAAGTAAGATAATTGAGCAGTAGAGTAAGAGCGTATAGTGTATATGGTATACCTAAAGGGTGGCTGGTAATGGGGTATTTATAGCCTTCTCCTGATGGATGATATGTTTAAATGCTCCTATCAAGTGTAGAGAGTTCTTGTCTTTGCTTAGGTTTGTTGGTCATTTTCAATCTCAGTACTATTCAAGATGGCATCATTTTCTACTTGCTAGGATGCATAGTACTCTAAGGGTGCACCTCCCTGCCAGAGTTGGTGACAAAGTTAGTAGTAGAGACTGTACTGGGGTGGCACGCACTATTAATGATGAGGCATGCTATTTGTCAAAGTATTGAATACGGCAAGGATATGAGTCAATACCAGAGTGAGCACTCTAGTCGACAATCATCCACCAAACAAGGTGATCGATCAAAGGGATGGTTGAACAAAGTAAATGGCTTGGAACCTCTCATCGAGTGTGGTTGAGAACTATTCGCTCATATAGGCAGTTGTGGTCGAGTGAAACGCCGTTGGGCTTTAAATGCTAAGTGGGCTTGAAACATTTCTGGAATCGATAACTTGTTAGGTTGGGCCTGTTGGGCTATCCCATATCATGAGTCCCTTTACTCGTGGTCTTAATAGAGCATGTCGATAGGAAAGAGCAGGGAGTAGATAACTAAATGACAGTTATGTAGATTCGACCAAGATTTTTGAACTGTCTACTAGGGATTTTGAATTCTCGATTGGGATTTTTGAATCCTCAACTAGGGTTTTGTGCATTTAATATGTTAGTTACATCATGGTATACGAAGCGCCAAGGGGTGGTTGTGTAATTATTACTGCCACTTAGATTCCTATATCTAAATGCCTATAAATAAGCAAGATAGAAATATTCATTTTTCACTTATGTTGAATTTGGTCTGGTCGAGTTCTTGCTTTTAGAGTCTTTTAATCCTTTTTGTACTTTAGAGTTTTCAAGCTATCAACTCTAAGTTTTTCTCCAAGCTTTTGTTTTCCTTTATCTTGCTTTATGAAGATGTTAAGTGCATCAAATAGTGAGGACACTATGTCTGAGTGCGTATAGTTTCAAGGGGAGATTGGGGGTGTAAATGCGTCTGGGAGCGCGTCCGAGAGTACCTCTGATAGTTTATCCCAGACTATTATAGTGAAATAATCTCTAAGATTTTCCCTACTGACCTAGTTCGAATTAGGGAGATGTACCATATTTTGGATGAATATGAACTCTTGGTTCTTAGAGCTCGGGGTAGGATGCATCAACCTCCATAGGGGTGCATAATGGTGTTTGAGGAGGGATTCAAGTTCGGCCTTAGGTTTTCTCTAGCACTAGCTATAGTCGACCTCCTGGGGGTCTCAAACTTTGTATAACATAACTTCTACCCAACTGCTTTGCCACCATATACAGTTTTGCTATGCTAATGCATATGTTCAGCCAGCCAACCTCTTTTGTCAATTTGTCAAATTTGTTCCATCTACCCATGTCCCGAAAGTTAGGTAGTATCGAAGAGTCCAGGTTAGATTATTTGATAGCGCGTTCGCATTGAAAATTCTTAGTAACCCCCTCCTTATCATAGGTCAAGAGTGGAAAAAATACTTTTTGTATGTTCGAGGGCCTGGTAAGTTTAATATTCCTAGAAGGCGGTGAAGGGGGCACTTTAAAATGCTAAGGAACCAAGTGCCCAGCTAGCCCAACACTTTCGTTTGGGACCTGGTCGATTTGGGATATATTAAGGCCTTAGTTCTAATCGATGAGAGATATCCAGTACTAGCTAGCCTATTGCCAACCAAGATTAACTTGCCTGTGGGCAACCGACTAGGTTGAGATCTTTGTTAATTGTGATAATAATAGACTTTTTGTCTTTCTGCTCGATTCTGATCATTTTTACTTTGTCCATTTTTGGAAAATCTGGAAGAAGTGATAGTTTACTTTCGGCAAGAGGCTTTAGCCAGAGACTAGAGGAATGATGAATGCCATCAGGTGACTGCTCAATGAGATGCACCTACAGCAAAGCTGACCCCCCCAATCATCGTCCTAGCTATGCCCCAAATCGAATAGGTACCCCAATGCGCTTCATCATCGGAGGGTGTTCAAAGTAGCCATGTGGGTTAGGGCAAAAGATAGATGACTGAGTAGGGAGGCTTGGTGTCCAAAAGGACAGTGGGTGACAAGGGTAAGCAAAAAGCAATCACTGGCTATGACTTGTTTGGTAATCATGGCGATAGGGTCTTATTTCAAATAACAAAAGAGTCGTCACCCAGGTTCGAATCTAACCCCCACCATGGCGATCATGAATTCAAGCTCCATTATATCATCGAGAATAATAAGCACTAGTGCCTCAAATGAATGGTGATCGGGCTTTTCTCAGCCGACCAGCTAAAGTTCATAGTACTAGGCCAAGTCGGAGTGCTAAGGTCTATGGCCTACCATTACAATATAGTAAGTGTGAGGTTGATTACTCTCTTGTTGAGTTTTTCTTTCGGCCAATTATATTATTTACTAATACTCTCTCTATTTTAGGTGAGCCAACTTGGGTACCACTTTTACCGCCTGTCAAAGTTGGCCATGGTGGATGGCAAGGAATTATAGGGAGGAGGGAAGGGAGCTAGAGACCCTCAAGGTACAACTCGAGTCTTTCCAGCTCGAGGTTGGCCAGCTGACAAATAAGGTGGCTAATCTCAAAAAGTAGCTCAATGCAAAATACCAGTAGCTGGTCGAGGCTACCGAAGAGAGCAATTAAATGAACTTCGTGTTGAAGAAGGCTTACTTGGATATGCAGGTGAGCTACTCCTTTGGTCGATCGGTCGGCCGAGCTGCTACACTCGAGGAGGCTTGGGTAGCCGTCTCTCGATAGCTCCCCATGATGTGGTGAAAAATGGTGGAACAATTCATGTTAAGCTCGGCCTTCCAAGACGTGAGCATAGTTCTGTCCATTGATTATGCTTGCGGCACGTATGAAAAGGTGGTAAGCAACTTGAGTATCTAGGCTACACTTTTGGGGCAGATGATAAAGATAGAATAAGCCCTGCCCTAGACGAGAAGCTACAACCTTAGCCAGAATCCAAAGAGGGCACGATTGATAGGGCATAGAGAGGGATAGTGCAACAAATGCTCCCATTAAGCCCATGACCAAAGCCTAGTAGAAATATACTGAGATTGAGGCCAAGCTAGCTAAACGGGCGAGCGAGTTTGCCTTCATTGAAGACCTTTCCTTTCAAATGAGAAAGGTGCCCAGGCCAATCGATTCAAGGGTGCTAGGTTGAGCTAAACTTGATTCTTCAACTCTCTTTTGTCGTTGTTGTTGTTTTATTTGTTTGTTGTTTTTTTAAGGTTGTAATGAACATTTTCTATGAATGAAATATTATTTTGATATCACTCTTGTCAAATGAAATCAACTTCATAGCTTTTTTGTCAAATGTAACTACGTCATCGTAATTGTATAGTTAATAAGTTGAGAACCATCCTAGTTAATAAGAAAACCCAACGACTTTATCGTCAACTTAGGTTACTGTTGAGAGATACATATGGTCTTATCAAAGCACATTCAACAATCTATTTTTATAACTTTGCTCAAATTTATAATTGATTTTAATTACTTCGAGTTTGAGATGTCTTAACTCTACAGCGTTGCACTAGCTTATCGATCAACTACCGAGTTAATTGCATAGCTTGGGCTAAAAAAGCGTTAAGTTGGTAGCATGTAACTGCTTTAGGGTCAACTACAGGGTTGACTTGATTTAGCAGTGTGAAGATGCCTGTAGGTAAACTTGAAATTTGATTTAGCATCGTAAAGCTGCTTGTAGGTTGACTACAAGATTGACTTGAAACTTGATTTGGCAACGTAAAGCTGCTTTTGGGTTGACTACAAGATCAACTTGAAACTTAATTTAGCAGCATGAAGTCATTTTTGCATCGATTATAAGGTTGACTTGAAACTTGATTTGGCATCATGAAATAGCTTTTGCGTCGACTATAAGGTCAACTTGAAACTTGATTTGGCAGCATGAAGCCTCTCTTGCATCGACTATGGGGTCAATTTTAAACTTGCAGGAATATGAAATAGATACAACTCTGATAATACAAACAAATGATAGTAATGTTGTTGGAGCTTTATTTATATCACATAATACGAAAATGATTACAATGTGCTTTTATATGTAGAATTTCTTCAAATTTATGGCTTTCTATAGGCGAAAGAGCTCGTTCCATCAATATTAGCATGTCGGTAAGCATTATGCTTTGATACCTTCACAATGGTATAGAGTTTCTCCCATTTCGAGATGAGTTTGCCAACATTATTGGATATTTCCACTTTTTTTAGAACAAGGTCGCCAACCTTAAAACAGCACAACCTAACTATTTTATTGTAGCTATCTATCATCTTTGATCTGTAGCGCTACATGGTGTTGTAGGCTTCTTGCCTTCACTCATCGATAATCTTGAGGTCGAGCTTCCTTTTTGATGTGTTCCTAAGCGGGTGAAAGTAAATCACTCGAGATGTATGTTATATGATTTCTGAGGGATGATTACCTTAGACCCATAGACCAAACTATAAGAGCTGTGACCTATGGCTGTGTGGGGGGTCATTCTGTATGCCCATAACACTCCTAGAAGGTCATCTACCCAACTCGACCCAATATCTTGTATCCTAACTTTCAAATGGTCAAGAATTATCTTATTTGTCACTTCTATCTGGCCGTTCAACTGAGGGTTACCCACTAAAATAAAATGTTGGGTGATTCCCAAGGCCTTACATCAACTTCTAGTACTTTTACTCTAGAATTGGGTCCCATAGTCTAAAATGAGAATCTTAGGTAAACTAAAATGATAGATGATGTTTTTCCAGATGAAACTTTTGATGGACGCATCAATTATCTTTGGGATAGCCTCGGCCTTAACCTATTTGGTAAAATACTCGATCACCATAATTATGAACTTTTGTTGACCAGTTGACTTTGGCAATGAGCCCAAAATATCAATCCCACACTAGTCAAATGGCCAAAAAATTTGAACATTGACCATAGGTACGACGGGTTGATGTAGGAGGTTCAAATAAACTTGGCATGACGAACATTTTCAAGCAAAATCCACGACGTCTTTCAATAATGTTGGCCAAAAATATCTATATCTGAAGATTTTATGCTTGAGGGATCTTTCCCCAAAATGGTTCCCACACATGCCTGCGTGGATATCCTACTATACTTCATGCGCCTAGTTGGGATCCAAGCACCTTAGAGGTTATCCAGAGATCAACCTCTTATATAGTTGGCCTTGCTCATCGAGTGTAAACTTTGCAGCTTGTCTTCAAAGGTGACAAGCCTCATTTTTATCTTTGGGGACTATGCCATGACTCAAGTAGAGTTTTATTGGATCCTGCCATGAAGAAATTATCTCCTCGATGCTCCCTACCAAGTTTTCCTTGAGTAGGGTGATTGACAGCCTATCAGCCTCTAGTCGAACTAGCAAATTTAGTTAGGGCATTTGCACACTCATTCTCAAATCAAGATACTTGACTAAGGGTGAATTTTTTAAATGATTATTGTAATTTTCTAACCATCACTAGGTATCGACTCATTGTTGAATCCTTGGCCTCAAAATTTTTCTCAACCTATTTTGCTACTAGCTGAGAGTCCATGATCGCAGCCACATGATTGACGCCTCAATCAAGTGTCATCCTTATTTCAGCAAAGATGGCCTCATATTCCACCTCATTATTAGTAACTACATAGTCGAATTTGATCGTAAAATCATACTCCTCCACTGTCGGGGAATGAGAGCTACTATTGCTTTCCCTCTTATTGTGCTTGATGATTTATCAACATGTAAAGTCCTAGTGAGAGAGGCTTCGCTGCTTTTTTTAGGCAGATCAACTCATTTGGTGATGAAGTCCGCTAAGACCTGTGCTTTGATGGCTATTTTAAGTTGAAAGGTTATATCAAATTCTCCTAATTTAATGGCCCATTTTGTTAACCTCCCCGATGTATCTGGCTTCAACAACACTTGCTTAAATGGCTAATTGGTCAGCACTATCATGGCATGAGATTGAAAATATGAATGTAACTTCCGAGCTATGGTGACTAGCGCTAAGGCAAATTTTTTGATCTCCAAGTAGTTATGCTTCGGTCCTTGGAGTGACTTATTGCAATAGTAAATTGGTCGATGGCTTCCATATTTAGTTAAGACTAGGACCGAGCTGATAGATACTTTCAAGACAGCCAAATATATGTGAAGTACCTCTTGAAGTTTGGGTTTTGTAAGCATCGAAGGTGAGGACAAATACTATTTTAATTCAACCAACACCCAATCACATTGTTCGTTCCATTGGAAACCCAACTTCTTGGTATTTTTGGAAATTTTGAAAAAAGGTAAACTCTTGTTAGGCAATTGAGTGATGAATCTCCCAAGGGCAATAATTCTTCCAACTAGCCGTTGTACATCTCTGACTGTTCGAGGTAGGGCAATGTCAAAAACGACCTGAATCTTTTGTAGATTGGCCTCAATGCCCTATTGACTAACCATATAACCCAAAAATTTACCTCCTCGAACCCCAAACATATACTTATTTAGATTTAGCTTCAAACCAAATACTCTCAATATTACAGAAGTGTGATTGAGGTCAAACAAATGGTCCTGGGCCTTTTTTGTCTGTATGATCATGTTGTCGACATACAACTCCATAAACTTTCCTATTTCGTTCTTGAACATAAAGTTGACCAAACTTTGGTAGGTTGCTCCAACATTTTTAAGTCCAAAATGCATGACCAAGAAGCAATAAACTCCATTGGGAACCATAAAAGAAGTTGTATCCCTATCTTTAGGGGCTATGAATATCTGATGATACCTTTGGAATGCATTCATCATACTCAATAACTCACAACCAACAGTGAAATCTACTAGTAAATCTATTCGAGGCATGGGCTAAGTAGGGATGACAATAGGGCAGGTATAGGGCGAGTTTGGTAAGACCCAAGACCTACCTCGTATGGAATTTAAGAAACCCAAAACCCACCCCTCCCCGCTTTCCCTTTGGCCCTAAACCCAGTGGGTTGGACCCGCCTAACCTTTTTTTTTTCTTATTTTTTTTCCATCATTTGAATGCACAAATTTTGCAACTTTCAAGCTAAACATTAAGTACCAATAATATTTTATTCCAACTTTAACATAATTTCTTCCATTTTGCATTATAAATAATGCATTAACTTGCTAGATTGATACATAAATCTTTCCATGAACCAATATATAATATGCCTTCTATTAACATATATAAACTGAAATTATTTCAACAAAAAAATGAAAAATATAGTTAGATAATCAAAATTTTGCAACTCGCAACATTATATAAATTTTGCAACTCACAAAATACAAACATGCAAAATTTAGAAATTAATTATATATACTTTTAATAATTAATATTATATGGTCAAGTCCGGGACCGGTCCACCTAAACCTGTAACCCATCCCAGACCTAAGTAGTTCTTTAAAATCAAAACTCAATACTCACCCCGAAACCCATATATTTAATCCTGAGAGGCAGGTCCCCGATTTACTTGACCCCATTGCCACTTCTAGGAGTAAGGATACTTAGGGCAAGCTTTATTCAAATTAGTGAAATCATTACACATGCACCATTGTCCCTCATTCTTTAGGATGAATAAAACATTACAAAGTTACGATGGATATTGAATTTCTACTATATAACCTGCATCTAATAGTTTTCTAACTTTTTTTTCAATGATTTGGGTCCTTTCGGCATTAAATATTCTTATCTTCTACTTGACCAGCTTGTATAAAAAGTTGATATTAAGGCAGTGCACGATCACACTGGGGTTGATTCCCTGGATGTCAAATGCCTTCCAAGCAAAGATGTCAATATTTCTCCTCAAAAAATCGATCATAAGACACTCCAAGTAGAGGCCTATATCTCTCCCGATCTGAGTAGTCTTGTTGGGGTTCCCTTGTTCTAACTCGACTATTTTAAACTCCCCAACGAGCTCCATTCGAGAATCCTCCAACTTTTTTTTTGTTGGCTTGGCTCTCCTCAGGTTTTGCTACAGGAGCATTCCTTGAGGTTTTCAATTTTGGTCGAGTCTTCTACTCGCTTGACTCAATCAAAATATTATAACACCGCCAAGCTTTCTTAATGTTACACTGCAGTTTATCTATGCTAACCGAGGTTGGGAATTTGATCTTTATATGATAGGCCAACACAATGGCATGAAAATCATTAAGAGCTAGTTAATCAATTATAACATTATAAGCAAATGGGGCATCGACCACCAGATAATTGACTATCAAAGTCCTTCTTTAGGGTGCCTCCCCAAATGACATCGAGAGATTGATGGACCATTCCAGAATTATTTTCAACCCTCCAAACTTGACCAAAAGGGTACAAACAGCTACCCAAGTTCTTCCTTTTCAATGTGAAGAGAAAGATGATGTTGGTTGAGCTGCCATTGTCGATCAAAACTTTTCTCACTTCAAAGTTGGCAATCTCAATAGAGACTTCCATAGGACAATTAGTTTTATCATTGATATTCTTCCCTTTGAGGTGGGCCAGGTTGCTGTTAGTGAAAGGGATGAGCTCTGTGCTTGTCGATAAATAGAATGTTGTTGCATTTGGCGAGGCTTTAATTGACTCTAGCCTCTTCTAAATCTGCCTCTTTACTGATTTTGAGTCCCTCTCAGTGGGAATTCCCACAATCATGTTAATTACCCCTCAAATGGATGGGCGGATTTCTTTATTTTATCTTCCCTTCTTGGGCTAACGACTTTTCTTAACGGAGAGTCTAATCGATTTTACCCCCTTCAACCTGTATGTCAATAGCTATATATTTTTTGAGATGGCCCTGCCTAATGAGCCTCTCAATTTTTATGTCATGGCCTTTTTATTTATCAAAATGGCAATATTTCTTTGATTTTTTCATTACTTCAGTCTCCATCAACTTCCTCAATTTCTTGAGGAGATTATCATGCTGGATTGCAAACAGGACCTCTCTCCCTGGGATATTCAGTGGAGTATAGTTTTGGAAATGCTTTAATGGAGATTGACCCCTCTTCCTATGTTTTTGGTCATCTCTCTCCTTATTTCTCTTTTTATCGACCTCAAAGTTTTCGAACTTCATCCTGTTCATCTCCTCTTAGGTCATATATCTCTCCACCAAGTTGAGCAATTTCTCTATCGATCACAGGCGCTCATTCACCAAAGCATTAGCGCATTCTTTATGCATGAGTCCCAAGAACAACACGTCGATTAGAAACTCGATCATAGGGCTGTCGATCTTCGCAACTTCTATGTTGAACCTCATAAAAAAGTCACAAAGGGACTCCTCTTTATTCTGCTTAACAGTGTAGAGATACGTATGGAGGAGTTTTGTCTTTCGCCAACTAGCGAACTGGTGTAAGAATTTACCACAGAGCTGATCTAGGAGTATATCGATGAGGGCTCCAGCTTAACAAACCAATCGAGCAATATGCCCTGGAATGTGCTTACCAATATCTTCATGTGGATGGACTTATTATGCTCGTGCAATTGCATCATATGTTCGAACTACATCAAGTACTCATTGGGATCTGTTGAACTATCATAATGTGGAAGTTCAATCAGGACCTTGGCATCAACAGCGATGTGCTCATGAAAATATCTTGGATAAACGGCGAGTCTCTCTTTCAATGAGATCTTTGGGGGCCCTCTAGGTTGGGCACCATTTTAGTATTTCTCCTCAAGATCTCATTGAGGTATTGTTTAGTTATTGCACTTTGTGGGAAATTTCTTCCCATGCCTCCCAATTAGCTTAGGTGATATTTCAGTTAAAATGATATCGCACATGCTCAGTCTTATCGTGCTGTGGGACTCGAATAGGTTGGGCCACAGGATCTGCTGATTCATCCACTTCTATGTACTGGTCATGTCTAGAACATTTGACCCTATCACGCTACGTAGCTCGATTAGGTTAAAGATGATGGTCTACAGAGTTAGTAATTTTCTCTCTTAGCTCAGGTCGCCCCTTTTCTCCCTAGAGGTACCTTAGGCTTACTTCTTATCTAGCCAGTGGTTGCTTGGACTCTTAACGACCACGACTATCTCAAAGGGACTTCTTCTTTGGTGGAGGCGGTTAAGGAGTTGCACTACCAATTGGGGCTGGCACAGTCGTGTGCTTGTTCAAAGCTACAGAAAATTAAGCAGAGGTTTGCGCAGAGATTTGTTCACTTATAGTCGCATTACCTAAGGCATGGTCAACATTACAACTTGCTCCTGCGAGACATTAGGGCAGGGTCATACAAATCTTGTTGAGGTGGAAAGAGAGGTGAAGATGCTGACCTCTTATTATTCTCCCTCTTAGATACAACTCTTTTAGTGTTTACCATTTTTGTCAGTTGCAATTTCAAGTATTCCTATAGACGGTGCCAAAATGATGAGGTTGAAAGCCATATTTAATGAATAGGGTTGTGTTTAAGCTAATTCGATCAAGGAGGTCGAATGATCCAATAGTAATATTTCTTCTTAGGCTAAGATCTACAACCAACAGCAAACGTTAAACTAACCGAGGTGCCCCTAGATAAGGCATTTTGACACTCAAGTTAACACTGATCAAGTGAGATAATCAAGCAATAGAGTAAAAGCATATAATGTATATGACATACCTAGAGGGTGGTTGGCAATAGGGTGTTTATAGCCTTCTTCTGATGGATGATATATCTAAGATGTCCCTATCAAGTGTAGAGGGTTCTTGTCCTTATCTGGGGGTTGTTAATCATTTTCAATCTCGATACTACTTCAGGTGGCATTATCTCCTGCTTTTCAAAGTGAATAGTACTTTGGGGGTATGCCTCCTTGCCAAAGTTGGTAGCAGAGATTGTACTAGAGTGGCATGTATCATTAACGCAATGACACGCTACCTGTCAGAGCATTAAATGCGGCAAGGATATGAGTCAGCATCGAAGATAGCACTTTGATCAACAATCAACAACTAGACAAGGCGATCGATCAGAGGGATGGCTGAATGGACTAAGTGGCTTAAAGCCTCCCATCGAGTGCGATCAAGAACTATTTGCTCTACTAGGCGGTTGTGGTCAAGTGCAACACCGTTGGGCTTTGAATGTTAAGTGGGCCTCGAAACCTTTCTGGAGTCGATAACTTGTTGAGATGGGCCTGTTGAACTATCCCATATCAAATACATCATTTATTAATGTTAAATTTATAAAAATAAAAATTTTAAAATAAATAACCAATTAAATTAATTAAACTTATATTTCAATCAATACAAATATATATACACACACATCATCCAACTATAAATATACATATATATAATACATAAAAAATTATTTTTACCCTACAAACCTAATGAAAAAATAATTGATTTGATACCTACAGTAAAGTTTGTCTCTTCCCAAAATATAAAGAAACAAATATCTCATTCTCAAATCATTTTTCATATTTTTTCAAAATAAAAAGAAACACTTAACACATTCTCCAAATTTTCTCCCAAAAATCCCTTCTTCCAAAGTTTTTTCTTCAAAATAACTAAAATGTAAAAGAACATAGTGTTCAAATTTATTTCCCTCACTTATTGACCATCTTGATTTTAATCTATTTTATTTGGGTAGCATATGTGATCCATTCATATTTTATTTCTCACATATTTAGTATTTTTTTTTACAATTTCACTCATTGAGCCTAAAAAAAATTGCAATAGCCCTCAATTTATCGAATCAGGTCCAATTGGTTCAAAATTTAGACATCTTTTGCCATTTGTAAACCACGCCCACGTCAGCCCTCATGCATGCTGCCACATCGTTTAAAGATATTACTTAGACCAAAAAAATTATAAATATCCTTAAAAAAGCGCGCGCGGGGGGG